>VZTM01024252.1:49480-126034 GCA_013400555.1 Jacana jacana | reverse complement strand
TTTTTAATTCTGTTTATGTTTTAACAACCTTTGTTGTGCTTGCAAATGTTCACAGTGAGATGCTGGGTTGGGACAAGGGGGACAGAATTGGCAGTGACTGAAAATAAGTTCAAGTACAAATAAAAATTAATCTGATGTCTGTTTACATAATCTAGGCAAAGTACATAAAGAAACCACAGATCATTATGAAATAACAATTAAACTATTGGATTCGTTCACTTTTTAATAGTCCAATAATATGGGATGTTTTTAAAAGCAGCTTTTTTAATCTGGCACCTCCTTTACTCAGGAATGCTCTGCTGTGATCCAGAAAGGCAGAAAAGCATTGTGTGTCAATAGCTTAACCAAATCAGGGGAGTTGTTTGAAGATATTTGTAATATGAATTGCATGAGATAAATCTAGCATCCCAGGCAAAGTGTGACCATCCTGTGAAGCTGGAAATGTTCAGCTTTACGTCTTGGTCTGAAAGAGTCACCTTTTACACAAACTTCAATATAATCATCTGTAGGTAACAAAGGAAAAAATAGTAATTCTCTTCAAAAGAGATGAACAGAGTTTGTCTGTATTAGAGATCTGGGAGAAAAAAAAAAGAAAAACAACCTCTTTTTTAATGTCTGTGTCTTGCAGGGAATAGAAATCTGGTACACTGAGAGAAAGGATAAATTGTCTTATCTGAACTAGGATATGTGTGATACAGATCACCATCACTTAATGACATTTTCTAACAGCAGGATTTCACCACTTTTAAAGTATGTTCTGAAAGCAAAAAGTTCAGGATGACCTTTTCAAATTAAATGCTGGAAGAATTTTTTCCTCTCAGAAGATCCTGTGGGCTTCCCACCTCCTTCAGGATGTTTGGACCTTCTTGAAAACTTCCCTGGTTCTCATGGAGGGTGGGAAAGAGGCCGTCAGGTACCAAAGCTAATGAGAAAACATCCCACGGAGGGGCAGCTACTGGGGGAGAAGGGGACATGAGTCTTTCTATAGCTGATTTCAGGTGACACTTTGAGATGTATAAGAAGAATTGTCACTGTTTTTGTAAATATCTTCCAGCCCTGTCTTTCCAGATCATAAATACCTGTCTACAAGTCAGTTTAATTGTATTAGCTTGTCCAGATAAATATTAACTCTTGTACTATTATTCCACATACACTGTAACACTCTTGTGTGCTGTGTAGTACTTCTTACATTATTGCCACAATCATCTTAAGAGTGTAACCAAACTGTGGGGTGTAGGGAGAAAGTACATTTCCATTAGACTAACGATCTCATTAGACTAACAAATGTTACTGGAGAAAAAAATAGCAACATTTTCATCACACAAGTTCCACTTCAGAACTACATGACTTTTTTTAATTAAAATGCCATTTCCAATGAACTGTTTCTCTTCAGCTCTAACAGTTATTATACTTTGTAGTATAGCCCATCACGCAGCCCATGTTATCTAGTTAAAATATTTATGTCTGTTGCTCATATGTATATGCTTATAATATTCTCATGCTTAACTGAATCTTGCACTGATTGAGCTGTCAGTTTGACCAAAACCCACTTAATTAAACTAATACAAAATCGTAGTGACCACTCTTTTGAATCAGACTTGCTTGATTTGGCCAGACCAAGGTAGGCACTGGTTTAAACTGAACTGAAATAAATCATTCTCATCTGATTTTGCATGGGGTTCATAACAATATAACTGCTTTGCTTAGTTAGGCTTGGAGTTTGATTTCACTTTTGCTAAAATACCTGGTTCGATACAACCTTTCTTGCAGACATAAGTGTAGCCACCGTGGGATGCTTGGGCTGTACTCATCAAACACTCCTCTGCACCTGCAGACACAGTTCCTGGCAGAGGCATTGGCCTACCCTGACGGTGCTGGGACAGTGGCCAGGTCTGATCTGCTGAAACGAGAAGGGAAGGCTGAGGGAGGTGTGGGATGTGCAGTGCCCTGCCACTGCCACCAGCTCTCTTACCACGTGTTGTCTCCCTGTGAACTGATGAAGGAGCAGGCTCATGCCCAGCATTCACGTTCAGCTGTGCCTGGCCCTGCAGAAACTACATCTGCCCTCCAGACTTTGGGGGCGATGGCTGCGGCAGCCCAGGGTGTGAGGAGCTGTGAACCCACATCAACAGCCCTGTGTCAGCAGAAGCATCTCTGAAAGACAAGCCACGCAGCCAAATTGTCATATTCACTGAAGTAGTTTCTTCATCTCGGGGAGGGGGTGGTTGTTGTACCCACAATGTATTGTGTGATTTATACAAAAATTCAAAGCAGTTTTGGTAGTGACGCTGCCAAGGATTTCAAATATTCCTGTGCTGGCAAAGCGCTCCTATTGGAAACATGTCAGTATATAGAGAAGTCCTGTGCGTGTGCTCACACACGTTTGCATTGATCTGCTTTGATTGATTTAGTGTATGATTTTAGCTCGCTCATAGCGGTGTCATGGCTGAGACACAAGACCCATAATCACTCCTCTCTTAAAAGCATTATTGGCAGCGTGAGCTCCTAGCAAGGAGTTGTCTGATCTCTCTAGGCTGGATGAAGTTCATTCCCAAAGTGAGATGCGTTCCCATGCATTGCCCTTCGCTGTTACACATAGCTGATCCTGTTATTTGCATGCTGCTTTTGAAACCATCACGGTATTACCCACAGTGATGGCCAGGACAAAAGGGCATCAGAGGAGGAGTATCCCTCCTAGTGATGGCATCTGCTTTCCTCAGAGCTGCCTACTACACTAGAGAAATGAAGTCTCACTGTTTATCGAGCAAATAAGCAAAGTTAAGTCTATACTGCAGGCAAAACATCAAATTCCCATGTGACATCCCTTTCCCTCCTCCCTTCTCACTGCAACCAAGCAGTGGAAAAGGAGAGTCCATTTGGGACAGCACCTGAGAGGAGGGGGAAAGGCAGACGCACCCCTCTTCTCCCATGGGAGCTTTCCCAGCAGTCAGCCCCACTCCTGGCAGCATCCCAGAGACCCACAGGAGACCCAGGTGCTGCAGCCCAGAGCATCTGCCTTTGATCTCTCCCCCCTTACCTCAGAGCAATGCTGCCACCATGCCAGCCAATACCCCCCCACACCACCCCGGAAATAAGCAAAAGAAGGAGAAGATTTGTAAAATACTGCTTCAGCTGAATTTTTGCTGGTCCAGAGAAGGGGCCTTGTAATGTGTCTGCCTCTATGGCCTCTTCAGTCTCCTCTTGTCAGCAGAGCAGGTTCCTGGATTACAGAGTGGCAAGAGGAGATGATAACAGGATAGTGCCACAGAGCCAGCAATTTTCCTAGCAGAGGATGTGAGGATCCCCCTGATTCAGGGACAAAAGTCCAACCTAATGACATGACTCTATTTTTCACAACTGAAATAGCAGCAGTGTTTGATTTGAACATAAATCTGCAGTTCGGTTACAAAAAAAGAGTTTCAAAATTTCTGAATTCAAAAGGTGATACTCCCATAATGGAGTCACTATGATCACAGCTGTATAAGAATATGGCCCTGGGGAATGCCATCATTTTCATTATTCATGTAGCCTGGCCTATTTTCTCCCCTGTTCTGGAAAGACTGCCTTTTTGTGTGAGTGCATACACACATGTGTGTCTGTGTGTGCGTGTGAGAGAGAAAGGATATAGATAAGTTACTTTTGTCAAATAAAGTAGCTGGAAATTATAGTTCTCCAAAACATAATTAACTCCATGTGTATTTTGCCAGTGCCACCATAGCTGGCAATATCCCCAGGCAGAGTTATGGCTACGTGACTACCCCCATATAGCACTGGGGCATGAATTTCCAGCAGCTCTGTGATGTCTGTGCAGGGATGTCCCAGTTGCCACGGAGCTGCTGCTGATGGGAAGATGACGGATTCCTCCACTCAGGGGACAGGAAGGCCACATCCACAGGCCTTGTGGCCTTCAGAGACTTCCAGTGACAAAGCCCTGAATGTAGACACAGAAGGAGAATCTTCTGGGGCTGGCTGGGCTTGCCTGTGTGGATGCAGGGCAGGACGTCCGTGCTACCCAGGAAAGGGAGGATGTCCCTTTTGTGAGGGGCACATGGGGACCTTTGGCAGGACAGCAGTGCTGTCACAGGGACTGGATGCTCAGCAGTGCCATGCCTGAGTGATAAAACCTGTAAGCAGGTGAGTTATTGCATCCTGAGGGAGTGGTGCTAATAAACCTACTTAGCATCTTGTTCACGTCTTTGAGAGGTTTCACAAATACTAGCTATGCTGAAACATTTTTACCCACTGTGCTGTGGGAACCAAGATGATGTCCTAATCCAAATATCTCCATTTTTTCTCATTTTACACTCATAATTGGGACTAAATCAGTACAAATAAATCAGTGGCAAACACTCCTCTCCTCCCCCCACCCACGCCATGGCTGGGGCTGGGGCTCTGCAGGGTGCCAGCAGCCCAGATCACTCATCCCTCCTGACATTTCCAATTTCTTTCTCTTGACTAAACCATCCACACGTACATGAAATGGTGACACTTAATGGTTTTCTGCACAACCTGCTCTGTTTTGACACGATACTGCTTTTTAATGCGTGTAGTGAAGATGTCTAACGTTTCTACATAAAAGCATTACACCTCCATAGCATTTTAAAGTGTCACGTATTTTTGTATTAAAAAAATCCACAAAGCTATAGTTCTGAAGGAAAACAGGTTAAATTCACGCCATAATCACTGTTGTCAGAGGCAGCTTTTGATCTGCAGGGCATGCAGCTGTGGGCTGGTGGCGTGTCAGTGGCTGCAGTGGGTGCACCCACCCCTAGGCAGATCTGGACGGTCAGCCTGTGTTTGCAGTGCTGGCAGCCACAGGTCTAAGGTGTGTGAGTGTGTGTGAGACCTGTAACTCAATCAGATTTGAAGAGTCACCTTTCTGCTTCTGAATCATGCCTAAGCCCTTTGGAGAAAGTAATCATTAGACTAGTTGCAAAGATAGGGGGCACTTAGCAGGATGCTGAAACACAAAGCTGGAAAGATAAGAGGTTAAAGATAGTGCCTGCTCATCATTCAGGCCATCTGGATTTGGTTTATGGTACACATTCCTCAGCATCTGTACTAGAGACCAGAAGATTTCCTTGCTTGCCTCAGCTTTCATTCCCTCAGCCTGTATCACAGCCACCCACCACTGTGGACGCAGTGTGCTGTGTAAAAAAACTCTGTAGTCTTTAGGGGAGCTACAAGCACTAAGACACTTCCAAAAGCTGGTGCATGAGGAGTCACCTAAGGCTGAACGTCATTCTGTCTTCATCCCAGCTGTTACAGTGCCCTTTCTGCCTTTATTCACATGGACATATAGGGGGAACAAAAAACTGAAGCAGAGGAGGTACCTCACCCAGCCCACGTGCTCCCTACTCCCTCAAGATGGTAGGAGGCTTGCTGAGGTTTGCCACCTCTGGGCATGCCTCTTGTCTTCTGTCAAACCATGCTGGGATAGCTGAGGTTTGCCACCTCTGGGCATGCCTCTTGTCTTCTTCTGTCAAACCATGCTGGGGTAGCAGAGACCTAATGCCATGGCTTCATCAGGTGCCTAATCTTGTTTTAGGACACCTGGTGCTGGGCCAAAAACCCATCAGTCTCGTGGTGCTGAGCACTGACGCAGTGCCCATCAGTGCCACCAGCTCAGCTTTTCCCAAAACCTTTCTCCAACGGGTGTTAGACGGGCTGTGTGCCGGATAGCACATCGCCTCCAGAAGAGGACAGAGAGCCAAGCCCAGCATAAACACAGGCTTCTCTGACTAATGTGACAGAAATATGATACACAGAAAGTCTGTGCTTCCAGGTGACCCGATGGTGTAAGGAGGTAATGATTGAATGACTGTGGATCCACGTTCTGCCCGGATTTACAAGCCCGGGTCAGGGATGTCTGCGGTTAGAGACCACATCAAAATCCTGGGGCAGGGGAGAGGAGATAATTTCTTCCTTCACTCAGCTATTGGCAAAGGAGGATTGTGTTCACAGTCTCTTTGGCAGCATTTACCTCGGATCTGCAATATGCAGATTAAAGAGATGACAGTCATTGTACTGGTCCTTCACCCCTGGCCAGTAGTCTGAAGCCTTGACTGACAGACCCACTCCCTCTTATGGCCTGGGGTACTCTTGGTGATCTGCAGCCCTCTTATCAGCCAGATCGACGGCTTGTGTTGTTTACATCAATTTAAGGTTTGAAATTACCTTCTTAAATGAAGTACAAAGCCAAGCTGAGAAAATGCTAAATAGGTTCCTATCTTGTAGTCGGCTGCATTTCTATGGAAATTTGGATCATTACTGAAACCAGAACCTTTTCAATGATGAGATTAAAAAAACACTGTTTTAGTTTTTTTGCATTTAAAAGCAACCAGAAATTAATGTTAAAGATAAAGAAAAAAAATTAAAAAGAACATATATGTGTTGCTGGCCAGAGATGAACAGGGGGAGGGCATCACAAAAGTGACTTTACCACTCCTGCAGTCGTAAGACCACTGTTACTGTGACCTACACAGACCTACATCACCCCTGCTCATCTTCATGCCTGCTCTTGCTGAAGCCCTACCTCCATAAGGGTGTCAAACTCAAGGATTCTGGGTCAAGGGAGGGTCTCTAGGAGCTGTAGGTACCAAGCGTGGGGGTGGTTTGTTCCAGTGGAATAGCACAAGGTGGTCAGAATATGGCTCAGGACGAGCAGGTTAAGCGATAATCACATCCACAGCTATTTAAAAATAGCAGTCTGAGGTCACTCTGCAGAAAATGGTGTTAGAAATGCCACAAAGAATAATAAAGATCTGTGAGACTGGTTATAAAAAGAGCAGTGGGAGGAAAGAAGGCAGCAGAAAGGTGGAGATTTATGAGAACTTCTTATAAGTCATTATGGAGAGAGCAAGGAGAAGAAACGGAAATATATGTAGAGACTCCAGGGAACAAGTTCTAATCTCATATCTGAAGATGCATGTGCATATACAGACAAGTGATTACTCCAGTGTATTGGTAAAGGCATATGCAAACAGGTATATACATATGCAAGCATTCATTTGCATTCACGGCTATGAATTATGCATGTACAGTTTCCTGTAAATGCAGTGTCTTATGGCTTTTATTGGTACAACTCAAGCTTCCTGCATTTGGAAAATATGGTTCCTTTGTGTCTACTTACACCTATGTCTGTGTTTTATTAGGCTATTGTGTGCACTTCAGGGAGGCTGTGCTGCAGACATCTGTACCACTAACAGCAGTGGACAGGGATGCTGTCACTCTATATGGGCAGCACAGCTACCTCAGGTAACAGAGCACTAACATAACCATCTTTTTCATGTCCCCAGATGATGCAGAACAGGCTCATCACTTCACAGGATCCAGCAAGGAAGCAGTGCTTCCTTTCCTTGGAAAAGAAGAAAAGAGCTGACAGCTTTGCTGCCACTGAAGTGAGTGAGATGGTCACTGGCTTTGCTGTGTCAAGGCAGGAGATTTGGTCATAAAGCTAAATAAGATGCAGTGATTGATTCTCAGCTGGTGATGGACCCGCTGCACAGCCATAAGCAGAGCACTTACTCTTTCATTCTTGCTTGCTGCCACAGTAAACAAACAAACAAAAAAAATAATATGGGGTCTTTTTTGGTACTGTTAAACAAACCAACATTTGTGAGGTGCTCGGAGAGGATAAGGTTTAAACCACTTCAGAAATGCCAGTGTTGTTAAAGGATTGCCGAAAGACAATGTCCTCCCAGGTGGAAAGATTTAAAACTTGTGAAGGCTTCAGTAGAAATCAAATGCCATTCCAGCCCCTCTCTGCTTGAAGGGTGAGTGTGGTCTGTGGATGAATAGAGCATTAAAGCTCACTGGGGCTGGCACCAAAAGCAGGAGACAGAGCCGCTGCCTACTGCCAGGTCCTGTCCTGTCCTCCTGATGTCAGGCAGGGCAAAGCAGAACAGACTCTCAGTTTGATATGAAACCTCAGTGGTCCTGGAGAGAAACAGCGGGGGAAACTCTACCTGTTTGTGTTTTGAGCCAAGATGTGAGAGTGCTGCCCTGTGCTTTGTCCACCTCCTTCCCTGCCCGTGCATCTTCACACGAAATCCCGGCATTCAATACTGATTAAGTGTCATCAGAAGAAAGGTCCTTCCTTCCTTTGTTTCTGGGCAGATAAGAAGGGATCCTGCCAGGCCACTCTGTGGGAAATGTTAGATACTTTGCAGCCTGTAAAACCAAGTGATGGCTTTTGCCCTGGACAGTGTATACCTGACCTGCCTCAGTCAGGAGCAGGTGTGTTTTTCTGGCTGATACAACTGAGGAAGAGGCCAAATTACTGGGCTGAGAATCCTTTCATTTCCAGGTGCTGCAACCAATGGGGTAAAAAGATACCTGCCCTGCCAACCTGGCTTTTCTTGTGACTTTGGACTTTGTGTTAAAGCCCAGTAGTGTCGCTAGAATTAGTTAGCAATACTTCATTTAAGTGGAAGGAGAAACAAAAGGAGAGGCACAAAGAAAGATTTTAGTGCACAAATCTCATTCAGTGCCATGGCAACTGTGTGAAAACAAAGCTAATCACCCAGTCAGCAGCGGTTAAAAGGTAAAGGATGGCGCTGGATAAAAATGGATGCCTTCCAAACCTTAGGACAGCAGTTCACTACAGGGGTGAGATTTATCTCAACATCCCACAGAAAGCTGACCTTGAGGGGGGGGAAAAAAACCAAAATAAAGTTGACTTTTTTCTTCTGGCTGCCTGAGTAGCACTGGCTTATGCCAAGTGCACCAGACAGAGATGAAAGGAGAGAAAAGAGGAGACTGTGATGAGGAGTGGGGAAGGAGAGGAAGGAGCCAGGACCACCTTTTCCAGCAGGAGTGAGCTGTTGGCTCAGCTCAGCCATCCTGCCTCCCCTAAAAACCCCATGTCTGTTCACCCCTTTCCCTACCCCTGCTTATTTGGCTTGTGTGGGAGGGATGGCTCAGGCCATGCTTCCAGATGTGGAGCTAGTGGACAGCCCTGGCAGCACAGCATTGGCAATGCCTGGCCCCTGCCTACTCTGCCCCTGCCTCCACCCAGCATCCTGGGTAGGTACACATGTCCCCGAGGCTGGAGAAGAGAATGATTGAGGTTAAATTTAACATGGCAAAAGCATTGCTTCTATTTGGAAGGCTGTGGGGGAAGTAGAGCTTTCTCTCACATCTCTTCTGTGTGCCACTGCTCTTGCTTCCACACAGCTACTGGCACCAGCAAGGTCTCAATCTAAAGCACTTTGATTTTTGAACCCAAATAGTTCCTTATGGACTGTAACAATTTGTCATATGGGCAGGTACTTTGTTTTATCTTTAAATGCTGGGCTTATTTGATTGACAACAATGTGTCCTCAAGTTGGACTGTGTTCTCTTATGCATTTGTTGGGATTTATTCTAACATTACGCACACACTGCATAGCTATTATGGGACCCTTGTGAATCTCATGAACGATAAAATGGAGGCATTCTTTCGCAGTTTAAATGATACTGTAGCATCTCGGCACGTTTGGAGGTCAGGCAGCGTGGCAAAACGAACAAAACTCCCATGAAACAAACTGTTTGTCCTTCTGCAGTTGGGCTGCTTGGCACATCTCCCCAAGGAAGCGAGGTCTTTCAGCCCTGAGGAACTCAAGCCTGCAACCTTCACTCAAGTATCCAATTAGTATCAGTGCAAAAGGGGAACAAGCATTTGTGAGACTAATTCCCTTCTGTCTAGAGAGTCAGCTCTGACTTCTTCCCTTTAAATGCATTTTTCCTTCCCCTGCAGCAATGTGCTCTCTGTCACCTGAGTAGGGCAGATTGAATAGGTAATGGATCCTAAATCATTACCAAACCTTGCAAAAAGGCTCCAAACACTAGCATTTTAACTGTCTCCATTTCTTTGTGAGTCTTTGCACTTTGGAAATTTGGCCGAGATATAAGGGGACACAATGAGAAAGGTTGCTCATATGATACTTTTGGCATAAAGAAAAACTAGAAAGAGGTTTGCACGGTTATCTAAAATTTCATATATTCAGCCAACTTTCTAGGCCTTTAGAAGCTTGCCAGCACTACAATGTGGGCTATCACTGTGTCAGAAGAAATTAAGCTAAAACGTATGCTAGTTTCAAAATAAAAAATAGCTCCATCCCCCAGGATATAACAAATTAAGCAGTGGCTCCATCAGCAGCCTACCAAGCTCTTCAGGCCTTGTGGAGGCTCTGTACCATCTCGAGTCCTAGGTCAGCTCCAAAAGATGCTGTGGCCACAGGTCCCATATAGCTGCCTCCTTCCGTAGCTTGTTCTGAACATATTTAGTGTCAGTAAAGAAATGGGTGGAGGAAAAAAGAGAAAGAATAATGTTGAGAGAGTTTTCGCTTAGGGTATTTACTGTGAGCATGAATAAACACCCAATTATCTTTTTTTCCTTCTCAGTGATTTGAAAACCAAGTGGTATTTCAGTTGTATTGTCAGATTTCTGGAGCCCTGTGTTCAGAAAGATTTAAAGGATTTTATTTCATATTTTTGGAACTTACTACAGAAATATTTCTGAAATATTAGGCAAGAAGGAAGAGGCACCACTTGACGTGAGCTAAAAGTTTGGCTTACTTATTCTGTACTCTCATTGGCTTACTTTTTTCATGCTCCCACAAAATCACAGAATGATATGGGGTTGACAGGGATGCCTGATGATCTCCAGAGGTCCCTTCCAACCCCATATCATTCTGTGATTCAGGATCATCTAGTTCACCCCCAGTGCCAGAGCCGGTCCACCTAACAGGAACGTGTGGCACAGGAATGTGTCCAGCCAGATTTTGAATGTCTCCAGAGATGGAGACTCTGCCACCTCTCTGGGCAGCCTCCCTTAGGGTTTTTTTTTAGTTACATATTAAAATGGTGACCTTTAAACTTGCTTATTCACGACATTATAATACCTTTCTTTTACTTGTGTTTTAGGAAGCCTCAGCTGATCTAAACCTCGGCTTTCATACTGCAGATACAGCTTATAGCGTGTTAGTGCAGCTCACTGGGTAAATAATGATGTGACCATTGTTTCAGATTACATTAAACTAAAGCCGTAATTGCTTGTAATTCAATAGGACAAAGGAAAGGAAACATCATACTCAGCAAATTGGGCTTCATATGACGGCATTACTTACGAAACAAGCAGTTAGTAAAGGACTTTTAAGAACTATAAATAGGGAAACTTGTAGATTCAAAGAGTGGATATTTTCCTGACAGAAAGCAGAAGCATTTAAGCCAAGAGCTACTGACACAACAAAGGAAAAAAACCCCTCTGTGGCTGAGCAGCTGAAGAGCAGAATAGGTGAATCACATTCATTAAACCTCCCAAGAAATGTTTGGGGTTTTTTTTCAAAATTTTCTGTACTTTTGATCAGTGAACTGCAGTTCTTCAAGAGTCACCGGGATACGCTCTTGAATTGAAGTCCATATAACATTTCTGAGTGAAATCCTGCCTCCTCTGAGAGCAGCGGGAATTTCAGGATTGATTTGGCAAGCGTGGCAGGGGGAGAGACAATCTACTTGATTTTAACTTTTATAAATTCTGAGCATGTAGAGAAGGCAGAACAGTTCTGCACCAGGACCCTTCCACAGCCTCCAAAGCTTAGCAAAAAATGCTTTTCTTTTTGTGTGTGTGTGTGTGTTGCCTGTGTCAAGGGGTCACTGGGTGTCCAGAAGTGGCGATCCATCAGAATTTAGAGTTACCTGGAGTCACTGTCCTGAGCCATATCCCTCCGAAGAGCTGCCCTTGCTCCCTTGTCATACTGCACACAGCTGCTGATGGGAACCTTCGTCTTGCCTTTTCTGAGGAAAAGAAGTGGGTTTTGTTACGCTCTGAAGTTTTCAATCCTCCCTGGTTTTGATGAAAAAATTAAAATCAAAGTGCTTAAACCCCAATAGAAAACTTGGCTTCATTGTGGATTTTAGTTTCTTGAATTCTCATTCAATTATTTGTCCATTAATGTCAGGCAGTAAAATGTTCATAAAGTATTCAAAAAAGTGATCCAAATCCAACCATTTCCTATCATTTTCCTATGGAAATCATAAAAATCTGGGAAAATAAATCCTCTCCCTGTTCTGAATGAATATCTGCAGACCTATTTATTTCCATTTTTCACCTTGAAAATAAATCTTCTGAAGGGTTTTTTTCGTCTCTGACACGTGCTTTTGCTTGAGTCAGACATTTTCTCTAAATCAAAACTCTTTGAATTTTCGGTACTGCCTGCGTAAGCGCGAAAGTTTAATGCCTGCCTCTGATAATGAAGACCTTGTACCTACTGGTGGCAACTGAGGTATCTGTTGGGAAGGGATCGCTCCCATCTTTCAGCAGCAACATCTTTTTATCTTATCCTAGGGCATTGGTTCAATAGGCTAAAATCGACATAAGCCTTTTATCAAGTCCATACACTTTATCAAAGCACTGATCAAGAACTCAAAAGGAGTTTGGGTAAAAACCGAAACAGAGGGATGAAAGACAATGCATTGTTGCCGTATAGATTGATGCCAACAATCTCTGTGTTCAAACAAAAGACCTCATTCCTGGTAACCTTGCCTTTGATTTTATCTCTAAGCACCTCCTCTGTAGTCCCACCTTCTTTCTTCCCCTGTTCCCAGTAGGACTGGGCGGGTGTCAGGGGAAGGGATCATAACTGATCAATAGACTTGGAATCAGGTTGTAGGTGATTCAGAGGCAGTAGTAAAAGATTTTAGATAGCATCCAGGGTGTATTCAAGTCATCTTTTCTTACAGAGACTAGGTGAGTAGGGAAAAGATCCACATAATTTACCCTTTAATATTTTGAAAATGGCAGCCAAAACTCCAATTTATCTTTGCCTTTCAGTATTTTTCAATGCTGAAATATGACTGTGGTTTTATCCAATAGAGCATGGTTTTGAAATGTGCTATTTTTTTTTATTTAAAATGCTTAAGGAAATTCTTAATTTCAAAAATTTCCAGATTTACACACACATCTTTTCATCTGCAAGAATATTCTAAACTGTTTATAATATTTTAAATGGTCTTGAACCAACCAGAAGTACTGCTTAATTAATTATTCTTTGAACTGAAAAAGCAGAAGTGGAAACTTCTGCAATGCTGAATGCCTCTGCTTCCACTGATGCCAGTGCCCATCACGCTGGAGCTCTTTCCCTCTGTGCTCTAGCTCCACAGTGTCGGGTACAAAATAAAAGCCCCACATCTGCTGAAGAATTTTGCACATTTTGTGTCATTGTTTTAATTCTTCTTGCATCTCTTAAACTGTTGTCTAATAGACACTCCCCAAACCATAAGAAAGTGATTTACAAATTTCTCTTGCTCGCAGCAGTTTCAAGAGGCAACTTAAATGAGCCATATCTGCGCCTGACATTGCTTTGTACATGCTGCTGAGAGGACAAAGAATGAAAGCTCCAGCCTCATCCCCAGCTCTTCCTGGGCAGCTCCGCAGTCCCCAGGCACAGAGAGACCATTATAACTATATGTAAATTAAAGAAAAACACCAAACCTTTCCTTGCTGGCATCACTGCACTTTTGCAGGCAAGGGCTGAGCTGTGTACTCAGTGGAGCAGAGGGACCAGATGCAAAGCAGCAAGACCTGCTGGAGAAGGCACTGAGGGCAAATGAGGGTTGTTCGTTGAGCCCCAGCCCTGTTGTTATGGATCAGCTTTCTAGTCTAAATGTGGGCATCCAGGCAGAGCCTTACACAGTGCCAAAAGTCATGAGTAGCATGAGGGAGCAACTCTCAGGGCAGAGAAAACAATATCACACGTGAACCGGTAGGGCAGTAAAAATATTGGGTCTTTCCACCCCATAGATACAGATACGTTTTTTCTCCTCCAGCAAATCCCCTGGGCCTAATTCTTTGCTCTTTTGTCTCCTCAGTCCCTCAGACCTGTGGACAGTAGGTGTTTAGCAAGCTGGCTTTTACAGTCACTAAATGGTTCTGTAATAAAGCTCAGGACAGTAAATAAGATGAAAATATTTCCCTTCCTTTGTGTCCTCCTTTTAACATCTAGTAAATGAAAGGTAGTGCTCTGACTCGATGTACAGCTACAGAGTACACCTGAGGCAGCAACGCAAACAGCATTTTCCAAGCTTAAAGTTGTGTGATGACTCTGCCTTTTCCTACTCTTCTTTGTGTACATTTTGTACAGCACAGCATTTTTGTTGTTGTTGTTCTAGAAGTAGGAATAGGACCAGAGGTCTTGGATGGTTTAAATGAAAGACACAAGTATGCACTTAAGAGCTGGAAACATTTGCACACCCATGGGTGCAGAGCCAAAATGGCCTCTCTTTAAAAAAAACAAACAAACAAACAACTTCTCAGCCTTTTACAAGAGGCAACCAAGGCGTTTCTCTCTACTTCAGCTCTTGTAATGCTGGGCTGTGTTTACCCAGAGCACTAAGAAGCTATTGCATTATGACCTGCTAGTATCCACATATTAAACATGGGCAGAAGATGCCTAATCGCAGATATTTCCATGATTAAAACGTTCAGACTGAAGTGGTGTTTATAAATTATTCTCTTCTACATCAGAAGCCTGCTCCCTCCTCGAGGTGAGGGCTCCGTGGATGAGACAGGGTTACATGTCCCTGGAGCCGCCTGGTTGCTTCAGGCGTGCAGGGAATGCAGGGGGATGTGTGGCCAGGGCAATGGGACACAGCAGGGACCAGCCAGCAAAAATGTCAGCCTCACTTTCCCAGGCACCAGAGGGAGCAGACAAGCATGGGTGGATCCTCCCCCACCTGCAAAGGAAGGCAATGATAGGACAAGGGGCAATGGGTGCAAGCTGGAACATAGGACGTTCCACTTAAATATGAGGAAAAACTTCTTCACAGTGAGGGTGACTGAACACTGGAAGGGGCTGCCCAGGGAGGTTGTGGAGTCTCCTTCTCTGGAGACATTCCAAACTCGCCTGGACACGTTCCTGTGTGACCTGATCTGGGTGTTCCTGCTCCGGCAGGGGGATTGGACTAGATGATCTTTCAAGGTCCCTTCCAATCCCTGATATTCTGTAATATAATTCCTCATTTTCTCATTTTCTTAGACAGGACAGGGGTGATTTATTTGGAATTTTACTCCTATAACACCTTCAGAGTGCGAGTTACCCCTTCGATTTTGTTCCTTCCCCACTCTTAGCTGCATTACACCACTGAAACATCTCTTCCTGGCCATGAAGCAGAAGTGAGCTACCAGGAGGGAAAGGTTGGGACTGTTGGTCAGCGCTGATTAGTAAAGCATGTCCCAGCAGCCAGTGGTCCTAAGGTGGAGGAAGAAGCTGGGCAACATGGGAGGAACAAGCCCTAGGGAAAGCAGAGTGGGGCTGTGGGGCTGGGAAGGCGAGGGGGAGGCACATCTCTATGGCTGGGCTTTGGCAGGCTCCTGCTGGCTGTGGGGAAAATACAGTCCCTTGAAAAATGATGCCAAGATTCATTATTTTCCTTATTGGTCCATGCAACCGCAGTATACTGGTGTCTCTTCAGGGCCTTGCAGTAAAAGTCCTCCATTTCTCCTGCCAGTGTGGGCAACAAATGGCTGGAAGCTGGGGCTTCTTCTGTATGTTGTTTAAATTTTGATGGAGAACTTTAATTGTTATTGCATCCACTTTCTCAAAGATAAATTGATGGGATTTAAGTATCAGAGCAGCTTTGAGGGCCTGAGCTTACGTCTCTCCTCTGAACAAAAAACTTTTGCAGTATCTCAGTCTGTACATGTTGAAAAACGATCAATGAAGTGAGTTTGCCCTGTTTTGAGCATTATCTATCAGTGAGATGATATAAGGGCCAGCTGGATTATCTCCTATTCATGGGTTGTGACCCATTTTCGGGACTGAGTAAAGGCTTTTACGTGTAAGATCGTAGCAATTTAGGATTTTAGGAACATTATCTTGTCTTGCAATGGATTTACAAACTTAAGCCGGTAAAATTCCTGGTTCTTAAATATAACAACTGAATTACAAGCAGAAAGATGTGATAATTAAAATACTCTGTGTAATGAAGGCATATCCCAGTGAAAAGTGGAATTGGCAAGAGTTTGTTCCTTATAAATTCCTATATCACCATGAAAAGGATCTTGTCTCTCTCCGCCGTCTCCATTTCATACCTTCCTCTCCCACTGGCTCCCTGCTTTCCTGAAATCTGTAGTAATTTGCTTGTCTGCCAATTTACCAAATAACTGTTTAGGGACAGGTCCAATATTATAGGGTGGACAAGCATGTGAAAATATCATGGTCACACTCAATTTTTTGAGGAAGAAGAAAAATAAAGCTAACGAGCTCTCTTCCCGTTACTCTTTGGTAAGCCCTAGAATAATGTAATGTATGAAAATGTATGCAAAGTGCCATGGAGGGATATAAATTTTACTTAGCATTATTTTGGAGGTGATCTGTGCTATCACATGTCATTGGATTGAGTAAGATAGCCATTCCCAGTTTACATTTATAGGTGGGAAAGGGGTGTGTGTGCATATAGAGATGCACGTGCATGTGTACATACACCCACCTGGCAGTGATTGTCAATCACAAGAACAACTCCCTGCCAAAGCCGACCCGTCAAAGGTCAAGTAGAAGTTTTTTTGTAAACCTGGGAAATCCTGCCTTGAACAACCAATGACTTGACCTTTGCCAGCTATTAGTCTAGTCGGTAGTAATTATCCAAAAGAGATTAAATTATGAGGCTCTCAAGGCGAGGTATTTTGCATGGTGAATAAGACCAGGGATTAAACATGGATACTTTCTGAAAGCCAAGGGATAATGGTGGGGTAACAGCTTCAGAGGAAAACCAAGTAAATTGCTGTTCTCTCCCCTACTCCTTGCTCCCTGTCATGGGCTGGTGACCGGGCACTGCTGGCTTATTGAACAGGCTGCAAATGGTACTAAACCAGCAGCCCTGTGTTTGTAAACAGGGCAGGTAGTGCATAGGTCCTGCTCTCAGAACACCTTCATAAGCTCCTGCATGCCAGGTGAGGCTATTTTGAGGTCAGATGCTAGCTTTATAAGGCCTGATGCCTAGTCCCAAAATGCCATCCTGGCTCCTGAGGTAGCAGCCATCTCCTCAGGCACCGTTTCTCTGGTGGCACAGCCGTCAGCCTCAGGATAAGTCCAGGCACATATGGTTGAGCTGCCACAGTGGGCAGAGCTGGCTGGAAGGCAGGAGACAGATGTGCTGGCCATTCTGACTGGCTTCCTTGCATTGGGACAGCCAATGAAGTGCTTCCCACAGCTGCTGTCTCACCTGCTCTAGATGGGAACATCTGCATGGGCCAAAGCACCTGGAGGTGCCTGCTTTTGCAGGATGAGGTTGTGGAGGGGCCGCAGCTTTGCTGCTTCCACTGTGGTAAGGGTAACCAACACTCTAACCCTGACCCTGACCAGCAGCTGGGAGACTAAAACCTCTGTCCTACCACAGCTACTGCTCATCTCACCACACAGCCCCGCAGGTGGCAGCCCACAAACCACATCTGGCTCCCTCAAGCCAGCTGGGGGTCCCTCTCTCCCTCTGTCTGGTCCCACGCTGTCAGCTGCCAGATCAGCTGGGCAGGGCTGCAGGACACTTTGGTGACCACAGGCTGCTCCAGCACCAGTGCAGTAAGATCCTTCCATGGCTTTGGGCTGATAATGGGCTGATCCCCTTGGGAAGTGTGTGTGGGGAAGCAACCATGGGATGAGGAGATGCTGTGTGGTGGGAGGAAGGAAAACTGTAGAACCAACAGCCACAAGGAGAAAACAGTATTTCGGATAAGAGGCTTATTGCAAGTATGACTTGAATCCTGGACTGGCTGGAAATTTGCGGGATAGGAGAGCAAGCAAGGTAACCAGGTAAGTCCAAGGCCTCTGGCAAAAAAGGAAGAAGAAAGCTCTATGCAGTGGGATGGTTTGAGATATTTTAGAAAAAAAAAAAGAAAGAAATATTGCAAAAATTTGACAGTAAGAAGTATACTTTCATACAGGAGCAATGCTAGGGTAGTGCAAAAAGCTGGCACCACCCCCCTCACCCTCGTGAGGAGCAGATGAGCTCAGGGCACCCAGTGATTGCTCCCTGCCGCATGTGGGGTGGGCTTTGCCCCCAGCCTTGTCCTCTGCTAACCCCCAGGGGGAAGGGGCTGCAGGAGGAGCGGGGAACAGTGCCTCCACCCCAGACTGGCTGCAGACTCTAATCCAAACAATTATTAGAACTGTCACAGGGGGAAGAAGTGTGGCCAGGCACAAAGAGGGGATGCTGCTGCTGATGTGTTTGAGGTGTCCCTCCAGCTCTCATCACCAATTGGGGCTGAAGTGTCAGCATTTGGATAAATCAGTTGCATGAGATATACTGTGAACCTTACAACGAAAGGTTCAAATCAACCTTTCAAATCAACCTTTCATCAGCCCTTTGCAAACCCTTGGGAGCTGTGTGGAGGGGTGAGGACCTGTGCGGGGGTATGAAATGGCTGCACCTGCCAGACCTCTGTTGTTCTAGAGAAACCTAAAACACCTGAGGGCTTGGGGGGTGGAGCGAGAGCTGGCTCGTCCAGGTGTTTAGACCTTTTTCTTTTTCCCCTCCGGTGGTTTGAAATAAGAGGTCAGATCAGTGCTCTTAAAGTCTGCAGGATGTTGTTTGGGCCGTGGCACCCCAGTCAAATATTTGAGCAGGTCAGTAGTCTTAACGTTGCCCTTTTGAGAGGCATTGGGGAAATAGCTGTAGCACATCTGTGGTCTGGGGGAGTGGTGGGGTTATTTGCTGGTGTTGCTTTTGGTCTTCAAATCTTTGCAGTAAGCCTTTGGCTTTTTAGCATGCTTTCAAGACAATGATCAAGCCCTCCCACTTACAGTTCAAAAGCAGACTTGTGATGTGTGACATAGCTTGCTGCGTTTGTCCCTAAATCTGTATGTGAAAGTATAAGTTTACTTGAACTTTTCCTTGCTAATGAGTAAAATTTTGAGCATATGGTGGGACTAGGGGACCTCCAGAGGTCCTCTCCATCCTGAGTGGCTCCACCAAAAGAGTGTATTTAGTGGCAGCGTCTGTACTAGACTTGAATGAATGGTATATATGAATATTTAAAATAATTTTAAAATAATTTCATTGGAACAAAATAGGCCTCTAACCTATTGACTCTATACTGGAATCCTCACCTATATTGAAATTAACTTTTAAAAAATTGTCTTAAATTTATCTGGAGCCACCTTAATTCTTAACGTACTAGAGGATGGATCTAGGTCATTGCATAGGTGTCCAAGGGAGGAGATGGTGGGTGAAGCTAGAACTGGGATATTTGTGTTGCAAGTTCTGTTTATTTCAACAAAAACTGTATTTGGCACAAACAGATCTTAGAAAAATGCCTTCTTCGTATAAGTTTTGAAACATTTTTTGCCTTATTTGGGAATGTATGATTGTTCTGTTTATTAGCCTCTGTATAGCATTTAATTAGGTAACTAGAATATGAAGAACAACAGTTTAACATACAATACCTGTTGAATTTATGCCCAGCTGAAGAGGAAAGCAAATAATTTTATAGTAGTGAGATAAGTGATATTTAGCTTGCTGATGCCTTTTCACTGGTGTTTCCTTAATGCATTAAGCATGTTGCAGGGATATGTGCAGCAGCTACAACAAACCTTGACTTTATTTGCAAGCAGTATATCGAGGCGTGAATCCAGATGGTCCTTGCTGACTGTGAGTGAACAAACTACCAGTGCTCAGGGACTGCCCCTACCCACCCTCCCCACCTGCCAGCTTAACCACTACGAGTTTCTGGCACAATTTTTACAGTTTCTACTTAGATGCGAAGAAAAACCCGAGTGTAAATCTGATAATAGCTCGTATGGGGCTTAACAAAACAAAACTGCTGAGCTAATTCCTACTGGTACCTGTACATTATAAATTCTGGTTGTCATCTGTTGGGCACAGGCATTTAAACAAAGCGTGCAGAATTTAAAATATGTGCTTGGTGGTTTTGGTTGGTTTTTTTTTTTTGAGTCTAGGATTTCAGCTTCTAAAATCTTGGGAGAGTCTGGTGGTGTGGGGTTTTTTGTTTGGTGTTTGTGTGTTTCTGTTTGTTTGTTTGATTTTTAAATCTGCCATGTATGTCTCTCCATATACTGAGTAACCTCTGTTTTGACCTGGTGATGGCTTGTGGGGAGCAGGCTTTGCCCTGTTTGAAGGGTGGGATGCTGTGGGGAGGGCACCCTGGCCAGCCCTGGGCCTGGTGGTGCTGCACTGTGACAGTGGAATTTGAGTAACGTCTATGATAAAGGAAGCGCCAGTCAAACTGGTTCCAGTGCCGATTGTATCTGAATGGTCCCCAGACACTGGTTTTAAGATCCAGGAACCGCTTTCTTTAGTCTTGCTGCAGGGAATGGCTGTAAACATTTCTGTAGCTGTTCAGGCTCAAGTCAAGCTGGTTAAGGCAATATGAAATTCAAGGTCAAAAGGTGAAATGCTGCTAAATTTAAGTTTCAAGTTTATGCACATGAGTAAATGGTTACTTGGATCGTTTCCATTTCAGACGCACTAAGTAAGGTATGGCTCTTCCAGCATCCCTCTCCTCCTGCAGCTGGGTATTGTGGTCATTTTGCAGCAGTTATGAACTGAAAAAGTCCTCCCCGAACATGTTTTCCCAAGCATGCAAGCTGAATTACTCTTGTCCATCCAGGCTTGAATCTCTAGGTGTTCGGATGTGGCTCTGTAGGTTCACTTCATTTTCCTTTATAAAGGAGTAAACAGTGTATTCTCCTGTCGGTTTGTTCCTACCCTTAAAAGAAAGGAGAAACTTGGGCATCAGAGACGCTTGGGTTAAGAATCCCATTCACAGATGCATGACTGTATTTGATGGGATCTTCTCAAGGGGAGAGAGTGAGGTTTTGGTGTTTCTGTGTTTGTGGTTTCTTTAAATTTTATTTATTTTTCTTGTGTAGGAGCTTTAAGGGTCAGACCTAGGGTACTCGCAGAGAAGTAGTACTTTAGGGAACCTTTTTCCCCATGGCTACTATATTCTTTTTCCCCAGCGTGATGTTGGGATAGCAATGCTGTTGGTCCTTTCTGAAGGACTTATGAAACAGACCATCTGTCTTCTAAACAGCTCGTGACATTCTCGGTTTGATAATTGCAAGTTGTCTATACAGCTCCCAGGCGTGTTTAAATCATTCGGTCATACCAGGTGTAACTCTTCCACTTCTGCTTCCAAGCTGGCGCGTGGTTTGCTTATTGCTGAGTAAATGCAGTCATTGGCTACAGATGTCTGAATTTAGCAGAAGGTGAGGTTTGCTCCTGCAGTGACCCACTGCAGAGAAGGCACCTGTGAGGAGGGACTCCATAAATGTAGGAGTGTGGTGCCTCCTCCCCAGCTTCACAGCAGTTGTTGCCACCCTGTTGATTCCCTGCAGTTGCTATAGGGGATGCCAGGCCTGAGCTCAACATCAGATCTTCCTCCTCTCTCTAGGGATCTGGTAGCCAACACCATGAGGAAGAACTGATGGGAAACAGCATGCTGGCTGTGAATGAAAGCACTGGCTTTGGGTCTTCTCCAGTAGTGTTAACTTTCCCCTGTTGCTTTTCCTTTTTTAAATTGATGACATCTTTCACTTGCTGCTCATATCTCTTTCTGCTGTTTCTTAGCACCATTTGATTACATGTGATGGAGACATTCAGGTGCTGTGTTATATGGGCAACCAACAGGTTGGGTCCTGAGAAGCTGGAAGTCTTCCCTGGCATTTGGAATGTAACTTTGACCAGATGTTGGTGGTAATTGAGTTGCAATACCACGATGGGAATCCCTCAGTGGGAAACAGCTTTTAAAATGTCATAACTTAAAACTTTATTTAGTGTGTTGCATGAAAGTGAGCACGAATTCTATTTGATACATTCTCTTTTTATTAGTACTCATGGCAAAGAGAAGTTCTTATGGTCCCTGTAGTGTGTGTACTTCAGCTCCATGAGCATCCTTCCCCAGCTGCTAAATCTACCCACAAGCACCGCAGCCCATAGGTGCGTACAACAGTTTGCTTTGGAAGGGACCTGGAGATCGCCCAATGCAGGGCTGACTTAAAAGGCTTCCTCAGGGTGTGGTCCAGTCCAGGCTATGCTGGCATGCAGCAGTCTCGCTCTTCTACTCATTACTCAAAGGTTTAAGTTACAACATTTACTTGGGAAGGAAATATTGAAGATTTTACATAAAAGCTGCATGCACAAATACATACTCTTTCACGCTTGTATATATGTAATATATTACACTTAAGTGCATGGAGCAGGGAACCATTATTATGACCACACTTGTGGAAATATTTGAATTTAGCTGACTTCACATAAACACTCTGGCCTTAACCCCACAGTGCAGGGTGACACACAGCAGTCCTGTTCTCAGGCCAAGTGCTTGAAGTGGCTTTCGGTGTTGCTGTTTCAACCCTCTCACACGGGGGTCCTAACTTGGCCTTAATTTTTTTCTCTGAAATACATTCTCAAAATTTTTTTCCATGAAAAACTTCATGTAAAAAGGGGTGAAACTGGTTACCCTCTGCTGCCACCCCAGTAATTCAGCAGAGGAGAGAGTCTCTCCTGTGCCAGTGCCCACTGTGGCTGGTTAGGTGGCCATCAGCAGGGCAGACCCAGGTCCTGTTGAAGACCAAACCTGTTGCTTGAGAGATGTGGGCAAGTTCCTCAACTGAAAGGAAGATGGAGAAGCTGAAAATCCATGAGAAGCCATGAGAAGCATGTTAAAAACCCAGTACTGATCCAAATCATATGGTTAAGACTTCATTTAGAAAACAGGAGCAATGTCCAGTATGTGTCTGAAGTGCTTCATTTCTTCCCTGCTCCTGCTTCCACATTTAATTTATTCCTGCTCTTGGGATGCTTTCTGCTATGTTATGATCCAGTTGATGTTGTGGATGCCCCATCCCTGGAAGTGTTTAAGGCCAGGCTGGATGGGGCTTTGAGCAACCTACTCTAATGGGAGGTGTCCCTGCCCATGGTAGGGGGGTTGGAACTTGATGATCTTTAAGTTTCCTTCCAACTCTAACCATTTTATGTATTGAACACCTGTAGTTCCTGAAGCTTTTGCACTGCTTGTATTTGAATTCGACCTTAAGAAGCTCACAGGTATCTGTTCTTGTATCGGACACTGTTTCACATAAATTCAGCTGCCAACTGAGAAGCAGAAAGTGTCCAACTGACCCTTGTGTCTGATCCAGCCTTTCATGCCAAGAACCAAAAGCAATAGCAAGATATTTTGGGACAAGGACAGGATGTTAGTCTGGTGTGTCCTTCCCTCCAAACATACCAACTTCAAAAGGACTGTACTGGTGGACAAGGTCCCATGGACAACCCTCCTGTGCAACAGGCAGGGACCCACACGTGTTAAGTGGCTTAAGAGAAAAGATTGGTCACTAAAGAGGTGAAATAGTAAATGAAGAGACAACATTAAAGAATAGATGTACTGAAGTAATGAATTCAGACTTGAGACAGGTACCACTTTTGCACAGTGTACATCAGTACACACACACACACTTTATTTTCATGTTCATGGCAACTGACATTCCGGGGTTTTGAATTTTAAAACACAAATGAAGAAACCCGTTGTACATAGTCTGATGTATTTCAATGTCACTAGTTCTCTGTAGCTCAGCAGTAGCAATAACAAAGTATTCAGTCACTACAATAAGCAGATCTCCTGGTAATAAACAATGGTGTGGTTCCTAACAGGCGTTAGCAAGTGCAGGGGTAAGCAGGGAAGCTGCCTTAGAAAGCTGCCGTTCTGCTGGGTCACAAAACGGCTCAGAGCAGAAGCAAAGGCAGGAGTCCCTCACTTGAAATTGCATCTGAGTCGCAACAAGTGATGTGCTTAGCAATAACGCTTAACTTGAAAAGATTTCATTCCAAACCCTCCTTGAAGAAGGCATTTGTACTTGGAGCTAAGGGCAGCTCAAGGCAGTTTCTGTAGCTCAGCTGATGGCCAATAACTCAGTCCCTTTGGGTTATGAGAGAGGATCTGCACACCAATGAGGATTATATTTAACAAAATCTTCTACTAAAAATGAATGGAAAGAACCAAAAATGTAATAGCTCAAGGGATTTGGCAGATAGCTTTCTCCCCCCCCACCCCCACCCCATCTGGTTAACTATGACAAAACAAGAGAGGGTCATTCCAGCTTTCCTTGAATTATTGAAGCTATCCAAACAATATAACAAATCCTGCGCACATGACGGTAGAAAAAAAAATTACAGGATGTTTGTCAACTCTCAACTAACTGAGCTGGAATGGTGTTTCAGTGAAAGGCAGATAAACAGTCCCAGCAAGTGAGGCCTGAAGGGACAACATGGACACTACAATATAGAAAGCGTGGGGGTATCATGTCGTAGTTCAAAGTTACTTATAAAACCTGTTGCTCAGACATCCATATCCCATATGGAACCTTCACAGGCAGGCAGCTAGCGTGCTGTTTATTACCCCACACTCCATGAAGATAGGTCAAACACAACTGCCAGGGACCAAAAGTAAGGCACCGTTATGCTTTATGCTTTTCCAAATTTCTTCAGGCAAGATGGAGGGAAAGCCTCATTTATTTTGCCTGAAAAAATGCCACTAGGCAAACTGTGGCTGGAAACCACACTGATCTTCTGCAAATCTTTGGCTTTTTCTAAGCTGGGTAGCTTGGTGTGAGCTGAACTAAGCTACAATGCAGTTATGTGTATGCATAATGTGGTAGTATTTTGGGGTACAATTTAATAGGAAATATCAGAAGTCTTTCTCCCCAGCAGCTGTGAGAGCCACACTTGAATCTTGCTTTCTACTGATCATGTCTGTTGTGCCCAGTTTAATTAAAGCATCTCCAGTCTAGGCTGTTATGAGCTTGCTGTCTAATCAGGCTAAAATATCAACTAGCTCTATTTTTTTAAGTTTATCTTTACAGCAACCTCCATGGAGCTGGGAGACCACGCTATGAATAGAACAGGTCTGAAATGCAGTCAGCAGACATTTCCGTGCTACTCCAGGGAAGGCACAGATAATTATTTTAATTGTCCCCAGTTTGCTCTTCTGTCCATAATTATAGTTTTGAGTTTATAAATAACAAGGCATGATTTTAAAAACCAAAACAAACCCCCTCAATTACAACACAGCTCCAGAGATAATTAAGTCTCCAAATGTGGCTATGTAGAAGGGAACCAAAGCTACATTGCAGAAGCCCATAACATGCAGAAGTGCGTAAGCGGAGCAAAGCGACAGGATGGGAAACGTCACTAGGAAAATAAACTCTCTCATCATTATTTCACTGCTTTTTACCTAAAAAAAACAATGGCCTATTGTTTTGATTCAACCTATTGTTCTGTTGCATTTTTTGCTATTGAAGGAACCAACAGTCAGTCAGTGAGAGCTTCCTGAGGAGCAGCAGCTTGAAAAGCTAAATGCGGTATCCTGTACCTAAGGCTTGTTTTGCTGCAGATTTAGGGGGGGGAGGGAAAAACATACAAGGCAAGTTACTGAGGTAAATTAACACATGCTGTTTAGGATTTAGCATGTTTGAATACACCTTTCAAATAGAAAACACTCTCCAGTTTTACAAGTGTGGTGGTTAAAACTTGCAAAAGGAAGCAGACCAAGGCTCTGTCCTGTAATGTCCTTGCTTGGTGGTTGCTCCTCTGTTGTTACTGAGTGATGTGTGCTGCTACGGAGAGGACAAGAAAAACTCTGGGTCAGGAGCCAGCACAGCAGGAGGCTTCATTAGCCAAGAACAAGAGCAAAACAGGGCTTCAGAAGGAGCAGTACCCTTGCCGAACAACCGGCTTCACCCCAAGTGGCACGAAATCGGCTGGACAGCCTGTAACATACGCTTTGGATAAACAGAGACCTGCGGATCTGAGACAGCTATAGCTTAAGTGTCTCAAAAGATCTTTGCCCAACAAGGAAACAAATTGTATATTAAAAACCTTTTACAAAATACATGCTCTGTTCTTTCTCTGCTTAATATCTTCCTTGCTTGAAGCTTGGCTGTTGCCCAAACGCATCCAGAGCAACGCTTGATGATAACTCAAAAATGTGCAGTTAATCTGTGTGTAGTCTCAGCTCCTGAATGCCAGGAGCAAAAGTGTATTTTCCAGTGAGAAATAGTCTCGATCACACAGTACTATCATGTTAACACAAGTTTTTAGATGGCCAAGATAAGGAAAATATGTGTGTAAACTCCTTTGAGAAAAGACAAAAACTCTAAGGTGAAACATTTCTCTCTTTTTTTTCAATGTCATTTTACCCATAAACAAGTTTAAGCCCCAGTAGAGAGCTTCCAGCACTACAGCAAGAAAAACTTTAGCTTGCCTTTTTTTTATTATTATTTTTTTTTTTTTAACCTTACAGCTATATTTCATCATAAAAACTAGTTTGAAGAAAGAGTAAACTTTTGCTCTTTAGTCTATCTTGACATTCCTCTAGAGACACATAACAGAAATATTTTAGATTCACTTTTGTCTCATACTTTCAGGAAACAGGAAAGTTGCAGTTCTTAATTTCCAGGCTTCTGAAATGAGAAAGAGAAAGAATTTATAAGTTGAAAGAAGACATCTTTGCTTTCTTCAAAGACAAAAAAAAAAAAAGGCATTACAACCCAAAAGCAGTGTTTTTGTGAAATTGGATATTTTTACCTTCACCGTAATAAGCAAAAGCATTTAGTTATGCCACATGCACCTCCCATTTATTTTCTGTGTAGCCCTACTAGGTGAGAAACAAAAATCTGTACTCATAGTTCAGTACGATATGGACTTTAGATTGTATGTTACTGGAGTAATTGCTGCTGACTGAAACCCATTACTGTGGAATTAAACTCAGTCAGTTTTTTGTTACATAGGCTCAATTTTGTGTGTGCAAAGGAAAGGTCTTCAAGTACCTCCTATCCATACCTGAATGAATGAACACATCTAACAAGCAGTTTGCAATTTCAGGACACCAGTTTTGGTGTCCTCCCCTTATGGGTTTTCTTATGGCCGTGAAGATGCTTACGGTCAGAGCTCTGGGATTCCTCTTGCATTCAGAAAAGCTCTGAGGGTGGCAAAATACCCGTGCTGTGTATTACAATCATTCTGGTGCTCTGCCAATTTTGAAGAGGAGATGAACGCAAGAATATATCTGCAACTGTGGACAGCCATGGCCTTACTAAGTCACAACCAACTGAGGAAAACAACTACACCTCCACCGTAAGCCCAGATACCCAGTCAAATTAGCACAGGATGAGCAGGCACCCACTGAGGATAATTAAATTAGAGGGATCCTGAGGGCTCCTCAGGACAAGAGTCCTTAAAAGATTTAATTTTGCAGAGTGGGTCAGGTTCATAAGTTTAAAAAAAATATTTCTTCCTAATGGCAGACTTGTCTTTGTGGACGTAATTCTTATTCTGACTCGTGCTGTCTACAGATAGCTCTGAAGGAAACAATTTCAACTTAGTATACGAGCTGAGCAGTATAATTTAAGTAGGCTACTGCTAGTAATGAAGAACTAGCCAGATTCCTTTAGGTTCATTTCCAGATATTAGAATTGTCTGGGTTGGAAGGGACCTTTAAGATCTCTCATCCAAACATCAACCTAACACTGATAAAAACCATCACTAAACCATGTCAACCAGTCTTTTGAATGCCTCCAGGGATAGTGATTCAACCACTTTCCTGGGCAGCCAGTCCAACCCTTTCAGTGTAAAAAAAAATTCCTAAAATCCAAACTGAACCTCCCCTGGCACAACTTGAGGCCATTTCCTCTTATCCCATCGCCTGTGACTTGGAGATGAACCCCCGGCTTCTCTACAACCTCCTTTCAGGTGGTTGTAGAGAGCAATGAGGTCTCCCCTCAGCCTCTTCTCCAGGCTGAACAACTCCAGTTGCTTCAGACTCTCCTCATAAGACTTATTCTCCTGACCCTTCACCAGCTTTGTTGTCCTCTGGACCTGCTCCAACACCTCAATGTCTTTTTTTGCAGTAAGGGGCCCAAAACTGGACACAGTACTTGAGATAGGGCCTCACCATTGCTGAGTAGAGGGGGACAATCACGATCACCTGCCATTTCAGCTCTTTATTAGAGCACATTGTTCCTACAGTAGGAACTGTTGTGTATTAACTATTTGTCACCAGGAAGAAAAAAAGTGAATTTTTTTGACAAAGTTTTTTGCTTGTATGACTTTTTAGAATATATTCCAATGACTGGTCTTCTGCAAACTTTTGTGAGGACTATCATCTGCTTCATTAATGCAGTGAAGAGGTAGAGAAAAATCAGAGGTGTTAATGACATCCAGTGTTTCAGCTCAGTAAGAGCCCCACACAGCTGCCCCAGCAGCAGGAACTTTTGCCTCAACAAGTCTCATGAAGCTGTGTACTGCAGAGGAGGATCTAAACTGCACACCAAAACAACTGTTCTCAGCTCTGCATGCATGTTTATAATGAAACATCTGCAGCTCTTCCACAAATCTCTAAATATTTTTCAATTACCACATCTTAAAGACTTGATTCAGTACTAATAAGTTGGCACAATATCATATTACTAGAAATTTTACACTGACCGCTAAAATCCTAAGAAAAGAGGTTAAGCAAAGTAAAAAAATGCCTTGATCTGCCTTCATAGAAACAAACCCACCAATACCTCATAGCAGAGTATCAAGTGGAGTGTGCGTTCACTTCGGTGAATGTGAGAAAGCAAAGAATGATATTAAGCTTCTCCACAGAATGTTCAGAATAAAGATTATACAGGAATATAGTTTTTCTCTATGCAAAATTAGAAATGTACAACCTAGCACGTGAACTGGACAAATTTTAGAGCTGATGAACGCTGACTACCTTGTGTGGTGCTCAATGGGTATTACAACACTCTCAAGGCATTTATTTAGATTGTTAAAGGCAAGAACATAGCTGAATACATGCCTATATTGATGAAAAATATATACAATCAAACTGTTTTTTCTTTACAAGGCTTAAACTTACTGAATTATTCATCTCTCTGATGCCACCAATACCTCCATAATGAAATTAAAATAATTTTTAGCAGTTGGCTGCTATGTTTTAGTGACTTTTTAAGCATTGCTTTCTACATCTGAGAAAACACCGTCACTGACTAAAAGCCAAATTTAACGTTTTCATTTCACGCACAACTTCAAATGAAAGACCTTCACAGTTGGATTCAAGTAGTTGATCTGCTTAATTATTGTTGTTCTTCAAACCTCAGCAATCCATGGTTTGGATGGAGTTGTGTAAGACGAGGCAGTAAAAGCAGTGATTAAGCAGGCTTATGTGAAGCTGCATACAGATTTTACATTAGGATTCTAGAGTCATTTCAAATGATTCAGAAGCAATTACATGACTGACAGATGATGAATCTAATGTGGTCTGAAATGTAATCTCATTGGGTTCTGTCTCCCCTCCTCCAAAACGTCATCAAAACACAGAAAGAGAAAATGAAAGCCAGTTCTCTCAAACCAGAGCAGGCAGAGTTTGGTAGAGCAGAGCTCAAGCGCCTGGGCACATCCACCTCAAGCCTGGGGCTGATCTGGGGGTCCCTTCACAGTCCTATTGGCTCACAGTAACACTGCTGTATTGTGTAAAAGTAACTGGTTTACTCTCCAGACCAACTTATTGGGGGAAGGGAGAGAGTTAAAGCATGAGAGGAGAAAGGTCCTATCGCAGGTGCATGGGGCTTGTTTCAGTCAGGGTAACACCTTCTCTCACTCCACTTACTATGTTACAGAGTGGAATATTTTCATAACCACTTGGATTTTTAAGCAAGAAACATGCACTACACAAAATTAAAACAGGACATCAAGAAGATGTAAGTACTCAGAGAAGGGGAGGAGGTGGTGATGGAACTGGGCGAGGAACTTCAAGGAAAAGGGAGAGAACCCAGCATGAAAACCAGACAGGCTAAGAGGACAGATTCATGTTCCTGAAATGCTTATTACCATGTGAGAGTGATAACAGCAAATCAGGAAAAAGCAAAAACACGGAAAAACAGAGCAAAGCTCATGAACAAGCTGAGAAACACCTCCCCTGCTATCTACGTAATGACAGAAACACGAGAGAGTAGTATCAAAGATGAACAAGACAATTATTTCCTTTGAGGCAACTAACATGATGTGGTTTCTTCAGGTTGATTTTTCCATAGCCAAGAGTGGTACAGTGGCAGAACCAGCTCCCCCTCATGCCAAACTGACCGAGCCAGGAAATCCAAAAGACACTATCAATGTGCACCACCAGTGTACACCAGCAAAGGGCTGGCCACCATTCAGCAAAGGAGAAACCCCTGTGGTAAAGCACACATTATGAAATATCCCCCCAAGTCTCCCCAAATGGTGTGAAGTCCTTAGTGAAACTAGGGCCTAAATAAACTCCTGACAACCTTTTTTATATACATACTAGAGATAAACAACCTCCTCCAAGCTGGAACAGGAAAATAAAGGCCGTTGACCAACCTGAATTTGGACGTCGCTCTCAAAACAATCCTTTCACTTGCTCTGTGACAGGATCAAGGTCAATGTCATAGAAGCACGGCCTTGTGGGCAGCCCTGGCATGGTGCTCATCTGTGGGAACAATAAAATGAAGTTATACTCCCGCACCTGTAAGCAGACAATCACTCCACCCATGTAAACGTTAGAATAAGATAAAGGCTGGATTGGACTCAAGCGCAGATGTGCTCTCCACACTTTCTGTTGCTGTTAAAAACGTCAAGCTTGGTACTTTTAAAGTTCATTTTTAAATGCACGCTTCTAAAAGAGAAAATAAAAGCCAGAAAATACAGGCTAGTATAGAAACCCAAGAATAAACTCCTTAACAAAATAAAGACACTTTGGGACTCACTTGTTCCTCAAAACACCTAGCCAGAACACTTATCCATTTATATCTACTAGGAAAAAATCACACAGGAAAAGGTAAGGAGATAATTGCCCAAATTCACCTGGTGATATGAATGTGTGGAACTCAGGTCTCTCCCACAGAAAACTGGAATATAGGAGTAGAATTAATCGCAACACTTTCATGACTGATTACTTAACATATGGAACAAATTGGAATAGTTAAGTAAATGTATGTGGCTTATAGCTGAATCCTAATTTAGCAGTTAGAATTAGCAGGTTGAGATATGAAGCTAAAGCAACCCAATTATCTGAAACTATACATAATTAAGATCCTGATCTAGCATAAGACACCAGCATCTGCGTACTTTTAAACATGTAAATAGTTTCATGGACTTAAATTACAGTTAGCTACAGCTCTGCTCATGCTACTTATACTATTATTTACAGGTGTCATTTTAGCAGCAATTAAAGACACGTGGATGATGTGGAAATCTTGAGGTTCTGGTCAACAATAGTTTAGGCCACTTTAAACCAGAGGTACACTGGTTTCTCACCTCCCCTGCCTCAGGACTCCCCCCTTCTCCCTTGCAAAGGCAATGCATGGAGAGCAAGTTCAGCAGAATAATACCATTTTTCGATCTGCTTCATCTTCTCCTGTTTCAGCAACTTGAGCCAAGAGTGGCTTCCCCAGCCCCAGTGCCAGCAAGAGGTAAAGGCTGTGACTGTGGGGCAGTTTTAAGGCAGGACCAGTTTTGATCAACCTGAAACACTTTGGATTCACACCCTAAGTCTTCCTAGGATTAAAGTTAGAAGCCCTTAATATCCCACCGTATTTCCACTAATTCAAGGCACTCTAAAATAGCAGTTGGGCTTAAGGACTCCATAAACCCTTTTGATATCTTAAGCTCAGAGGTAGAGGCTGGCCCTACTATATTAGCCTCTATATTACTACCCAAAGAGATGAAAGACATTACAATCTCAGGAAACAAACCTCGAGTTCAACTTAGCTCAACTGTTTGTTGACTAAGAGCCTTTACGCACTAAAACTTACTTAACAGATGCTAGATTTTGAGGAACAAAATTTTAGCTGGGGCAAGTCAGAGGAGCTCGTTAAAGTTGGTGGTTAATGTAACCAGAGGAGGTAACCTTCAAATAGGGCTGTATAGGAAAAAAAACAAACAAAAACCCCCACCACACTAGCTTGAGTACCAGACACACTCCAACAACAATAACCTACAGAAAGGGTCAGATCAAGGTGTGTTTTTATGATGTGAGCTGAAACCTGTTGCTGAAAGGGGACAGTTGCACCCTGTGAGCCCCTGGGATGATTCTCCCTTGGAGCTGGCTCTGGCACTCATCTTACTGCAACCAACCTCATTCAGCACACTGAACTGATGAAAATACGTGTTTTTGTGGTCAGGGTTGGTCAGGTTATGAATGAAATCTGCTTACTGCATGAGCAGATCACCACTAAGCCACAGGCAAGCAGCCAGAGGATGCCGTGGCCATCACCTCCCAGGCAAAGACCATGGGGCTTGGGTGGCTTCCTCCCAAAGTCCTCAAGGAGCACAGCTGAGGTAGTGTTTTCTCTGGCCACAGGCAAGCTCTAACAGCCTAATTGGTCTCAAAAGAGGAAAAATTCACCATCCTAGCTCCTCCAGAGAGACAGATTTACAGGCTCCCCTCAGGCTGGAGCAGGCTGTATTTCTTTATAAATCAACCTGTTCTGCTGCATATTTGGTGGCTGAGTTAGCATCCCCCTTAGACTTCAGCTTCGCTCCAAATGCTGGTGTAGTGTTTCCAGCGGGGGAATACAAGCAAACCGTAAGATCTCTCCACCACAGTCTCATTTTCTCTGAGAGTAAATGTTAGTCCCACGTTGGGCAGCGGGAAAGGAGCTGGGGGAGCTCAGTGCTGGTGCAGCCATCATCTCAAGTGAAAGCTAGCTCAGAGGAAAAAAAACCCAATGCAACAAGTTGTTCTAGTGGACTCAGTACATTTCCTCTGTTTTTAAATATAGTCCTTCCTGATCTTTTGTTATTGCACACAGTAGGATTAAGAGACAAAACTGTCAGTTTGCATCGACCAAGCCCTGCCACTGATTGCATGACATCATTTTATTGGCTGACACTGTCTTGGCATCTTAGCTAAGTACTAAAACACCTTGTTACTACTCTATCCGTTGGCCACACTAGCTGGACTACTACACCATTAGCAATACTGAATTATTTTCGGTCTCTGATTCATGAGTTAATGCTTGACAAGAAACTCCCTTAATGAATTACATTTCGCAGGGAGGGGAACGAACAAATTGCCAAAGACAACTCTCTGGTTACTTTGTGCATGGTAGTTCTACATCTGAAAGTAAACTCCCAAATTCCAGGTTCCCCCTGCATTTTTAAAAAACATAATAAAATAAATCTACAAGCTTGGTCAGTCTTCATTTGCCCTGTGTAATAAAAACAAGAATCTGTTTAGGGGAGTTTTTCCTTATTTTCTTTACAAGTCCTACATGTGTGTTTCAGGTTTGGTTCTTTTCATAGGTCCAGTTCTACACTGGTGTAACTCCACTGTATTAACTAATGGAAATCCATTACATCTATAAAATGTGAATATCAAACCAGTTTATTGCCAGTTTAGGGAATACAACTATTCTCATATTGAAAATTTAAATCAACAAATGGGAATGAGTTCATCTGAATTAAAATTACTGCTGCATAAAATGGAGTACAAGGCAAAAAACCCACAGAGGAAACCCCTTGGGGTGAATACCTATGTGAATCACAGAGTGAAAATAAAATAGGTCCTGTCACTTTCCCCATGGCCCACTCTTCCAAAGAGGCAAAGCTGGGTAGATTTACAATAATTTCTCTTTGCTCTCACTATTTGGACACACAGAGGTAACATGCAGCAGAATCGATCCCTTTTTCATTACTTCAAGGTCAATAGGAGGAGATGGCTGGCTGGCTGAGGAGATTACTGCTGATTATTCCCCCGCCAGCCCTCCATTTCTTTCCTGCAGCCAAAACTGCAGGAGAGAAAAAGGGGGCTCAATGGAGCCTTCAGCTGTCTGGCTTCCCACGGGGCTGCAGGTTCAGAACGATTCTCTTCCCTCTTGCTGCTCTCCACTGCGCCCAACAAAGGCATTAACGAGTGAGTTCACAGGCTGGCCTGAACAGCAGCAACCACGTCCCTTTTTCTCTGCCCTAAGTAACCAGAGTCCAGATTTTTGCGTCCCAGGGGGAGGATGCTAACGTGCCCCCCTGGCTGCAGCCCAAACCATACCTGCACAGCGGCTGGCAGACTCTCTCCACCTCACCAAGGCCTTCTGAGATAACTACTTATTAAAATTACTTCATTTCTATAACTTGAAAAAAGGATGATGAGCAATGAAAGGGAAAACATGCCTGAACCATAAATCACTTTGGTAATTAGCAGGTATCTGCATCATGAAAAAAAACCCAGAAACATACCACCACAGAAATTTAGAATCATTTAGGTTGGAAGAGACCCTTGGGATCACTGAGTCCAATTTATAGTCAAAGAGCAGCTTGCTAGGCATTCCATACAATATACACCCTCTATACGTTGCACGGAGACCAGCACAACCCTCCACTCTAATATAACAACACATGTGTTACAGATTGGTAGCTCTGCAACATCCTGCAGCCTGGCTGTGGGAAAAGAGCCGGGTAAGAAGCACTGAATGACACCACATTACCTGCTTAAGACCACAACATAAATTTAGGTAACTGAAATAATCAGTACTTCATTTGACCAAAACTGTTACTAGCACACTTCCCCTGGGAGAAGGAATATAAAAGGCATAAACTTTGCACCTTAAGATTTAATGTAATTCATATGAATTGGAAGAGCAGGGGGAAAAAAGAGAAAAAAGAGTTTTTACACAGAACTAATCCAGCTGCTGCCCAAGATATATCATTTAGGAATTAATGGGAACTAGTTTTGCAGGAACTCATTAGTATGACCCATTTCCTTTGCAAACCATGCAACAGTCTACACAGCCATGAGAGCAAGTCAACTTCAGAAAGACAAAGTGAAAAATACAAAGCCTATTTAGTACTATGGCACTCATGTTTAGGAGGCAAAAGCAGCAAGTCTTCAGTCAGCTGACCTGAGGATCATTTACACTCCTGGAAATGCACAACCAGTAGAAGACAAAATACATATTTTGTTAGGAAAGCCTGAAGGTAACCTTTACTTGTACTAGAAATTGATGATATTTCAGAAGTTTACTTACATGACTAAACAAAAAAAAAAAACCATGAGGTTTTTACAACAGGAGGGGGCCAGTTATTTTCAAGGAAGCTATACAGCATCATAGAATCATTTAGGTTGGAAAAGACCCTTGGGATCATCGAGTCCAACCATCAAGCCCTACTCTACAAAGTTCTCCCCTACACCATATCCCTCAACACCACATCTAATCTACTCTTAAACACAGTCAGGGCTGGCGACTCCATCAACTCCCTGAGCAGCTGATTCCAGTGACTGACCACTAATATGAAAGCGCCGTTCCACATCCTCACCAAGAACCCATCCACTGTCACTGGAAGAGTGACTAAGTTGAGCTTCCCTGGACTTTTATTTAAATTACAGTTATGTGTTGACTTGTAATTTTACTTGGCTAAAGGTCTATGTAACAGTTGCACAGTTTGTTACAGTCCCAAGAGGAACCATACTGATTAGCTTCCCTTTATATCACACAAATGCCTATCTGTGGTTGACATATCCTGCCTTTTACTTCAAGTGTCTATACATACATTCATATACAGTGGTTTTTTTTTTCATTTATCTATATGAACAATCCTAATAGGACCTGAGATCACCCTAACCGCTTTAGCACAATGGCATGATGGGCAAAACAAATGGTCCTGAGGACTACATCCAGCTCATGTTTAGTGTCTTTTTCACCCAGACAAGATGTACCTGTTTTACAGGCATAGCGTGGTTTCTAGATAGAGAAAGAAAACCAGAGGAATCCATACTCTACACAAAATAGGGAAAACAGACGACTAGAAGATACCAAACAGCTTATTGAGGAAATCTCCCTATTCTGTGGCTTATGGAGTTATTGTTGCACTTGACAAGAGGTGCAAGTAGTTCACGTTAGCTAATTGTATCCTTTTGTTAATTAAATAATTTAAGACAACCCACAACCATTTCAAACTTGAAATACTATAGAAAACAGATGTTGTTTCTCAAGAGAATCTAGCATACATGTGTGACAGCAGATGACGCCTCAATAAAATCTGATGGGGTGAACTGCTTATCCCATACTCCCTCAGCAAGAAACAATACCAGAGGAAACTCAAGAATAGCACTACAAACCTGCATGCATTAGGTTCAACGTGCCAGAATGTGTTGGAATCCTGAGGTGCAGCACGAAGGAGCTATGCTTCAGGATTTCAGTAATGTTTCCTAGAGTGAGTTAGAGCTCTGAAAGACAGATCCACTACCAGAATTTTGCTCCCCTGCAGCCCATCTTTCAGTCTCAGCACACTTGAAGCTGAATGGAAAAGCCTTCCTTCTCCTCCTTTGAAGAAATCCCTCCAGGTCTCCAACCTTGCCTACCTTTAGGCGTTCTTTATTTCCAGTGACAAATTACTCCCACTGACACGTATGGGCTGGCCACACACTGGAAGCTGGCACCAGGAGAGCTGCAATCCATGGGGTGGGAGAGGGAGATTAACAGTCACCTCACTGCACCGCACAACTAGAAGAGTGAGTGCAGGTCTCATTACTGGATGCCTGAAGGTCTCTGCGCACTCTCCATTAAAAACCCATACTTGGAAATTTTTCGTGAGACTGTCCATGCAATGAGGGCAGTGGGTAGGACTACAGCACTCCGAATCATGGGACTATGCAAACACTCCCAGTGAGTGGTCACTTATTTTGTCTCCAAACTGGACTGTCCTGTCTTGTGTNGGACTATGCAAACACTCCCAGTGAGTCTCCAAACTGGACTGTCCTGTCCTGTGCTGCACAGAGGCGCTCAATGGGTGCTGGAAAGGGAAGCCAACGACCAAAAATTAGGCAGCATATCCTGAGTTTTAGTTACACGCAGCCCCTCAACCCCATGCCTCCATATCCAAGAGGTGAACACCACCATACCCAAGACTGAACTGATGCTCAAGTGACCTTTCACCACCCCTTAAAACCAGACAAACTTCAAACTCTCACATTAGGAAAAGCAGATGCATGATGGAGGTAAGTTGGGGCTTCCTTGGAAAAGTATCAACCTTTAAAAAACAGTAAATTTAGCCTTGGAAGTTGCAATAATTTCTAAAAATCTACTTTAATAGCTACATAATGCTTAAGAAAATATTATCTCATTATTTTTCATTGCCTGAAAATAACAAGGATTTGTAAAAGCAGCTAAGCAATGATCTCTAGCCAGTGTTTAAATAACAGTTTACTTATAAGTTTTAATGAAAATTTGCCAAACCTGATTCTAGCCAGAGGAGGTAGGGAGAGCGAAGATCATATTTTCCTTCTCAGGAAATTTTAAACAATAAAGGATCTTTTTGCAATGTATAAGAGCAATCACAGTAAGAAACTCAACACATTAGCAGCTTTCAAAATGATCAAAACAATGTTTGAAAAGATGCTGATGGTACCCCAATGAATACTGTGTGAATACTTGCAATAAATGTCCCTGTTTCACTGGCACACTGACTGATGCCAGGTGGAGAAGTCCATCTGGCATCAATTACTCCATTATCATTGACTCTAACTTTAATGTTTCCACATTCTTTGGCAATTGTTTTTGTGAAAGGATTTACAACAACAAAATGCACAGACATTGCTCTTTTGCTATCAGTGTCTGGATGAAGTTACAGAAGTAATGAACATTGATTAGACAGTTCTAATGGACCTTGCTGCCAGGTACCCAAGTGAGGCAGAAGTGCCCTGTTACATTCTCTGAGGGATTTCCAGGACCCTACAATTTATTCATCATAAGTGGACACAGTGATCTCCTGGGCATGCTAGGAAAAAAACAAAACCCACACAACAGTCCACATCTGTCCAATACAGCTTTTGGAGACATTTGTGGGCGCATATCTCCTCAGGGAAAAAGGGGACAAGAGGAACTGGTCAATGTTCCACTGGCCAAGGTCTTGGTGAACAAGTCAGTGTAATACCACTGGAACTCAAATGTTCCTGTTAGTGACATGCTGAAGCTCTGAAGACCCAGACTTTGGCAATTGCTAGTTATTAAATTAAATTAAATATAAATATTTAGGCATAGTTGTAATCTGTAAAAGAATGAGCAGTTTCCCCGATTAAGTCAAACATTTGTGACTCATAGATGACTGCAGTTCCTCTCAGCAGAGTTGTCTCAACTAATTTTTGTCTTAGAATTCATAAAACCATACTTGAAGCAAAAGAAAATGATCCCCCCAATGGCAGCACAATGGGATCCATATTTTAAATTTTACTTGAAAAACACATCTCTCTCTGAGGTAGCATGTTGCACTCAGTTCAGTGTACTATTTTTTCACACCATCCACAACACAGCATTCTGTTTCATAGGGTATTCAGAGTTGTTTTCTGCCTTAAATAAAGGACAATTGTCAAAGATGAAAGCTACAGAAACCAAACAACCCCACCCCCTCCAAAACCCACCCCCCCAAAAAAAACCCACAAACATGGAGGAGATAAAGTGGGAGAGAAAAAACAGGGCTACAAATTCCAGGTATCTTGTTCCAAAACACCTCCCTCGATCCCAGCCCACTCAAATCCATTTCCAGGAGTAATTGCTCCCTTGGCCAAGGCCTACATCCTGATTTTCCTTTCCCCCTTGGGCTTTCAACAGAATCCCTGGCAGAGGATTCTCAATTGCTGCCTCTTATACAAAAGCACCTCCTCAGCCAGAAAAAATCCTTCCCTCCAGCTCACTCCTGATGTCAGATGCTCCCAGGACCATTCCCATTCTTGACAAGTGTCCAATATATCAGACAGTGTGCTGGAAACACGCCTCTGATGGAATAAATCCAAAGGATAAAGGCTTTTCTCTCAAGTGCTGTTTCAGCAACAGGAATATGTGAAGTATCTGATGTTCGTGGGACATAATCCTCCTGCTTTGTTCAGTGCTCAGATCTTCTGGTGAGCAGGAGGTGTCCAAGCTGTGCCAGCAGCTCAGGTAACACTGAACGCAGAGCAGGTTTTGTGCTTCTTGGGGAGGAGAGGTCTCAGGTGGACCCATCTCAACTGCCTTGCATTTGCTCAGGGACAAGGTACCCTTCATTTCCTCCAAAATCTGGTTATTTTTTAGTGATTGTTTGTCTAAAAGGGACATTCCTCAAACACTGGAGCAAGTCCCACTTTGCGCTCTTGATCTTCACTATGCCGTTTTGTTTAAAAGGTTTCATAGCTTCCATATGAGACTCTCCTTGCTGGTCACACAGCCTGACATGTTAACACAGAACCTCAGTTACAGCCCAGAAACTGGAGACGGTGGCAGCAGCAGACAATGTAAAGCAAATATGTACGCTCAAATGCAACAAACTTTATCCTTCCCAGTAAGCCATGCCTAGGGAAGAGCATCAGGAGCATCATCCAAACATTTGAATGACAAACTACAACATGGAGAAATCCCAAAAGATTGTGTAACTGTGGTGAATAAAAACACATTTAACTGTTGCCATACTAGTCCTCTTGGTTACGATTAACTACATCCACTGACATCTGAGTAAGTAAAGTTCCCTAAGAAACACCATATCAGGCAAAGATAATGTGTATATATAAATATGGGAAGAATCACTTGTAGAGAAAGCAAAAGGATTACAGCAGAAGACCACTTAAAATTAGTTCTTTTTAATTGTTAAATGATGAAACTGGCTTGGCCTCATTACATCACTTAAACTAAGTGTGAGAATTTTGAAAAACACCCAAAACAATAGGAGAAGAAAAAAAGTGGAAGAAGAGGTGATTATACATGGCTAATCCCATCTGAACAGACACAATCAGTACTGGGAAATGACAAAACCTAGGATACACATTTCACAGGTGCAGTTCAACTTCCTGGTCTGTGGTTATCATGGGACATGTCAGAAGGAAGAGCCCAGGGGCTAAAGAACGATTAACTGTGGCGGGCATCAACAGCATAAATTACTGTACCATCATCCACATACCAACCTTGACCTGTGAGCATGTCTAATCTCATTAGTTCAAGTTTCTGTATCTACTTTCTCAAGTAATTTGAGATTTTAAAAAATTTAAATTATTAGCCCTCTGTAGCCCCTGGAATACCTTATTTTATGACAAACTGAAGCAAACAGGATATAGACAGTGACAAAAAAACACCATATGCTATCTTTCTGGATGTGGCTGCTTTCTAAGGACATGCAATTTCACCTCATCTCTTTCCCGGCTAATTACTGTTTTGATATACTAGATCAATACTATCTTAATGAAGAATTAAAAACTTTTCCTTTCTATTTGTTCCTAACCCAGAAGATCCAGAACGGATTCAGTTTGTGGGACATGGGGATGTCAAATTGTTAAGCTGTCTCTGTAAATCAGATATTGTCAGCCACAAGTCCACTGCAGACCTCTAGCAGAAACTTATTGTTTATGCTATAAACAAAATAAAATCCCTAAAATAATAACAGAATGTAGTGTGGTTCCCTTTTTCAAGGGAACAAATAAAAAAGAAAAGATATTACTTAATCGGCAATTTTCACCCTATAACCTATCGACCCACTATTTTAAGAGGTCTCCAAAAGGCTGATAAGAAAAGCAAGCCTTGATAACCTATGCTGGAGGCTCACACTTCCCCTGGAACATGGAGGAGCATAGAAACACTTTGAAAAAGGCTGAAAACTGCTAAGATGTACTAGTACCTTCAGGAGATCCAGCTTCTTTGCAAGTTGCCCGAACTGTCAGAAGGTAAAAAATTCTAGCCATGCATGTTTGACTTGTAGAATCATAGAATGGTTAGAGTTGGAAGGGACCTTAAAGATCACTGAGTTCCAAGCCCCCTGCCATGGGACACCTCACCACTAGAGCAGGCTGCTCAAAGCCCCATCCAGCCTGGCCTTAAACACTTCCAGGGATGGGGCATCCACATCTTCTCTGGGCAACCTGTTCCCGTTCCACCCTCACAGGAAAGAGTTTCTTCCTAGTATCTTATCTAAATCTCCCCTCTTCTAATTTAAAGCTGTTACCTCTTGACCTGTCACTATGCTTCCTGACAAAAAGTCCCTCTCCATCTCTCCTGTAGGCTTTCTTCAGACAGTGGAAGGCTGCTATATGGTCTCCCTGGAGCCTTCTCCAGGCTGAACAACCCCAGCTCCTTCAGCTGGTCTTCATAGGAGAGGTGCTCCATCCCTCTGATCATATTCGTGGCCCTCCACTGGACCTTTCGACTTAACTCTCTTATGGCAATATTGGTTTTCAAAATTTCTTTAAGGTGACACCTAAACCCCTAATTTCCACTTACTGAGAGAGACCCGTGAGTTAACAAGCTGTCAAAGTAGATTTAGCTGTCAAAGGAAACCAAACAAAATTTTGCAATTGACGGACAGCACAATCTTTATCCTACAGATGTATATCTTTACACAGTATAATAAAGATTAGCATTTTTATATTGATAAATAAAATTATTTTCAAAGCACTTGAAAATATGAATTAAATACATTAAATACATCTGGGAAATAAGTGAAATAATATCTTCATTTTAAAAGGTGAGTGTGACATAAGGCAGAAAAGGTTAAATGGTTTACCAAAAGTTACAAAAGGAGCTGAGGCGATGCCAGGAAAACGGAACTTGAAATTGGTAACTCATTCTCATCCTAGGCTCACACAACTGAAACTCAAAAATATAACTATACTAAATAGTTACATTGCATGAAACATCTTTTTCTATTATATGATAAAGCCTTTAATCAGTATTTTTAAATGAAATACAGCTTTCTCCATTTATCAGTTTGCTCAGTTTGAACTTGCAGTAAGTTACTTTTCTAATCACGGGTTCTACAATGTAACAAAGGATAACAATATATTCTCATGAGCAACAAAAACATTGTTAAACAGTTCAATTAAAATTAACCCTATTTGGTAACACAGGTTTTTTTCAGTCTGAAAGCCAAACCAACCCCCTAACATGTTTTGTGGATGGCATTCAGGCTTTTTCCAAAATCGAGCATATGAAAGGATTCAGAAAGTGGAAGGCAATAACGAATTTCTGCATCCCAACCCAAAAGAAGTTAACCTGTTTTTTGTGTTTGAACAAACATCAACTACGAGAACGATCTATGGGAACTTCTCAAATATTAAAAAAATGTGTAAAAAATGCCATAGAAAGCTTATGTGTGGACATACAGGGTAAATAATAAGAAGAGCAAAATAAAATGATAACAAAGAAATTAAAAACCAGTTAGGATATAATCTCTTCAATGCTAAAGTGAACAAACTACGAGCCAAAGGCATAAGCTCTACTTACTCTTACGGTATAGCCACCCCCCGGCTCCTCCTAATCAAAACAAGGCCAGTCTGTAATGAACTTTCATTTTTTGGCAAACAAACCATTTACAACTCTGCTGCTCAGCCAAAGGCATAACAAACACAGCCCGTACCACATCCGCTAACATTCAGCCTGCCCCCTTCCCTCCCGGTGACCCCAGGGGCAAAGGCACCTTGTGATGGCAAGGTCCCCGCAATGTGTCACTACCCAACTGCCTGGGCACCCTCCTTGAAGAGTGATTGCTGCTGAGCAAGAGTGCTCTGCCTTGGACACAGCCACGGATTGTGCTGCTGGCTCATCAGCAGCATCCCACCCAGCCGTCGGGATTCTTGCAGTTATTCTTGTCTGAAAATTGCTTGTTGTTTATTTGGGGGAAAACAGCTTTATCTTCACTTCCACATCACGTTTCCCCTTTGTCAGACTGCTTAAATACTGACTGTGAAGTTATTTTTAAATTGATTTGTTGTGAAAGTTATTAAGAAATGTAGTTTTTTCTTTTTCCCAGGGAAAAATAAAGAGGCAAAGAGCTTCACAAACTCAGAGGGAGCTGATTTATGCTGTCACAAACATGCCTTGATCCCATTCTGGCCAGATTACCTGCAGAGCACTTGGTTTCCACGTCTGCTCGTTGCATCACATCTTTAATAGAGGTGCCAAATACAATGGCATTGATGCTCTTTATTACAAACTAGATCAGAGCTCTACAGCCAGCACGGCTCATTCAGGGGTCTCAGGCACAAAAGCAAACCTGACATACGCAGTGCCAGCAGCATGATGTTGTTTCTCTCCGGTGCATACAAAAAAGGCTTTTCTCTTCTCCCTGTGTGACACTGCATCTTATCTCTCCCCTGTGCTCCTGCTGCTTCCTTGGAACCAGGCACGAGCCTCCAGGACAGTGCGGGGCACATGCTTGGCCACAACTGAGAAATACAGGAATGGGAAAAAGTCATCAAAGGCTGGGGAAGGCGGGAAGCATCTGTAGCTATTTTGCTGCATTTGTTTCTGCATGAAACATCTTTTATCTTCATTTGATTTAGCCAAGCAGCAAAAGCTGCTAGTGCCTTGCTTTCTGGCTGTACAGAGCAGCGGGGCGGTGCGTACGCGCAGAAAACCGGTGCGGTGTGATCTATTAACACACAAGGTCCATGCTTTCAGCGGGCAGAAGGCAGGCAGGGAGTGTGCTGTACCACGCCAGAGCAAACACACGGGGCCCAGGGTCTCGTCTCTGGCAGTGGCTGGTGCCAGATGCGTTATGGAAGAAAATACGGAGGTTGACAAAGCAATGTCCAACCCTGAGAGCTGATAACTGAAGACTGACCAAACCCTTGAACACCATGCGTAGCGTTTTTTCCAAATTACTTTAATTATGCTAACTACAACCCAGCATATTGTTGATGGCCATAAGCTTTTATGACTCTTATAAATCTTGGCCTCAATGGCTTTCCCGTGTTAATGACTTCCACATTTTAATCACACACAAGGAAGTATTTCCTTCTTTTATAGAGGTATTAATATAGATGCCTGGCAACGTCTCTTCACACACCAAAGAAATATTTCAAAGAAAAACTGGTTTCCAGGCAGTCTGGAGACAGCTTCAGATAAATTCTGCGTAATGGCAGATGGATATAATAGAGGTATAAATACAAGTCCATGAAATTCACAAGACTTCAGATGTTACAGATACAAAATTTATACGAATATAGCAACTTAGAAATCCTTGCCTTTCTTGTATTTCACGTATTAGAAACACATTAACCTGTCAAGAGTCCTAAAACTGTTTCTGTGTTAAAGAAACTGAGAATCATTCAATAAGCCTTAATTAAACAGAGAGAAACAGAATGGTGAAACTGCTAAAGAATATGAACCTAGTACCAAATTGATTTGGGGATAACAGTAGATCTCAGGTAACAGCAATTAGCTTTGAGCACACATTTTAAAACAGTAAGTCTATAGAAAACACTGTGTCGTGTGCAAGCTGACATTTAATGCCAACTTCAGTACTCTGTTTTCAGATGAGAATGCCTAAACATTAATGTGTGGCTGTACTATAGTCTCTGTAACATTCTTCTGCTTTTCTTTTTACTGTGAGTAGTATGGCATTGCTCCCCCAGTTATAACCTCTGAGCTTCATCAAGCCAGCTGAAGTGGCTGCAATGTTACAGGAACAAGGATCTTTACTTTGTTCGTGGATCTGCTGGGATTACTGGGGAGGGTGATGAGAAGCCTGGCAGAATACTGACAAAACCAGCACAGGTCAGGAAGTCACTTCTGGGAGCAGATGTTTGCTCTAATTGCATTTACAGATGGATGCCATACAAGGGGAAGCTGGCATTTAACAGGTACTGTACTCAGATCCATTTCACTGTCATTAAGGCTACAATTAAAAAACCAAAAAGACTCAGCGAGCGAGAGAGGGGAAAATGATGACGTTCCCAGGGCACAACTCCAAATAGCTTAGGAGACACAGTGACGTCCTTATTATATCCTCTCATTAGATTCTGACCCTTGCCTTGCTCTTTCTGATACTTCAGGCTTATAGTCTCTTTGCTGGTAGTGAAGACCCTTTGGAAAGCCGCAGCGTGCAGAAGGCAGCCCTTCATACCGCTCTCCCCTCACAGAGGGCTGTGGCAGGCAGGGCACAGGAGCCCAGGCTCCTCCCCAGGGCAGCACAGATTTAGAGCTTCCAGAGCATCTCTGCACCTAAAGTACTGCAAAGAGGGCCACGGCTGCAACCCTGCCTGTCTGGCCACCCTCCGGTTCACTGGGGGCTGCATGAGATTTAGGGCTCTGATTACCCAGCTAGCACAGTGGGGTTTGGAGCAAGAGAGGAGGCAGACACTCCCACTGTCCCTCTCCCTCAGCTCTTGCTGCCCAAATATCTCAGTCGCTGCTCAACCAGCTTCTGGACCAATACTTTTGTTCTGGAGAGATAAAAAGCAAACTGAAAACAACAGAGGCTTACCTACAAATGCTAAATAAGTAAACCATAACCCTCGTGGACCTGATTTCACAAGCAGATCAGGCGCCCCTGCATGCAGGGCACCACCATCCCTCAGAGTGGCAGGGGCGGATATGGCTTCAGCAATATGATTTTCATTTGCAGACACATGACTGTTAGAACCCTAAATCTGATACTGTATTACCTTTGTGACTGATATTGAACGTGTCTGGAAAGAATTAAAGGGCAGTCAGTTGTCTTGAATCTGGGAAAATTTAAGAATTTTTCTTACTCAAGCATCAAAAAATATTAACGTCACTTTGTACTTTATAAAGTGGAAACTCTCCAAAACTAGGCAGTGTTCCATGTACCTGCAGTGATAAGTAGAAGAATGGTTGGCTGTAATATAGCTTATAAAAAACAACCAATCAACTCCTCTGTAAATTTCTTTCCCATCTGGGAGAATACTGCATTTCCTCATGATGAATGCCAGCAGCAAACTGTCATGCTGAATTTTCCTCTACAGTACGTATTTGGTTCTGAATCAATCCCAGAGGAGACACCAGACAACATCAAAACAGAAGACTTTAATTGCTCCATAAAATGAAGATGATTTTATCCCCTTAAAAGTGAAATTTTATTAATATATCCCTGGAAAATGAGATATATTCACAAACCCATTAGGCATTACACTGCAGTTATCTGGGATTCACCTTGTATATCACTTATTTTAAAAACTGTATTGGAAGTCACGTTGAAGGGCCTACAAGAAAGCATGGTTTTGGATTATCATGGCTTTTGTGCCTGGGAAACAGAATTCAGACCATATCTTTACTGAAATGGTCCATTTGACCTAAACGGCTCAAGGAAAGAAAAAAGTTGCTATCCCTTTAGAACATGTCATTTTAAAGCCTATCAAATGCTTTCAAGTTGCAAGGCATACGTAGGCTTGGCTAACAGTTCAGAGGGGATTCAGTTTATCCAGAAAAAAAAGCGCACTTTAATCCTGGAATAAGAATGCTCACAGCCAGATGTACCAGCACAGCCCTTCTGCTTAAATTTGAACAGTACCTCGTTCCGGCATGACACGTGTGCGTGCGTGTGGTGGGCATCTGTGTATAGATTCACCAATTCTCCCATCCCAGTTCCTCTCTTCATGACTAGGGAGTAAAGCGAGTCTCTCCCAGTCGTGCTCATATTGTACAGTACATGGAAAGCATCAGGAAAAGGCATTTAAAGGATTTTAAACAATTGCTGACATTTCCTTTACAAAATGAAAGGATTGAAAGAATACATTGGTGCTGCACGTCTCTGCAGCAGCATCTTTGTCAGCAACAAAAGGAAGCGTGGTTTATTGACTGTCACAGCTTGCTCAGCCATCGGCATCTCTTTTGCAGATGGCCCTTCTGCATTCAAATTAGGATACCTTGCTGGTAAAATACATCCAAGTAATACCATTAAAGCTTATCTTTCAGTGAAGGTGGCCTGTCTTCAAGAGCTCCCATCCTTTGGCTTATTAGCTTATTCATTCAAACTGGCAACTTGGGAATGGAAACAAAGCTCCAGCTCAGATGAAATAGAGTTACGGGACTCGATGATCCTTATGCAACACAAGCATTCTGTGTTACTGACCAACCTAGGCTACCAGGAGGCATTATTTGTTTATGTGGACTTGTGGTCTGCACTTTTTTATGCCTTGCCATGGAGGAAAGACAAACAAATACTTCAAAATGGGCTACCCAGGGCTTTTAATTACTGCTTCTCCTTCCACTCCTGAGTGGCTCCAACTTTACCAAGCTGGTAAAATGCAGAGCTGCTTGCGGTGCTTGAGCCATCCAGCCTCAGCGGCGGAAAGCAAACCTTCACCACCCCAAGGATGCTAGCTTGTGGGCTACCATGCTGCCTTGGCTTTTTCTCCTGAAATGATGGCCAGAGCATAGGCATTAGGATCCTTTTTCATTGAGTGCCTGGGAGATGAAAGACTAACCACCACTGCACTTTGGAGACACTCCTGTGATTTTACGTCTCTGAGACATCTTTTCTTTTCTCTTTCCCCCTTTCCCTTCCCTTTTTTCTTTTCCTGTTCTTTCTTCTGGCTTTAACCATTTCCATAAGCTTCAGAATCAGTCTGAATATTTTTCTCCCTTATACATATAATCTATTATAAATTACACGTCCTGTTCATCAGCAGGGGAATATTTGAAGTAATGCATCTATTTGTATAGCTGTGCCAGACATTCCTCCTATGCTCTTCCTGTGCTGTGTTTGTAACTGTATCTGTCTTTCAAAAATTCAATTAAGGGACAGTTAATGAAAATGAATTAATTTAGTCATCTGACAACAGAGAGCAGCACCACATCGATGGCATACTATGAGTTCATGACAGAGCAATGAGTAAGAATCTTCTGCATTTCTCAAAAGATTGAGAATAGGTGCTCTAAAGTTGCATCTTAAAAAGGAGGGAATGTGATGTGTTATACAATGGGAAAGAGCTGCTAATTTCTAAATAAGGCAAGAGGGAGAAAGCAAGAAGGTAAAATGGAATCAAGTGTTGGATCCTGGATGTCTTCTCCTTATTCCTAATGAAAAGAACATCTCAGCATCTTTTTGAGGAAAAAGGGTGTAAAATATGTCATAATTCTACAAGTGAGGTTTAAAAAAGACTATGTTCTTTAGGTGAAGACAGGCAAGAGACGGTTCCAATAAACAAATCAATTTGCAACATTTCATCAGAGTAGGAATTCTCCTGCTGTCCAAACCGTTTTATTTTTCAGCAAAGATGCAAAAATTGCCAAACACATCACACTGCATATTGATGCAACTTTTGTATTTCATTCTATTCCATCTCATTCCCTATACTGGGGTGGAGAAAAGAGACTAAAAGAGGAGGATGGATGAAAGATATCCTAATGAGCAGGAAGGGAACTACTACAAAGTATGACTAGCTTATTTGCCAACCAAAATAAATGGGTGAATATGCACAGGAATTTTACCCCCATGAACACTTACCAGTTCCTTCTAACTGTAGTCAAACCACTCGTATTCTTGACAACAGAACCTAGATGTGAATGTTTCTGATCTGAATGACTTAATTTATCCTGAAAATACAAATCTACAACTGGAAGCATCCTTAACTGTGTCTTGCCAGTAAGGGTGTGTAGGTGTGCAGGTATTCCCATATGGATGGGTAGGTATTTCCACTATTCTGAGTGCCTAGGAAGGAAATGTCTTCTTGTCAAAAGTAAACTATTTAAAAATAACTGTCTTGCAGTTTTTATTCAAAATGTCCTGCTAAGTTTCTCCCACCTCGTGCATGTTAGCTCTCTGTTTATGATTTGAATTTACATGAGAATTTTCCCTTTTTTCCCCTTTCTTGATGGTATCAGCTATTCCAAAGGCGAATGATGAGCAACAGGCCGAGCTGACAAGGTTGACTACGTTGAAACACTCGCACCATTTCTGGCTTGCTGTACCTGTGCTTCACAGCACATTAGTCACAGCCTGTGCCCCAGAGTCCGTGCGTGCCCCACCTCCTGGTTCCAGTGCTATAAATTGAATTTGGGGATGCAGCCAAACAGCTTAAAACTTTCCCTCCAATATACAATGCAACACTTTGTGTTGCTAGAACAGAAACCTAGGATACGCTTGCTGAGGCGCTCTGCAAAGAGTTAGCACCGGGAATGGAGCACGTGGGCTGAGTTTGCCCCAGCTTGCCTTCCTGAGACTTACAGCACAGCTATTTCAGCAGCCACATTTCCCTTTATGGCAGGGCCTTCCAGAGCATCCAACTGCAGTAATTTAACCTGCCTGTAAAGCAAGGCTGTGTCAAGCATAGCCTTCCAGCGAAGCTGGGCTGCCCATCTGGCACTCATCCTCTCAACTGCTGAAAATTACTTTACTCCACAGAATCAAATGGAAGAAATTAAAATCACGACGCTTCCACGCTGTTCTTCCTATGGTCTATACAAACAAGAGGAAATTAATAGGGAATATAAATGTGCCAAACCAATTACAATTGACCATGCTTTTCAGACCAGCACCATTTAGTGCTACCTGCCAGCAGAACCGTCAGCCGAAGAAGACATGGATGTTTCTGCTCAGCCAGAGAAGAGGACTGTGCCCAGCACAGCACCCATTCACACCTAACCCCCAGGGACGTAAAGGGCTGGAAGAAACACTGTGCTTTGAGCTAATGCTCTTAAAATGCTTCAGACCAAGAGGAGCTACGAATATTGTGGGTGGAGACTGAAAAACCTGTAAGTGGATATTTCAAGGAAATGAGAATCAAATGATGCATTAAACACAGTCCATTAAGTTATTTTGTAAGCAAGCAATTAACCTTCCTTCAAGTATCACAGGATCTAAGGACTCATTAAATCCATTAATAGTACGATACTTTATGCTAGTTCATCAGGTGCTATTAGTGACACTTTGTGTCCTACCACAGTAGCTCTTCTTTTCCCGCTTCATCATGATGAGTATCAATATTTTTGCTGTTTGGGTTAAAAACAGGATTAAACAACCCCATAACAGAAGGATCCTCCAAGAGACCAGGCAAGGTAGACAGTTGTTTAATTTCCTCTGCCTCCAAGGCAGCTACGCCAAGGACGCATGGAGCCTTTGGGACAGTCACAATGGCGTGCTCTTGTCACTCATTCCCAGCTAGACTCACTTCAGCTTCCAGTGCAGTCAACTGTTGGGATCCCTCTGTTGCTCCAGAAGCACATATGGATTCCCCCTTTATAGCTTGAAGGTATTACAGTATATTGTGCACCAGTGTCCACTACTTAGAATCATAGAATGGTTAGATTTGGAAGGGACCTTAAAGATCATAAAATTCCAACCCCCTGCCATGGGTGGGACACCTCCCACTAGAGCAGGTTGCTCAAAGCCCCATCCAGTCTGGCCTTAAACACTTCCAGGGATGGGGCATCCACAACTTCCCTGGGCAACCTGTTCCAGTGTCTCACCACCCACAGCAAAGAATTTCTTTCTGGTATTTAATCTAAATCTCCCCTCTTCCAATTTAAAGCTGTTACCCCTTGTACTGTCACTGCACTCCCTGACAAAAAGTCCCTCTCCAGCTCTCCTGTAGGCTCCCTTCAGATATTTGAAGGCTGCTATAAGGTCTCCCTGGAGCCCTCTCTTCTCCAGGCTAGCTCCCCACCTATATACTGAGTATGGCATCACATGGTAATGAATACCTATTTGGCCAGTCTGGGTCAGCCAACCCAGATGTGTCCAATCCCAGCTCCTTGTGAAAAGGAACCCTATTCCCATTGGAACCAGGGCAGTTCCACAGACCAGTCATATGAAACTGATGATGAGACTGTTTATTGAGGAAGATCCTTGACAATTGAAGATTTACTAGCTCAGGAAACAATCATGGACAAAACCTCTCCACTAAAAGCATATTATGCCTGAGACAGGAAATAAATAAACAAACTTCACAGCAGGATGTGAAAACAGAAACAACCATTCAGTAAGCAAAGCAGGTGAGCTGCCTTCTGAGCACCGCTGCTAATATTGCCCAAACCAGATGGAAAAACTGCCCCAGGCTGCGCATGGGTCCAGGACTGCTGTCCCCTATGCATGTTAGTTATGCCCACTGTTGACATGGCACAGCTCAATATAAGCAAACCACAGTATCTTTGGAAACAAAAGCTTGCTTTATGTTCAGATGAACATGCCATTGACCCAAAGAGCACTCATTCAGGCACAGTGCCCTGCTATTGGCCATCTTATCAACTTTGAGACTACAGGTAGTCTTTCCCATGTCCATTGTGCCACATGATGTACCATCACAGATCTCCATAGTGCAGTGCCCAGCATGTGATGAGCTTCTCCTGCTTGTGCTCCATAGCCTAGTACTACCTTCAATGCTTCTTAAAAGCACCAAAACGTTCGTTTGTGAAAAAAGTTAAGTAAGCATAAACACAGAGCTTTGGTGGAGTTTTGTTTTAGCAGGAAGATTTTGCCCATCTCCTTTCAAAACATTGATATTTCTCACACTGAGTTATCATGATGCTAATTTGACATAATTTTTCTTCAATTCTGCATTTCAAAAATCAAGTTACATCATAGGAGTGGCTGTAAATTTCCATTCCACATCATACGCTTGCAACCCTGCTCCATGGGTTGGAAAGCCAAGTAAGAAACAAATCAGAGAACACTGCTTAATTTCCAGACTGGGAGGTCACTAGTAAACAAATTCATGAAACCACCACCTTAAAAACAGATTTTCAAAAGCCTTAAAAGCTTTGGGTCAGTGACTAGACTACAGATGCTAACCCAAAATTTGAGTTGCCTTCTGAGGCCAGCAAAATATCTCTATCCCTATGGAGACCTCCAGGACCACACTCCTTCCCCTGTTCTCCCCATAAAGACACATATCCCTGCCCACTTTAATGTTTGATACCCTGGCACCCTTCCCAGAGCACTGTGATTCCTCCCCCTTCCTCTCTTTAAAGACATGACACGGAATCCAGCTGCAACCACACTGAGATTTGGCTTGGAACACCACGTGTACCATATCAATTCCTGGAATTTCCATTTTGACATACAAAGCAGTGTGTTTTTGTTGTTGAATGAATAAAAGATTACACGACAGCAAAACCAACCTACTTCCTTACAAAAAACTGCAAGCTTCAAATCAGTGCTGCAAAGTATTTTGTAAAGGTGAATGATTATAGGAATCATAAGGAAAGAAAATGGACTGTGATGATAGGACCATTTCGTTTGTCAAACTGCCCATAACTTCAAGGAGTAAGAAATGGGGGGGAAAGAAGTTCAATAACGATAAACTTTTCAAAGCTTTGTGACATTCAGGTATCCAGTTGCCCTCAAAAATAATAGGACTTTTTTAGTGCCTAATTCCGACCTAGCTTTGTAAAACCTCACTCTATGCTGCTCATTATAGAATCAGTTCACCTATATGCTACCAAATCAAACTTTGGCAGTTTCTACTTTAACTTCATTAGACATTGAGGTTCCATGGAAAATAATATTTCAGCTACAAAGAAGCCAGAGGAAATCTTCTGAACTCCCAGTATCAGCGACATCCCCAAACAAGATGCCAAAAGATCATCATCTTCTTGATTTCACTATGTAGTTCCTTCCATTGGCAGCTCTGTCTCCTTCACTGTCATTTCAGCCCATCCCAAGAGAAAAATCCATACTTTTCCTGCATCAGTTGTCCCACGGCGCTCACTACAGGATCAGCAGCCGCAGTATGTGCACAGCTGTAAGACATCTGGTATACAGGTGTATGAAACTGCATTTGCTTGCTGTCTGGCTAGTCACCACACATTTTTTGGAAGGATAACAAACAGTTACCATCTAGAAAGACAGCACCGTTGCACTCGCTGTTGTAAGTTACATTTATCTTCAATGTTGTAATCTCCGGAGTAAGGTTGAAGAGTAAATGTTATAATTCATTTATTAAGAAAGAAAAATTTTGTGGAAGGTAAGCATGGTGCTTCACTATGGTACAGATAATCTAGCTCAGATCCTGGTTTATTTCTGAGGATGAAGTGGGAGGGGCTGCCAGGCCACTGTAAATAAATCCTCCTACCTGGTCTGAGATGGAATGGGAGCTAATACTTTCATTCACCAGCTTGAACTTACAAGTTAATGCCAGCAACATTACAAGCATTCATCTTAAATATAGTACCAAAGACAGACTAAACACAAAGCTCTACAACAGAGGTACTAAAGTGAAGTTGACATTTAAAAGGCAGCCGACATAGCACAGAAGAAAATGTTGATTTCAGTATAAGACATTAGTTATTAGGAAAAAAACATGTAAAAAAAAAAAATTAATGTCATGCTTGCAAAAGGCTTTGATTAGGCAAAATTGCTAATTCCAACACCATACTTAAATAGTACAGTTCGGACCTACATGGCAAAAAGTGTAACTCGCACCCGGTGCTCACACTTGGGCAAGTGTAACTCATGCCCAATGCCTGCCACAAGCACAGCAGGTATACACAGGCAATCTTTAACACTACAGCTGCCACAGTAGGAGGATGTCAGCCTGGACTAATAAACCACAAACACATTAGGAATCACTCAAGAGCTTGTACTGCAACCACTAGCTGTATCTGCATCACTACCACCACCTGGCTATAAACTTTCTTGCTCAAGGTACAGACATCTGAGATTCCTGCATGTGTATCAGCAGCAGACATCAGGCGGCTTGTGTTCTAGGCCAACAGAAGCAGCATTTGTTGTATGTCTGTTCATCCCCAGTAACTCATATAAGACACTTGATGAGACACGGGTGGCACTATGACTCTTGCTACCCAAGCCAAGTTCGCAAAAGGCAGCTTCAGAAATTGATTTTCTAATATACAGCCTATGAAATATATGTAACTTGATCCATATGTCAAACCAACATGACAATTCAGCTTGCAAACTCAACATGCTTAACATCACAAGATTGAACTTTTCTCCTCCTCTTGTCATTAAGAAAGAACACACTATATGGCAACACAGCACCAAACTCCTTTAAAGCATGGACAATAAACAGGAAAAACAACAACTGTGCAATCTAATCAAATTATTCAAGTGATGCTGAAATCAGAAAACACTGATTGAGCTTTTCCACTGACACACCCAACAAAGTGTTTGCTTTTTCTTTCTAAGTTAACTTCCTTCAGAAGGTTCTCTCCCCAAGAGAAAAGGCTCATCACTTTACAGCTCCCCAAAGCCTCCCGTTCCTGAAATGAAAGTGAAGAAGAATGAACGCTAAATGGCCAGACATGAAGACAGCAAACATAAGGCAGAGATTTTAGAATGAAGGGCAAGTCTTTGCTATAAAGCAAAGCTTTCCAAATGTTTCCAGCACTGAAATGGATTGGCAGCATGAGGTGATAGGTGCTTTGGCAGAGAGAAAACTGACAAAATAAAATGAAATATGGGAAGGTTATGAACACAACAAGCTTTGCCGGCACCTGCACTTTGCTGAAATTCTAATCAAGTTTCCAAACAGAATTCCTATTTGGAATTAAAAAGGAATGTCTCACCTTTTGTCAGAAGCTTTAAGGCTCATTTAATTAGTCCTGAAAACAAACAGGTGCACTATTTTCTTTAGCTGAAGTTATACAAACACACACATGTTTCAGTTTACCTACATTTCTACAGCCTTCATACTTCTTTATCTGCGCTGTTAAGGCAGCTGGAGTCAGTGAGCAAATGTCTCCCATTTTGGTACTCAAACAGCAACTCAAGTCTATCTGTAACTCTCTGCACAGGCTCTGCTCTCCATTGAGTCACCAGTACAGGACCAAGCCCCCTAAGCATGTTACTCACAGCTTTTTGATTCAAAAGTAAACGCTGGGAAAATATACCAAAAGAAGTGAGTTGAGTTTACCTCTTGCAATAGACCAGGAAAGGTGCCACTCCACACACTTCCAAAGCAGATGAAAAATAACAAAACCCCTTCTTTTTGCTCAAGGGATAAGAACAATACTCAGAGACATTACATCCACTGCCGAACCATCTTGTGCTCATCCATAAAGAACAATCTCCAAAAGATAAAGCGAAGGCTTAATAAAGAGCTAGTTCTCACTAAATAAGTGGCAAGGAGTCAGAAGTAGTATTTCAACCAAAATAGTGAGCATCATTATGCCCTAATGCACCATCTTTTGCTGTAGCATTTTCATAAATTATTGCAAATACAGTCTTTGCAGCTGCTTGGCTGTATCTTGGGATCAGTACTCAAAAATGAAAGCAAAACAAATATCTCAGATACTATTAAAAATCTCTTCCTGAAAATACAGAGCTTTTGCTTTCAATTTTTGTTAAAAGCTTGGCAGATCCCTCTAAGGATTTGCAGAAAAGTAGCTAAACTTCAAATTACAAACAATTTAAGGTAGTTTTTTGTTTTGGTGATGGAGTTATTTGATTCTAGTTATCACAATCTTTTATTATTTTATTGAAGTGAAACAACCAAGAAAACCACCATACACCATTCCTAGCACTTCAAAATTGAAGCCCACATGAAGAGCAGAGAGGGCTGACCCACATGTATTATTGGGTTGGAAACCAGTATTAAAGACTAGATCTTCAGTGCAAAAATTAACACAACTCTGCATTCTGTGCTTTGCTCTTTTCCCTATCCTGTACTTAACTCTCTGCTCTGCCCAGGGGCTCCAGGTGGAAGGGATGTGTTCATCTAGCACTGTGCTTAAGGAAATGTTTTTGAATAAATACAACAAGCTTCAACATCTGAAAGGTTTTCAAGACTCACGTTGCACTGTTCGCTCAAACCATGCCCCAAGCAGCACACACTGCTTGCAGTACCAGGCTCATTTCCAGGAATCTCAGGTAATTTCCCAAGTCTGTTGCTTGTGAGAGACAATTTCCTTCTCATCTGAGCACACAGACTGTACCTCACTTGTGCCTCCTCTGTGACACATCAGAAAGTTGTAGATGAGAAGCACTGTGTAAGACATGGTGTGTTGCTGCCAATATATAAGATGACATCCTATCCAATGGGAAAAATGGCATTGCAAATTGATTTTGAATAGTACGTTTGGGAGTTGTTAAAGATGACCATGGAGAGTAAACATCTACTGCCTGCCACCTTGTTTGTCTACCCACTGACAACCAGATTTTATATTAATTAGCAAACAGCTTCCACAATGCACTTTTCACACACTTCATCTAATGGCACATGAATCACAGAATATCAGGGATTGGAAGGGACCTTGAAAGATATTCCAGTCCAATCCCCCTGCTGGAGCAGGAACACCTGGATCAGATCACTCAGGAATGCATCCAGATGGGTTTTGAATATCTCCAGAGAAGGAGACTCCACAACCTCCCTGGGCAGCCCCTTCCAGTGTTCCGTCACCCTCACTGTGAAGAAGTTTTTTCTCATATTTAACTGGAATCTCCTATGTTCCAGCTTGCACCCATTGCCCCTTGTCCTACCATTGGACATCACTGAGAAGAGCCTGGCTCCATGTGAAGGAACTTGTGATACAAGTTAAATAAACTTGTTATCTCATACAACTTAAATGAATTCAAAATATGCAAACCTCCCCTATCCAATCTCCTTTCTATGAGGTTATTCATGCCTTATTTATATTTCATGAATGCCTCAAGGCACAAATAGGCACACTAAGAAGTCAACAAGCAATTTTACAATTAGGTAATTGAGTCTGTAGATTGCAGTAAATATCCACAGTTTCTAGTTATCAGCTAAAGGCATTATTCAGAGAAGAATCTTATTACAAAGGGAATGCATGAGAAAGACTGAAAATGGCTAAGTGTGCTGTTTGAATGAATTAAAAAAATTCAGGAGAGAAGATAGATATTGCTTGGAAAACCACTATTGATTTAGGGAGAGGTAAAGCACAATTATTAAATAGAAGAATCAAAATACTTGAAGTCAAGCAGCCAGAATTAAAAACAAACCCAAACAATCAAAGAACATGACTTTGAAGGTAAGACAGAAAATAAAATTCCAGATAAGAAATGATACACAAAATGCCTAAGTAAGTAAGAGCCCCTTCACAGCAAGAGACATAACTAGAAGCAGTGACCTTCAGACGCCATGAGGATGGAGAGGCAAAACGCTATTTGCTCTCAGCAGCCAAATTAGCACATCCAAAACCAAGACAAGATGCCAGGTAATGAAAGAGGTGATGAGATTTGTCACTGCATGGAGGCCCCACTACATCACCTGAGCACACCTGTCTTGATACCTGATAGCTGGGGACAACCTGCACAGGTGTGAATTGGTGCACGGGAGTACCTGACGGTGACAGCCCGAGTCACTGAAAATGAATTTATTTCTCTTCATGATTTTGTGTTAAGACTTGCTACGCTGCTGCAAAATTATTCCCTAACTATCTAAAAGGTAGTTTTAAAAGGTATTTCTTCTCTGAAAGACAGCCAGGAAAGCAGTACAGGGAGAAAAAACAAGGGAGAGTGAGAGGGACTGGTGAGCCAAGGGAAAAATCTGTCCTATGCAAACAGGAAGAGTATCAAAGCCACTTCTAAAACAGTAGCCAGCCTAAGCAGGGGAAAGACTAGATCAATTAACAGAAAAAAAGGCAGAAGATTTCATCAGCAAAACACAAGGAACAGAGGTACATGACTTCAAAAGACGACTGTTAAAAGATGGAAATAATGATGCAGCAGTAACGCTATTACATAGCCTTTATAAACAGATACTGAGAACACGTATCATCTCTAATGTGGTACAATCAACATCCATCCCAGTAGCCTTAACTTCAGGAACCACTCTACCATGGTACCTCTGAATTAGGTGGCATTTCTATTTGGATGACCTCAAAATCCAAATAGTCAAAGAAAGCAAGGAAACAACAGAATAAGCTATTGCAGTTGGAAGGGACCTACAACAATGATCTGGTCCAACTGCCTGACCAAGTCAGGGCTGACCAGGTTAAAGCATATGACTAAGAACATTGTCCAAGTGCCTCTTAAATACTGACAGGCTTGGGGCATCCATCACCTCTCTAGGAAGCCCATTCTAGTTTTTGACCCACCTCTCAGTAAAGAAATGCTTCCTAATGTCCATTCTAAACCTCTCCTGGAGCAGCTTTGAACCATTCCCATGCATCCTGTCCCTGGATCCGAGGCAGAAGAGATCAACACCTCCCTCTCCAAGTCCTCTCCTCAGGAAGCTGTAGAGAGCATTTTGGTTGCCCCACAGACTCCTCTTATCCAAATCCCAAAGTCCTTAGCTACTCCTCATAGGACATTCCTTTCAACCCTTTCACCAGCTTTGTTGCCCTCCTCTGGATGCATTCAAGGACCTTCACATCCTTCTAACACAGTGGGGCCCAGAACTGCACACAGCACTAGAGCTGGGGCCACACCAGCACCCCCCCCTTTCTGTGGGGCTGCTCTCCTGCCAGTCCTCTCCCAGTTTATACTTGTACCTGGTGTTACTCCATCCTAGGCGCAGAATCTGGCATTTAGCAATGTAACAAATACTAAGATATTGAAGGTTTCTGAGAAACACATGTTTAAAACAACAGTATGGAACTACTAATTAAGAATTTATCATATTCATCTTAAAAAACACTCTCTGTGTAATCAGGAATCAATATGCCACTGAATCCAAAGCCAGATAATTTAAAATGTAATTAATCTTTTATTCCATGTACATTATAGAAAGCTGTTAAACACCCTTCAGAGGAAGTCAATATTTAAACTCGATTTTCTTTTTTAGCCTTTTTAGGAAATTATTTTTTTCCACTATATCTACAGATTTTAAGAACAATTTCAGTAGCTGATTTCCTCTATAAATCTAGTACTACTGCAGTTGGGCCCAAGTACATCATGAGATAAACAAAAGAGAAAAAGGATGGGGTAAAGATGCATCTACATGAAAGGAATGCATTCCTCTCCATTTTATCTTTAAACATCAAAAAGGTCAGTCAGATCTTGATTTGTTTTCCACACAACTACAACATCCCTTTGGCTTTTGTTGTTTTTTGGTTGGATTATAAAAAGCTCCTGTAATTGTGTTCATCGTTTGTAAGAAAAATACCCTCTTACATGACCTGCTTTCAGTCTTCCTCAGTAGATTTACCTTCTCAAATGAGAAGTTGCATCAGACTTACTTAATACACGGAACAAAGTTAATACAAAGAACCTGCCAAGGCTTCCCCATGTCTTGCATTAGAGCTGAGCACATCATCTCATTTAGAAAAGCAGACCTAATTGCAACACCAAATGAGAACAGATGTAGACTGTGTTTCTTTGCATGCCTGATGGTTTCTCCTTGCTTTACAAATGAGCATTCCAATTTCAGTTTGATATCATCCTGTAGGTAATTTTGCTTCATGCAAAATGACATGCTAATGCAACACAGTCAGCAGGTCACCCACAGCATTGGCCCATGCAAGAGAGAGCTTTGCACTGCAGTTAAAATGGTTTTAGGCAAAGGTTTGAATGAAGACATTCATCCTACAGTTAGAGTGAGGGTACTTTATGCACTTGTCCACTTTTTCTCCAAGTTTATCCTTAATTTGTCAACGTTTTCTCTGAATTTATCCATAATAAATTCCTTGAGGGTTCACACAAATTTCCCTCCTTGATATTTTTCACAAAGCTACAGAATAAAGTTTACTGGAAGGAAAAGTACATATATATGTATAAAATTTAATTAATAAGCAGAAGATTATTCTGTGGCAAGGGCTAAATTAGGTTTTCCAGGGATCCCATTTGGCAGGATTCTGGGATTCTAATACTGCCGACTGCCATGGTTTCTAGAGATTACGCCCTAAATTAATAGAGTCAGCAACCCCAGCCCATAAACAGTCACACAAGATGGGAAGGACAGCTAGGGTAGAGAGCTGAAGATCAGGAAGAGTTCAGTGCTTTCTGAGGTCAGATGCAGGATATGAGAGCTGCTTACTGCTCATGCAAGTAGCATTAAGAACACACCTTTCATTCAGTACATTCCCTGGCTCACTCCCTGCTTGGGAGAAGCCAGAAGCCCTCTAACCAACATCCTTCCCCACCCTTTGTCCCTTTTGGCAAGCCTGGAAGAAGAACATACAGTGACCCTCATGCAAAAGGATGTAGCACTTCATAGCCAGGAAGTAAAAAGTGAGTTTGAGTGACACAGTGATGGGGCCAGCAAGTCTCCCCTTTACAACTGGCACAGGCACAAGAAAGGAGGTAACTCCACACACGCCTTGGGGGTACGCATAATCCTGCACCGGCGCTGCAGGCACTCGGAAGCACCTACATACTTTGAAGGAACTCAGGACAATTCATTGGCATGCTCATTTTGAAATTTCAACCACACAGAAACCCCCTGCGTTTGGAAACAAATGTCTTTCAGTCCCGCAGTGATTCCCATAAGAGCATGTATGTGGTTATTGGTTTTTTTTTAATATACAACTTCCTCTTGGCTGGATCCCCAAAGTTGTAAGCAACACACTCTATTTTTAATATATGCAATGATCTGCTTTTCCATTTTGTTTCCATAAAATGTTAAGTTTTATGGTGCCAACAATATAGCTAAATCCTTCCCCTTTAAATAAAATAAAATAAAAAAAGCCCTTGAATTGCAATTTATTCTTGTGTATTCTGAGCTGAAACCAAACACTGTTTCTACTTGATGGACCAGAAAGTACACTCTTGATTTCTATAATACAGTGATGGATTTTTATTTTTTTTATTCCCTCCACCAGTTCTGCTTCCCAAACTGGACACATTCCATCCTTTATGTCAAATGTATCAAAATAAAAACTGCCTCCAGCTGCCAAAACAGCTCTGAGGAGAAAATGCGGGCAGTGAGGGTGGGGGGGGATGGGGGAAGGAGTAGGGGAAGAAAAGGAGTGGAAAGAAAAGGAGGAACGAGATTAGGCTTTGTACTCTTGCTATCAAGGGCTGATGGTCATCTGTGCAGTTACACCTATTTGTTGCAATAAAGCGTAATAAAATTGAACACAACTAAGACAAACAATGCACAGTTTGATGCAATGGGTAAATAAATGCATATGTTTTCATTCAACACGGTTCATAATCCAAACAGAATGGGGATAAGCAATAGAATGATGATGAAGATTCTTAACACTCTCAACAGTCAGCAGAAATCTCTTGTTCAGTTATGGGGAAATTTTCCACGAGCACCTGATGATCGTACCAAAAGCATCCTTCTATCAGTTAATTCATTCCCACGATTTACATTTCTCTGCACTTGAGGAAAGTGTCCTTACATCAAATGGCGACTCCGCCATTCACCGCACTCCACCTCCGGTAACAGCACTGTGAATTAAGTCAAACACGTACAAACCGATGGGTGGAAAACTGCTCTTTTAACTCACACAGAAATTCTTAAGAGAGTTTCAACGGGAAAGAGATACCACTCCAAATGCTGGTCAGTGGTGAAGTTGAGCAGGAAATGAACTGTACAGCACATACATTTCCTCTGGATCCCGACACAGTGCATGCAAGAACCCGAATACTCCGTGGGAGGGCTGGACTTGCACGGGCAGTTACGAAATAGCACAAAAGGCAGGAGAGCAGAAGCGCTATACGAAAGCACTGCTGTCAAACAGGCACACACATCCCGCAGAGCAGTTTCCACACTCCTGGAAGCCAGAAGCTGGACTTGGGCCAAGAGCACGGCAAGAAAAATCTGCGGGACAGCCTTCTGAACACGCACCAGCTGAAGGAAGCCTGGAGCTGCTGGCAAGGGAATTTCTCTGTGACCAGGGAACCAGGACATTCATAAACTTGTAATACGAACAGTACTGCAATGCAAGATACCCAACTCCACCAGCTTTTTGTTTTGTTTTGCTTCGTCCCCAGTCTAATAACTGCAAACACCTGTATTTTGGCTTATTTCATGGAACAGAGGTGTGAAAGTCACAGCTTTTGTCGTACAGCTTTCTTGACAAACTCCTGGATTAACACTTCACTGCTGAGCACTGGCCATTTTTGACAGTAGTGCAATTGCAGTAACTTCTGAAGAGCAAGTTGCAAATGGAACTGGGGAAAAACACCTCAGTCATGTCACCTACGTGGTGTTACCACTACTTCTTTTTTTTTAGCATGGTTAGGAGTGCATTTGCCACATTGTGATATGTATAGGATAGTATTGCCTAAAAAAAGGAGTACTGTGTGCAGGTCTGGAGCCCTCAATAAAAGAAGGACACGGACCTGATGGAGAGGGTCCAGAGGAAGGCCACGAAAATGATCAGGTGGTTGGAGCATCTTTGCTATGAGGACAGACTGAGGGAGTTGGAATTGTTCAGCCTGAAGAAGAGGAGGCTCTGGGGAGAACTAATAGCAACCTTCTAAGTAACTGAAGGGAGCCTACAGGAAGGCTGGGGAGGGTATGTTTAGAAAGGCCTGCAGTGACAGGATGAGGGGCAACGGTTTCGAGCTGGAGAAGAGCAGATTTAGATATTAGGAATAGGTTCTTTACTACGAGAGTGGTGGACCACTGGAACGGGTTGCCCAGGGAGGTGGTTGAGGCCCCTTCCCTGGAAATATTCAAGGTGGGGCTCAATGAGGCCCTGGGCAACCTGTGTTTAGTTGGGGGTGTCCCTGCTGACTGTGGGGAGGTTGGACTAGATGACCCTAGAGGTCCTTTCCAGCCTGGACCACTCTATGATTCTATCATCTTTCAGGTTGCAGTTTGAGTACAACTGCTTCAGTGATGTCCCTGAGGACACTCCTCCAGCAGCACCCTCACTCCTGACAGCAGGCTGAAAATAAAGAGCCAAGCATGAACTTTAAGTGGTGTTGACTTTCATGTGGTTTGGTGGAAAAGATAAATGAAGAACAAAATGAGGTCAGGAGATTTATTTTCACTTATCTAAGAGAGGCTTAAAAAAGACTAGAAACAGTTCAACAGGTTTCTATAAGTGACAAACTGTCACTATTCTTCTGGCCTCAGTCTACTGATTGGTTTTATTAAGTGATCCAGTAACAAAACCAGATTGTCACAGCATTAGAGTTTACTGATGATTTACTAAAAGGCAAACACATTATCCACATTCCTCTGCTGCTTTCATTCACAGTATGCTTATTTGATTGCAACACTGAAACCAGAAGGCTATCTCAAACACATACCTAATATTCTGTATTGCAGGGTGTGAGCCTGCTAGGTGACTTACTGCCTAAAAAAAGGTTTGCCACCTTTGTAAGAGTTGTGACACGCACTCCCTTCACACTCATGAGTGTGGCTTTCTCATCAACACATACTCAGTGCTTCTTTTCATTATAAAACCAGAATTTGGGGAGAATCAGAAAAAGATCTTTCTGAAGATTGCAAGGGATATAAATAAAATTTCTGTGATCATCACAAGCCTGCATAGATTTAATAATTGACGTGTTGGTTGCTATATGATGATTAAAACAGAGTATCTTTACGCTATTTTGTATATTTGTAGAACTAGTTGATTTGGACTGAACCATCTTTTTAAAATTGCTGATACAAACACACAGACTCCAATCGAAAAAAGTTAAGTAAAAGCCTGTAAAAGTGAGATACAGAATAACCCTTCATGAATTTAGGGCAGCTGTGCAGAAAAGGAACCCATGACCTGATTAACTAATTCTTACTAATTTTCAAGACAGCACATACTCTGAGGTTAAGTTTAGACTCGTAAGTCTTCAGAATATTGCTCAGCTTTAAGTAGGACAGCACGTGTAGCTCTAATGTTTTAAAAATATTTTCTCTCAAATTCTAACATTCCTATATATGATTGTATGGCTCGTTCTGCAGTTTTTCATGTCACTAACTTTTCTTATTAAGCTCAAAACCCAGCTCCTTATGTTGTCTAAAGAAACATGGTTATTAAAGAAAGATGCTGTGGTCAGATACTCCAGCCTAAAATATCATGTGATTATTGGGGTTTATCTTCAGAAAATTCTGAGTCCCTGGAGAGAAACTATTTAGCCTACAACTAGCCCCAATCTCCAACACGTTATTAATTTTTTTTTTTTTAATGTGAATCTGGTTAAAGAGGGTGTTTCATTTATGTTAGGCATTTTTGTAGGACTTCAAGCAAAAGGTGAACGTTGAGCTGCCAGGCACTAAACCCGTGAAGTTAGTGGCAGAGCTAGTAGGGCATACTGGTATGGCATTATCACCTGCTGCATAGTTACAGAGGTAAGAGGCTAACATGTTTCAAACAAGCCAAACTTTGCTATGAAAGCAAACACCCTCACGCCTCGTGCTGCATCTCACACAGATCTCTTGTGGCTACCCCAGCCTGCGCCACTGCCTCAGGAACACACAAACAAAAGGATGGGTCTCACACACAGCTGTGCAGATGGCAACCCCCAGGATTTCAGCGCTGCTGTGGGTACTGGTATTCAGAGAGTCACGACCCAGCTTCATGCAGCCCCTCATACTTCAGTTTGGGAATATCTAACTAACAGGCACCTTCCAAACATAGGAAAAACAGGCAGATGGAGGCTTGGGCTCCATGTCAGCCTAAGCTTTTCCCTACTGAGGTGGTTGCAGCTGCTGTTGAGTTCTGGGAGCTAAATAATGGTGACATAATTCTCCTGTAGCCAAAAATATACCATGATGCAGCTGCTGCATCACAGTTAGAATCATAGCATCATTGAGGTTGGAAGAGACCCTTGGGATCAGAGTCCAACCATCAGCCCTACTCTACAAAGTTCTCACTCAAAGTTAGCACTCAAGAAGTTTTACTGGTGTTGGTAGGATACCTCATACTGATACGTTTTCATATGTAATTGCAGTAACAAAATGGTAAGGGGAAATAAAGTTATTTCTTGCCTTACCTGTCCAACTGTTAGCTCAGACCTGATCACATTTCTTCTCCACAGGCCTATGGAAAGCTCTGGTTTTAGGAATGCAATTCCAGGCCAAGAAATAATGTTCTTGGCTTTTACATTGTAAAAGAGAAGGAAGTATTAAACACAATTTCCCCACAGCTGTGTGGAACAGGCATCGAACTGGAGAGGCTTAGTCTTGGTATAAAACTAAATATACTCTTATCTCCCCAAATATGAGAAGAAAATGGTATGGAGAAAAGATGAGTGGAGCTGGAAGATCACATCCACCATGGAGAGATAGGCGTGAGTGAGAGAAGTCACATTCTGGACCAGCTGACAGGGTGTCCATAGCAGGGTTTTAGTCCCAGACACAGGAAACACTCAACTACTGCAGCATTATTTCTGCTGAAAAACAAAATTTCCTCAAGCACACAAGGGTACATGCCTCATTCTTTCTTTCCTTCTATTAAGAAAAAAACAGAACAAAATCATCTTTTGACAAGTGATCTTCACCAGTGTGCAGGAGGAGCAGATGGGAAGACAGATAACAGTCAGAGGTCAGCATCAAGTATTATTTCTGAGTACCAAACCCACTGCATCTCCAGAAGCCAGTGGGTCACTGCTGTACCATGCTGAGAATACATTTTTTAATGGACTTCTCTGCCCGGGAGATGTCTCTTGACCTATAGGCTATCGAGGCGGTTTCATGCAACCCCCTCCTCAGCTACTGTCAAAAAGTAATGCTCACAGTTTCAAAAGTGAAGAAAGCATAGTCTTTTCAAAATTAACCCATTACCACAACAGTGAAATACTGTATATACCAGCATTTGCACCATCTTCTTTTCTTAAATAAGGACACATAAGGAATATCTCAGGAAATACTTCAGGATTTTTGAGTGGGTGGGTGGGTGGTGTAGAGGAGTAGCAGCCTAAGTTTCTTTTAGTGTAGTCCACAGAAAGTAGGTCAGCCTATGTTGATGGAAATATCCCCATCCGATTCTTCACATTCTTTGACATAAACATTTCATGATTTTGCAGGCCAGGAATTTTATTGGTGGTTCTGCCCCTGATTTGTCAGGGGACCTTACTGTTTGCATCTCTGGATTCCTTATTTTTAAAACTGTGTCAAAATTTTGCTTGTCTTGCAAACAACTAATACAAAGTGATACTATGCAAATGTTGAGTATTATAATTTCTATATAGCCTGTGTGACAATGTAATAAATTAGAGGAGCTCAGTTTCTAATTTCTTGATAAATGCTATTTTATGTACAGGATGTATTTCAGTATAAAGCAATTTGAAAATGCCCTTCCTTCCATATATAAGCTATTTTAAAACTCATAACGGGCATATTTTACTATGTAAAAGTATAACCTATTTTTAACCTCGTGTTTTCAAGCAAATTTTATGAAGAAAATACTTTAAAACAGGAAATCAGAGTCCATTTCCTGTTTTAACAAGGATAATCCCTTGAGCAATAGACACAAATATTCATTCCTCTTTAATGTTAATTAGCGCACTATTCATCCTGTATTTCACAATTTAATGAAAGCAAGCAAGTTGCTGAGGACTTTATTAAAGTTCAAGACTTTATTCACCTTATTTATCCGGACCTCAATAAAAGTGCTCAGTCACAGACTTGCAGCCTCCAGCTAGGTTCCTGCTATTAGCCTTAAATCACTTTTAGAGTTGCAATAACAGTGAGTTGCCAAACTCAAATATACAGCTATCTACATCTGCTAGATAGTTTGTCTTACTGAACAGCCTGGAAGAATTTCAATTATTTGACCAGAACTGTAAAGTTTGGTTTTGTTGTTTTTTTTTTTTCCTTACCAAGGAATCAATACTGTTAAAATCTGCACATTTGCATTTGAAAAACTTATCTGGAAAAATGTTGAAGGGCCAATGTTTTTTCCTTTAAGTGAGTGTAAGATAGCCTCAAAAAAAATTACATGGAGAAAAGGGTTTTACAAGATCACTATTACTTGGAAATGGCTGAATGTCTAAATTTCCAACCTGAACCACGAGGCACCTTTTCAGAAACTGATTTCTGCAACTGAAGAAACTGATCAGGCTGAACAAACGAAAATAGGGAGCATGAACCATCATTTCATTTCATTCCCATGTGGAGGAACAATGCAAAGCTGGAAGTGACAAAGCATGGTTGCTGCTACCAAGCTGAACCAGGACAGGCAACAGTGATACCCACCCCTCCCCAAAGCCACCCCGAAGTGACCCCTGGGTCTGGAAGCATCAGTGCAGCAAGTGATCCAAAATAGAAACACAGAACCATGGAGTGGTTAGAGTTGGAAGGGACCTTAAAGATCATCAAATCCCACCCCCCGGGCCATGGGCAGGGACACCTCCCACTAGAGCAGGTTGCTCAAAGCCCCATCCAGCCTGGCCTTACACCCTTCCAGGATAGAATGAATGGGAGAAGTAAATACTTGACTGCCCTCTCTTATGCTCAGGTCTGTCCATCTTTTGCATAGATAACATAATCAAAATAGGCACCCTTAACACTGCCATTTCAAAACTCTCCATAGACTGATTTTTGAGCTCTTTGCATTTGATCAAAGTGCACATGAGGCTGATTGATTGAATGACCTCTTAATCAAACCTGTTTACTTGCTCTGAACTGGCACGAGCACCCAACAGGCAAGCAAGGACGGTCCCAAAGAGTGGTGCTTAATGGAGTTAAATCCAGCTTGTGGCCGGTCATAAGTGGTGACCTCTCGTCAGGGCTCAGTACAGGGGGCACTCCTGTTTAATATCTTTATTGATAATCTTGACAAAGATATAGAGAGCACCATCAGTAAGTTTGCAGATGACACTAAGTTAGGTGGGAATGTTGACCTGCATGAGGGCAGGGAAGCTCTGCAGAGGGACTTGGATAGATTGGATTGATGGGCCAGTGTTAACGGGATTGGCTTCAACAAGGCCAAGTGACAGGTTCTGCACTTGGGCCACAATAACCCCACACATCGCTACAGGCCCAGGGAAGTGTGGCTGGAGCTGCCTGGCAGAAAAGGACCTGAGGGTGTTGGGTGACAAGCAACTGAATATGTGCCAGCTGTGTGTCCAGGNGGAGTCACCATCCCTGACTGTGTTTAAGAGTAGATTAGATGTGGTGTTGAGGGATATGGTGTAGTGAAGAACTTTGTGGAGTAGGGCTGATGGTTGGACTCGATGATCCCAAGGGTCTCTTCCAACCTAAATGATTCTATGATTCTATTTAGAGCAAAACACAAATATTTGTATTACAACAACTCTTCTCTGACAAGGTTTTAAATATGGTTAGGTGGAAAAACGTGTAATATAGACAGTGAATACGAAGAACTAGTTTTACAATAGTTGTACTGAAATTGATTGTAATGGAGGTTTTATTGAGAAAAATCTCATCTAATCTAAACGTTGAATAGCTTACCAAACTACAGGGTCTATTTTCTTCTGTGATAGGTTGTACAATGCTTTCATCCTGTCCCAAAACAAGTCCTCCTCCAACTATTCAGTTTGCTGAAATAACACACATGCCTACACAACTTCTTTTTTTCAATCAAAGCTGAATAATTTCTTTAGTTTTACTAACTACAAGTGCTGGCCTTGAGGAATATAAGGCTAGGTTGAAGCAAGCTGCAATAAACTGCAAATTAATTTTGCCAATACATCCAGCAATGGAACACGGTTTTTCATTCAGAAAAGGCAATACATGATATGATATTATAATGCAGGTCAAATAACACTATCAAACAAACAGAGCAGTCAAGAGACACAGCATGAACTACACAGAATCTAAGTCCTTTGCTTCCATTATCTGTCAAGATATTTCTAAATGCCCAAGGAGAAGGACAGGCTGCTTAAGTTTTTTTCTTTTTTCTTTTTTTTTTGAGGTTGTAAAAGGTTAATTTACCATATATCTTTGTCACAGCTATGGCAGGCAAATGCAATGACCTGAAGCAAAGTATATTTACTCTATATTTCCAGTAAGTGCTAGCTTATCCACATTGGTTTGAAATAGTTAAAGTAAACGGCAAGTGCTCAGAGCATATGGAAATTTCTACCATTTAAATACATTATTTTCCTATGTACTTTCAAAACTTACAGAGACAATAACAAAATTTTTCAAGCCAGCTAAACTCTACTCTTTTTCTCTCTAATTGAAAAAAAATCCTTAGTCATCAGCAAGGCATGTTCTGCTCTCCTGTAACTACATTCATCAATTACTCCCATGACTTCTTCCTGGCCAGATCTTAGATCATGTCATTGTTTCAACTAACGCTTTTGGAACACGTTCAAATCTCTTTTACACTTGTGGCTTTTACTTCAGTGCCCTCTTCCAGTTCTCCATGTACATCTTGGATGTATCTTCAAATCATTTCACAGGTACCTCCTCCTGCTGGTATAACTATCAATTTAACTTCTTTTCCTTTCCAGCCAACTCCATCTTTCAATCCTCCTCTCAATCTTCTATTCCCATCTTCTCAACACAAACAGTCAAAATGATCCTTGAATCTTGATTGCCTTACAGTCCACACACCTGGGACATTGCCAAAGGCTACCATGTACCGCTTTTCATGGTAACCTACTTTTTCCTCATCCCTTCACCTAAATCATTCACTCTGGCCTATTTTTGCCTCATCTAGAGACCCTCTCTGGCTAACTCAATACCACCACAGCCACATCATGCAATCCATCAGGGAACACAGGTGGATTTGCTGTTATTACATTAACCATCTCTCAGTCTCTACCTTTTAAACACAATGAACTAAAGGTGACTGTCCTCACCTTCACTTCCAGCCATTGATCCTATGTGTTCACTCCATGCCCCGACAACTCTATCCTGAATAATCCGTCAGCCTTGCACCAAGTGTAACATTATTCAGCATTTCACATGTGCACACCTGGTCACTGTGCAGGAACAACGTGCCCTGTGTAATTCAAAAGAAACCTTCTCTGTCTTTCCCAAGAGGGATCACACCTACTGTAATAAATGCAAAGGCACATCATCTAACAGAGCAGTGCACGGGCTTTTCTTTTCCTGTTAAGCATTTTTCAATTCAGAACTACACAACTGCTAACCTACGTTTCCCAGGTGAGTTTAACTTTGTAGCTTTCTTTTTCTCTTACTTTTTCCATGCTTACTGCACTTATCCCAAAACCAGCCTGCGCAGCCTACGAGCACCAAGTACTTTCTACAGCTGCTCGGGGGCCTCTGAGCACTGCTACAACACAGCAACTACACAACACCAAAGGCAGGTGCCAAATGCCACATCACCCAGGACATATTTTGGCCCGAGAGAGGTCAGAATACTTAGCATAGCACTACTGCTTTGTAAACTATATAAAATTGCATTGTAAGCCAAACGCTTTACGAAGCAGATAAAAATCTTATCATCATTCGTGTTTGTGAATAATCACCCACCCTATGTTACATAGCTCATCGAGATGAGTCGGGCACTTCTCCAATAATTATTCAGCTATCCCCTAAGAGATCCTGAGAGAAGTGACAAACTGGCAGTCTGGAGACAACCTGGGCCTCATGCACCACTGGGAAACTGCAAAATCACAGGCGGGCCTGACCTCCAGTCTACGTTCAACGAACACCCTCAAAACTTGTTATGCTCTTGACAACAAGTTTAGAAGAAATTAATACAACGGGGAACAATATCTTCCTCCTAAAAGTATTCATAAAAATATTTACTTTCGGGATAATTTCTCCCTTATAATACTTGGGTAATATTTTAGCAGGACAGTCCTGGCTCCCAGCTACAAATGAATCAGGGCTTCATTGCTCCCATAAACTTGTCTCCCCAGGAGTTCCTTCCCAGAGGATACAGTTTCAGAACTAGTTCCAGAGACCAGTAACCANGTGGTGTTGAGGGATATGGTATAGGGGAGAACTTGTAGAGTAGGGATGATGGTTGGACTTGATGATCCCAAGGGTCTCTTCCAACCTATATGATTCTATGATTCTATGACCTGAACTGCTTCATCTATCGGGAGAAAAAAAACATTGCCATAATAGACTGACCTTTCTTCAGATATATCGATATCCGAAGGATGTCAGTTCATTGTGAGAATCTGGGAGCTAGTGTGGCTCAAAAGGCTCCATAAATTTTCAAAGGGACCTTGCCTGTAATTTTAACCCATTAGAACAAAAGTGCTTATCTGGAAAAAGGTAGTACATATTTAAAAACCTCACTGTTATTCAAACACAGTTATATTACTTGCACGAGTAATTTGGTAGCATCATTTCACAAAGGCAAAAGATGCCAGGTTTTAATTCTACAACCAGCCTGCATTCTTTGCACATGAAAGAGAAAGAACAATGGGAACGTGGCTGAATGTGAGAAAGGACCAAACTGCAATGGCTTTTTGGGTGGGGGTGGAGAGAAACACACATACTACAAAAATCCAGTAATTCTCCACCCAAGCATTGCTAGTGAATGACCTCACTGGTTTCCTTCATATACTCCAGCAGCTTTCCTGCCATCACTCTGTTGAGCCAAGCAATGATGTCAACCATCCACCTGTGTGAGTGATGTAGCCCTCTGGGTCATGGTCGCAGAGAACTTGGATAAAAGCTGTGCCAGTGTTAATTAAATGCACCTCTTGTTTCACTGCTGATTTCCTCCGATAAGGCCCAGCTCATTTTTCCTGGAAAGACTTCCACGCTGCAGGGGAACCACAGCCAACCATAACACAAAACAAATACTGCTTAGAGAATATGAAGACAACATGTTAAATATTTAGTTTAAAAAAAATAATGCTTGCCTGTCAGGGCTGGTGTAAATCACACAGAATCACAGAATACCAGGGATTGGAAGGGACCTTGAAAGATCATCTTGTCCAATCCCCCTGCCAGAGCAGGAACACCTAGATCAGATCACTCAGGAACGCATCCAGGCGAGTTTTGAATGTCTCCAGAGAAGGAGACTCCTCAACCTCCCTGGGCAGCCCCTTCCAGTGTACAGTCACCCTCACCGTAAAGAAGCTTTTTTCTCATATTTAAGTGGAACCTCCCCTGTTCCAGCTTTATGAATTTCATTAATCTTCATGTGCTAATGATGAGGTTAAACTACAACTGTTAGTTACTGCAGATAGTTTATTACCTTTCAGCAGTACTTATCTCTTTCATTTGTAATGCTCTTCCTGATTAAACTGGAACAGAACTCTAACAACCTGCTTTACCACTGACAAGTTCTGCCAGGTTACAGCAAGAAGAGCTCATTCAGTAAAAAATATGCTTTGAGTGGAGTTTTACATTTAATTAGCATCAGAATTACCACTACAACTTGAATGAACGTGTTCTCTAATAGCATTTATTCTGCCATCAGAAAGGTCTTAGCTCTAAGAAGGCTCTAAGCAGCTTAAGTATTAAGGATCCTCTTCCATTAATACAATTAGCTGGCAAGTAATGAAAGGAAAAACATATATTGCTCATTCTTTATTTCCTATATACAGAAATCTAATCCACTGTCATGACTGGATGCTTTCACCAAATGCTGTCACCAGGATCTCCATAATCCCTCTGCTCATAGCATCTGACCTCCAGCCACTTTAAGCCTTTGGGATGTGCCCTTTTATGTTCACTTTGTTCTGGCCGACATTTTAAGACAGCTTTATGAGTAGAACAATTGTCAAAGGAAGACTCCTAGTTTTGGAACCTGAATATCCAATATATTCCTTCTTGCACAATTTTGAAAGCACTTCTAGCACTAAGACTCAGGACTCACAGAATTACAGAATATCAGGGATTGGAAGGGACCTTCGAGTATCATCTAGTCCAATCCCCCCGACAGACAATTGATGGAGAGGCTAGAGCAGAGGACCACAAAGATGATTAGAGGCCTGGAGCATCTCTTTTACAAGGAAAGGCCGAGGGACCTGGATTCTTTTAGTCTGGAGAAGAGAAGGCTGAGGGGGGATCTGATCAACACCTATAAATACTTCAAGAGCGGGTGTCAAGATGAAGAGGCCAGTCTTTTTTCAGTGGTGCCCAATGAGGCAATGGGCACAAACTTGTACATAATGAGTTCCATCTAAACATGAGGAGGAACTTCTTCACTTCAAGGGTGGCAGAACACTGGAACAGGCTGCCCAGATAGGTGGTGGAGTCCCTGTCTCTGGAAACATTCAAAACCCACCTGGACAAATTCCTGTGCAACCTGCTCTAGGAGGACCTGCTTTGGCAGGGCGGTTGGACTAGATGACCTCCAAAGGTCTGTTCCAACCCCATATCATTCTGTGATTCTTTGCCTCAATTGCTGTTAGCAACTAAAAATCTGAAGGTGGCAAAGTATAAAAATGATCTCAAAAGTAATGGTACAACTTTGTTATGAGAGCTTGTTTCCTGATGACCACAAGTCTCAATTCTGAAAGGCAGTAAGGTAGACCTTGTGCCATAAAATCAGTTCTGGAGAAAGAATTGCACGGTAAGGATGTTTGAAATACATTCATACTCATTCATTTTGATTTGTAGCAATTGTGTTCATTCCAAGGAGTGTTCTGTCCCACATTCCTGAGCACTACCAATATTTTCAAAACAACCAACGACTTGGATTTTTAGCTCTTGGGGACCAGATGTTTATACAGTACCTTGGCCTACAAACTCTCTTGGAATACATAACAGTAGGAGCATACCGCCTACCCAGTTCCTGATATGGGAAAAGTTCCATGGCTATACTACCTCTCACCAAAGTCAGGGTAACTAACTTGGGCATAATTTTATAATCTCGCCTAATCTCATATATAAAAATGTCTTTCATAAGAATCATATTCTTTGTTTCTAGGCGGAAACAGAAAAAGAGAGGTAATCCTTGAACTTGTTTGGTCTACACTGTTTCTATGGACAGTACCTATGGATTTATGAGGCTGAACTGCAGGTAGTTTGTGTTGAAGCATGCAGAGTGTGACTCATTTGGAAAGTTCAACCCAAGAACATTTCACTCTGATGTCCTACAGAATAGGTCCCTCATGGCTTTGAAGAAGTTCCTGCCCGTTCTTCACATTCAGTCCTTCTTACAACTTTATGACACACAACTTCATGACACACAACTTCCAGCTAGCATTCGTGACAAATTTTATTCTGTCACTAGTAACTGGAATCTGGTCTTACACAATTTAAATATGCAGCTGTGTTCCACTTCTGGTGGATACACATCATGTGGCCATGCAGAAGGAAAGCATACCCCCAAGTCCAGTGAGTTAAAGTGACACAGTTTCCTGAACTCCAGGAACTCTACTGGTCAGAAAGTACTTCCTTCCTTGTTTCAAACACTTGATTGTTTCAGAGGGAATTCAAAACAATAGATTAGAAACTTTCAACCTTTCCTAAGTGTACTGCTACACAAGGAAATCAGGCCGTGCTCTGGGAAGATGAGATAACATTGGGAGAGTACTCTTTCCGGAAATGCAATGGCTTTCGCATCCCTTCTCTAGTACCACTCCATGAATCAGCTACCTATAAGTAATAATTCATGCTATGAGATGTCAAACGCAGTTCAACTACTGTTTGGAGTAAGATGTGCATGGTTGGCAAAAGGCATGAGCTAACTAGCTTATCAGCTACTTTAATAAGGCATGTCAGGGAAGAAAATACCAGGAGCTTCCTAATTTAAGTCTGTACTTTTAAGGACAGGTAAGAAGAAAGGATGATAATTGCCTCTTCAGCATCTCATTGTTTAAATCTCTAAAAAGGAAAAAAAAAAAGCACTACTACTTTTGTACCTTCCCACCATAACTTAGTTTTACAGAGTCAGCAGAGATGGTCAAAAGGACTGGGAATAGGTCAGGCTCATCAGCTGAAAAGCAATAATTGTAATCATACACTTTTTCCTAACACAATTCTTTTCAACTAAATATATTACAGAATGATTTGCAATGACAGAAGAAAGATTTAATGTTTAGAATAAAATCATGTAACTACAGCTATTTACTGGCTGCTATTTGAATATGGAAAGGCATCAGACATGTAAATTCATTTTCCTGCAGTGTTAGGGTGCCTAAGTATCCTAGACTAACTGAAATACATCAGAAACAGAACCAATGGCAAGAGTTGTTCTGTCAGACCCTGCAGTCAAAGCTCTTAAAAGATACTGCATTTTCCTAACTCTTTTTCCATCAACATAGAGCTACAAGAACCACGAGGATAAAATTATTACAAGAACCCAAGAACTCACCTGGTTCTACACATTATTTTTAGAGGCAAACAGGAAATGCACTTCCCTGTCAAGCTGGGTCAAAGGAAGGGGAGTGATCAAGTTGAATACTCTGTACTCACCGTTCCTACCAAGGGGTAGATGAATCCAGCTCCAATACTGGCTCGCACATCACTAATCGGCAAAATGAAACCAGTGGGAACACCCTTCCTCTCAGGCTGATGCGAGAGGGATAGGTGAGTTTTTGCCATACAAATGGGGAGATTTCCAAATCCCTAACAGAAAAGAAGAAAAATGTTTTTAAGATTACAGTGAAAACAGAACATAATTTCACTCTGTTATCTTCTAGAAATCCTAAAATCCATATAGGAAGTATACTTTGGTTTCTTAACAGCTAATATTTCAGAAATGGAGAGAATACTGTATTTTAAACGCTATTCTCTCTCAGCTCAAGACTGTATCTCCACAGACTTGGCTGTAATGACATGCAGCTTCTCAAGTGGGCTCTCAATCTAGGGTTAGGTGCAGAAGTTGCCCATCCAGTGACTGGAGTGTGCTATATTCAGAAAGCATGCACAATGGGTACCTCACTGAACATGAAACCTACAACACATCCATAAAACTCCGGTACAGCACTTCCACCTGGGCTCTAATGACCTAGTTAGATACTTACCTGAGAGCAGGATTCATAGTCCAAAACTCTCTAAGGGTACTAATGTCTTCTTCTTAGGGGTAAACAGAAACTTCTAAGCTGTTGAATGAAAAGCTCATGATGCTTTGCTTTATTTTTAAACAAGACAAAAAGTATGTGAGGTGATGGCATCAATTCACCAATGACAGTGCAGTAATTACTCAAAAAGTGGGAGAAAATCAGGGAAAGGCCCTTAGCGGCTCTCCCCACGCTATTTGTCTTCCAGGTTATTGATTAACCTTGAGTCAAGCACCTTCCACTTGTGTTCAATTCCTTGACAAACAGGGATGCAATTCACAAAGCCAGGAGGAGAGGTAGCACTCCAGGGAATTGCCTCCACAGCCCAGCACAGATGACAATCCTTTAATGACATTGTGAAAATATTTCCTAACAATACTAATGGTTAGACTGAAAATTGATTAGAGAATCACAGCAGGAAAAGATAACGACATGGATTATTTTGCTTCAAGTATACTAAGTGAGCTTCCTTTCCACCTAGAAAATCAAATTAATTCTCAGAAGGTTTGTGCTATAGAGAAGACAGCTACACTTCTGTCTGTCTGAACAGGCTGCTAAAGCACACTCAGGAATTTTCCCATTACTAATGTCCATAGTTTCTGTTTTCTGACAGAATGGCTCCAGCCATATTTCCACACAGAAGCTGTTCCACTACATTAAATACATTCGCCTCTCTGCATGTTTTCAAAACTGTTTTCAAAGTGTAAGAAAGCCCATTCCTGCATGCTTTAGGAGTGGTGATCTAGTTTACATTGTTACATTTATAACCTCTTGAAAATAATGTAAAATCTGTTGTTTTCCTGCATTCATAAGTATTGGGAGCTGTGTTATTGAAGTGTATAGCTGTGCATAGGAACTTCTGTGTCTGCAAGCTCATTTTTTGCAGGTACGAATGAACACTCATATGCTAAAATCAGGCTTGTCCATTAGTTGCTAATTTTGCAGATGTGCAGTTGTCACATTTAAGACAGCAAGCCAAAATTACCACTCTGCATGGAAAGCAGCGAGTTTCATCAACAACCTGAGAATGATTCCAAACCCCAGACAGACCTTACAGGAGACAGCTTTCAAGGTCAAAACCATTCTGTTCTACCTAATGTAATCTAAAGCAATCCATGCTGACCTCCACAAGTTACCACCACAGGTAAAGCTCATGCCTTTTAGCAAAACTTGACTAAACACTCTGATCTGAGAACCTTTTACACGCCAAGGTTTCCGATGACTCTCTTCTAGATGGTACCT
>VZTM01024252.1:0-48493 GCA_013400555.1 Jacana jacana | reverse complement strand
CCTGATGGCGCAAATTCACTGGTGTCCTTACCTGCCGGGTGTAACGATCAACTTGTGACTGTGCAGCAGGAGACAACTCTATATCCTGAGCTCCGTACACCTTCTGAGCAATGATCCTTATTTTTTCAACAATAGGAAGCTGCAAAGACAAGGAAACAATACAAGGACAAACATTAGCCAAGAGAAACTGGCATCTTGTTTGCTGAGTGAGAAATCTGAAAATTACTGCTCTGTAGTTTTAAGAATGAAGAGCTAAAGCACACTGCAGGTACAAGGAAGCAACCTCCACTGGGTTAATGGGGAACACTAGACACATATTTCATTTAATTTCATAATAAAGATAACCTACACAATGAGTGGACGAGGTAAGGTAACAGGCAGCCAGGAAAGGTTCCTCTGAGAAGCCAGCAAATGTAGGAGAAAATTCCTGATATCTGTGATTCTGTGATCACTGCTCCTTTGATAAAATGTTTTGGGTTTTTTTTTTTTAGTATTATTTTCACCTCCTATTCTAACTTATGTATGTTGAATTGTAGCATTGATATTGTAAGGCACTTTGGACACTTAAAAAAAAATAAAAATGAAAGCATTCTAGGATAGACTTTGAAATCATGTCACTAAATTCAGTCTCCACAATTATCCACATCTCCTTATTCAGCCCAAACTGAATTCTTGCTCTGCCTTTATGGCTTCTATTTCAAGGCAGATGCAGACTTTCACATTTAGGCTGTTGGAAATCCTTCCACAGATCAGCAGACACTTTTTTGTGCTCAGACCAGGCATTTACCTTTTGTGCCATCGTTTCTGTTATTTAGAGTAAACAACTCTTTCCTCTTTCTCTCTCCTTATGTTTTGAATGACCTCGGAGAAAGTAATTATGATCCCTATGGCCTATTTTAAACAAACCAATGTCTTGGACCTCTTTCAATAGGAACAGGACGACAGATCATACCACTAGTTCAGCTATTTCAGTGCTGACCACAGATGGACTGAGATGTGTGCAATAGTCCAGGGAACACCTCGCCAGTAATTTGCAGTTTAGTGTATTTAATTAACAACACACATGGAAGAGGTGTTGAACAAAATCTAAAGAGGTATCACTTGAGGAAGACGTCTTTGTCATCTCAAGCAATATACATTAGAACTATTTCATTTTATTCCAACAAAGGCAAGGAATTGGTTTGTGACATTTATGTGTGTGCATTTAAAGAAATTTTCATAGAGAATCACGTTTTTGCAATGCCTGTCTAGAAGCAACAGTTTCACTGCAAAACCATTCAGTTGAAGGGTTTGTGTGAGACTGACCTTCTCTGTATTTATGATTGAATTTTAGACAAAGTTTAAAGTAGTCTGCCTTTACATTAATAGAGAACTCCAGTAACAAAAACATCCCAAGAAAAAAAGCTCACCAGACTTTCAAATAGCTTAAATGTAAGGCAGTTAAAAGCTACTAAGGCTCAAATAAAATCCTTCCTTCAAACACAGTATTTCACACTGAGGCTTAAAGATGTTCCAAGAGACACCTTCTGAATGTCCTGACCATATGAGTATTGCACCTTAATAGGGGGAAAGAATGTCATGTTCCTGACTTCAGGCTTTTTACAGGAATCCAAGAAGTTAAAAAAAATAATCTAATGAGAACTGGTGATAATAATTGCAAATATCCTGGATATAATTTCTGGCAGCATTGAGCTTCAGTGACAAGGAGAATGTTCATGAAACTATGAAACTTCTTCCAGGTTGATTATATATATTCATACCCATGGCAGTTTTGAACACAATGGAAAAAATGCCAAATGTGTAGGTTAACTTGCTTTTTGGTTACTATTTTCTTGCAGTCAAGAACTAACAGCAACAGCAAAAGAAATTTCACTCCCTGTCATCAGTAGGCCAACATCAAATCTAACCGCTTCCTGCTTAAGCCCCAGCAAATTCACTGAGATGGAGATGTTCGCTTAGATTCAACTTGTGTTTGTGTCAAAATATTTCAAACTATTTTGACAGCAGCATAATTACTACACCCACAGCCCTCTTCCAGCAACCATAGCTGAAGTCTCCAAACAAAACCCAGCAGGGCTCTGGCTAACATCAGGGCAGACTGCTTTAATGACAGCGGTGGCATTCTGCTCCTCCTGGGATGTGCTCAATATCTTACATGACTGAGTCTGAGCTGGACAGACAAACTGTACCCCTCTGGATTTATGTTTAAGTTTTTTTAATCAGAATTACCAGAATTTCAGATACTTTTCAGGTCAGTACCCACACCACAAATTTTGCAAATTTAACCTCAGAAGAATCACCAGTGGGGAAGCAGTTGCAGGCGTGTGAATGGCAAACAGAAGTGTTTTTCTGAGACCATCACTTGTTTTTAAAAGGCATGTGCATAGAAGTGGGTCAGGCAAAGGTCATGGTGTCAGAGGAGAGATAGAGCCTATTTAACCTCACAACAGAGGCAGATGAGTCCTGGATGAGCCCAGGACAGACAGAAACCAGCAGGAAGACACAGATGCTCTATGCATGTTAACACAGCCCATCCATATGCACACTCTCAGAATGTGCTTACCTCCTTGAAATTTCAGGAGTAGAGAAAGGAATACACTACATGGTGCTAAGGATCCACCTGTTTCCTAGTAATTAATGGGAATTTTAATAGATTATCTATATAGAATCACAGCGTAACACCATCATTTCAAGCTAAAAAGTTTCCTGTGTTTGTTACCAAGTAGTACTGCTACGAAATTTCATTTTAATTTAACTTAAAGAAGTGTTTTTCAAAGAAAAGCTACCTAGTACTTTACAAGAGAAACAAAAAATTGTTTTTCTTGAAAATATCTTAATGGTATTTTTCAAAAAAGAGGTTTTCTACATATATGCCACAGCAGAAGCCTGGGTGTTTTCAAGACAACTCGTAGGGACAATTTGTGCTTTTCCATATCCGGTCTTTAAGGGAAAGTTTAGCTTCAGGTTTTTAACAAAACTGCTGATTATTCAGCACTTCACTATGAAAATACTCTCACTGATGGGTACAGGCATGTACCATATGTAATAACGCTTCACGGTGCTAATTCATATGGAAAAGTGCTTAGCTGAATTCAAATGGGCTGAAAAAGAGGCATATTGCACAAGTAACTAAATCATTAAGGGATTTTAAGACAGATTTTTGCTCCATCTGGTACCAGACTCTTCTAAAAAAAAAATCATGTGAGCTACCTAATTTGTACCTTAAACACCTTGGTCAAAAACAACCTTGGCCAGCAGAAATTGCGTATCTCAGAACCCTTAAAAAAGTATTTTCACATCTATCACTATTTTTGTGCGAGAATTTTCCACAACAGCCTGAACCAGCTGTTTATTCTCATCCACAAGCTACAATGTGGCACTCCAAGCTGATCCAACTATTTGTCGGCCATCAGTAAAACAGTTTTATTAAAAAAGAGGCTGAAAAGTCTCATCCAGATGGTGAGAGTTGATGCACCTGTATGAACAGCAAATTGGTGCCACAGCACCCCTGCTACGTGGACAACCATGGCAACAAAGATATTTATAAAATGTGCAGAGCATCAAAGGCAGAAAAGATTTAGGATCAGCAATAAAAACTGTTCCTCTTCTCATTTCCCTTACATAAGGTTGTGAATGTTACTACTAAGTACATTTAGGCAGCAAACAGGTGACAGATACACAACAGACAGTATGGATTTAGACAAAACCTGACTTTAACTACATATTAGTACTAATTCTGAAGGAATTATGGCAGCTTCAGAGAATTAATTCCAAATTCAGCTTTACCTTTTTGAGAAAATGATAGCATGAAATACTCAATGTAAAGTGATACTGAACATGAGAAGGTGCTACAGGGCCACACGGTATCAATATCTGCTGACAGGTTTAAGTAGCTTTGGTGTTTCTCTCAGAAACAACCGATATCCTCAGCCCTGCCAGAGACAATGACAAACACAATGTGTGTTTCTGAAATCTCATGCATTCAGAGGGACCAAAGCCATATGCTTCTTCTGAGGCAAGCACAAACACACGTGCCTGTTGAGGCTGCCAAGCACCCACACCATAAACAGGATTATCTCCTTGGCTAAAGCATAACAAGTGCGACAGCAAAAGCGCACAAGCTGCTTTGACAAAAACAGTATCTGTGTAGCTGTACATTTTGTTACTTTATAGAGAACAATTAAACCAAGAAATCAGCACTGATAAACAGGAGAGCCTGTCGTTCCCAAAGCTGAACTGATTATCTGAGATGAAATCACACCGATGTTGTCACTCAGCCATACTGCTAGTGCCAGGCCATCCCTCTTGCAAGTCATGACGTTAGTGCAAATTCGTGCTGTTTATTACAAAAAATCTTCTTTCTTCCTATACCATCAACAGCAAGGTTTTTATGCCAAAACATGATTTTAACAAAGTTTCTTTTCTGCTAGCACAGAACACATCACATTCACTCTTCATCTCTTCCTGTCAGCTGCAACAGCAAACTATGGATAATCATTTTTCCATGTAGGGCACGATGAGGATTTCCATGGACAGCAGACCCTCCTTCACCTTCCACCTGGGTTGGGACAAATCCCGGGATCACTACAGGCTGGGGGATGAAGCCATTGTGAGCAGGCCTGCTGAGAAGGACTTAGGGGTACTGGTGGATGAAAAGCTGTACATGAGCCAGCAGTATGTGCTCACAGCCCAGAAAGCCAACCATATCCTGGACTGCATCAAAAGAAGTGTGACCAGCAGGTAGAGGGAGGTGATTCTACCCCTCTATTCTTCTCTTGGGAGGCCGCACCTTGAGTACTGCATCCAGCTCTGGAGCCCTCAGCCTTAAAGCAGCCNCACCTTGAGTACTGCATCCAGCTCTGGAGCCCTCAGCCTTAAAGCAGCCCTAAAGTACCTAAAGGGGGCCTACAGGAAAGATGGGGACAAACTTTTTAGCAGGACCTCTTGCAACAGAACAAGGGGTAATGGTTTTAAATGAGAAGAGGATAAATTTAGACTAGATACAAGGAAGACATTTTTATGATGAGCATGATGAAAAACTGGCACAGATTTGCCCACAAAGGTGGTAGATGCTCCATCCCCGGAAACATTCAAGGTCACATTGGATGGGGCTCTGAGCAACCTGATCTAGCTGAAGATACCCCTGCTTATTGCAGGGGTGCTGGACTAGATGACATTTAAAAGTCCCTTTCAACCCAAACTATTCTATGATCCTCCTCTGCTGCTCACACTCACCCATGTGCCAGCGTACCTGTGAGGGCAGCACCGCTGTTTGTGCAGCTGCACATACCAGAGAAAGTGATCCAGGCTAAAACATAAGCCAGGGGAAAAAAAAGGCTATTTTAAATCAAATCAGTTCACACATCCAGCTTACCATAAAGGCAAAGCCAATATAAAGCAGAGAGAAAGAGATGGCTTAAATGCCATTGCTACCGAAAGAATTGCTCAGCCTGGTCAAATCTGATCACTGAAACGGATGCCTACAAATACTCAAGGGTTGGGTGTCAAGAGGAAGGGGCCAGTCTTTTTTCAGTGGTGCCCAGTGACAAGACAAAAGGAAACGGGCACAAATTTGTACTTAAGAAGTTCCACCTAAACATGAGGAGGAACTTCCTCACTTTGAAGGTGGCAGAGCACAGGAACAGGCTGCCCAGAGAGGTTGTAGAGTCTCCATCTCTGGAGGCGTTCAAAACCCGCCTGGACAAGTTCCTGTGCAACCTGCTCTGGGAGGACCTGCTTTGGCAGGGGGTTTGGACTAGATGATCTCCAGAGTTCCCTTCCAACCCTGTATCATTCTGTGATTCTGTGAAATGTACTGGCAGAAACAGTGAGTTGGGAGAGGGACACACCGCTTGGGCTGGGATACCTGAGATCAGTCTTGTTGCCAAAAGTCAGCGTCATGTGAAATGAGACATGCACGTTACCAGGGACCTGACTTGGGACCATGCTTGGGATTCCCACCTTTTGCAACCTACTCTGGATACCTGACCTTAAGGTCTTTGGCCACTGGACAAAGAAGTTCATCTTTTAAACCCTCTTTAGCCAATCCCTGGGACTGCTGAAAACAACCCCTATTCCTTTCCTTCTTCTTTTCTTCTGCTTTTAAACATTCCTCCTGACTTCCTCACCAAACCAGAGTCCAACAGAAAATGTCTCTGAACAGCCAGAGTCAACAGCAGTAAGTCCATAGTCATACTTCATTCCACATTACTATGAGAAGCACTGGTGTTATCTAGCTTAAATTGAATACCTTAGATGAATGCCTGTCAATGCAGCACTGTCAGAAAGGATCTCTTCATAGTTATACAACATAAATATTTAAAAATACTTTATTCTCTGAGAAAACTTAGGATTCTGCCGGAAAAAGAAGTGTTTAACCAGAGAAAGTACAAAAGCACTATTCACTTGTGACTTACACATGTAATACTTCAGCTTCTTTAAACGCAAACTTTAGTTTCACTGCTGAGTTTTAATTATGAAATCTCCAGTTTAATTATGAGGTCACTAACCTCTGCGTTTCGTGTCATTAAGCTGCTTATGCTTTAACAGAATTCTTAAAATAGTTTAAAATTTAAGGCAGTGGCACTTAGGCTTTTGTATTTTTCATTTTAACTTATGCACTCACTGAAAGCACTACTAAAGAATCGCTGGTTGGCTAAGTGAAACAGCATGCAGACATCACTCATTCCTCTTCTTGGGAAGGTTGCCAAATGAAACCATATGATGGGAGTATGGCTGTAGGTGCTGCGTGGGGTGACACAGTGCAGTGCTAAAACAATAGCTGACTCTGCACATTCGAACTCCTACTTCTAGCTTTTCCCCTGGATAAAATAAAACCACATTTATTAAAGTATCTTTGCATTCTGGTTCCAAAAGATCTGTGGCTGACAAAAGGATTCCCAAGACTTTAGGACTCCTCTTCCTTTGTTGGCACAGGACTAGTTTGTTTTTTAATTTGTGGAAAAGCATATTCAATCAAGTTAAACAGTTTGTGAATCAACACCTAAGCCTGTGGCCTTAGAGATTTATTTTCCATTTCCCCAACTTTGAAACCCCAGCTGTGACCAAGAAAATTGTTTCATGCAAAGAATAAGAAAATAATGAAAACAAACATAAAAGTGCAGTGCCGTCAAGAGCCTAAATCCACAGAAAGAGATGGAGTGGAAGAAAGATAGCTTCCAACCCTAGAACACCCAATTCAATGAAGTAAGTCTCCAGACTCCACCAAAATTTGTTTGATGGGAGTGGGAGGAGAGGCTGGTACAACCCTGTGTGGAATTCCACTTTAATGTGGCTTCACTGGTAGCTGGCTTACTAGCAGAAGGGTCGGGGGAAATAGTTTAAAGACTAGCATACCCTGGAGGGCAGCACAGCCCGCTTTTCAAGTTGAGAGATTATTCTCATCATTTATTAGGAAAAGTTTCAGTCAGGAGCATATATAATTTTATTTATTCCTACTCCAGTAGTGCTTAAGGACCTTCTGTTGAGTCCAGACATGACTGAACTCTAGGCTGGATAAAGAACAACACAGAAGTCATTTGCCTCCTAGGCAAAAGAAGTATGTTGGGCTGATTTGCCAGCAGACACATGATGGATGACTTTCGTGGCTTAGTGGCTTCATGGTATTAGTGGAGGAAACAGAAAATACCCCTGATGCTCCCTCCTCCCCCGATTCAATCACACTGGGATTGAAGGGATGAACAGTTTACTACTGAAGAGAAACACTCTGTCTTAGTCACTGCTCTGGAGGTCAGCATCCCCAAACCCAGGCCCCATGAGCCCTTCTTGACACTGTCTCCCCTCTTCAAGCCACTCCCCTTCTCCTAGTACATGCACCAAGGAGCCTTCTCCTCCACTCACCGGTCTTTTCCCTCCTTCATTACTCACAGCTCGTGCTTGTTACTGGAGACCATGGCCAGTGGATGGAAGAGAACTTAACAGAGAGAACTGCTGCTGGCAGAATTTTCTCTGTTTTGGTGCTACCCTTAGACCCCTCTAAGTGACCCATCCTCTCTGACAGCTAAAGCTAAGAGTGGAAGACATGAGTCAAGTGGCAGCCCATACTATACCTGCACAACAGAGACAAGGGCAGACAAACCTGTGGGATCTGATGCTCCAGACTAGCCCAAGTTGTTATTATTATGCTCTGAGGAGGGTAAGAAAAATACCAGTGCTGAATGCCTCTCTGCTTGAATGCCTCCCTGAGAAGTGCTGCTACGCAACCTCATTCCCAGTGGACGACCCCAAGCTGAGAAAGCGCTCCTGTGTTCTGCAGGTTGGCCAGGCAATTCACTGCACTCAGCCAAAATATACGTGCAATCAACTTCCACGATACAAACTGGAAATATTTTCATTAGTCTTGATATTAGCTAAATGCAGAGGACTGGCAAAAATAGGTGTCATCTGTCAAACTCTGAAGACTGGAACAACCCCTTCTCCTCTCTCACTTTTGTGACCTTTACACTCTTCAATTTAGTTTGCCAATGCAGTACAAGTCAGGTGATCTAAGGCTTTTCAATCATCTCTGTCAGGTTGCCATATCAGTCTTTTCAAGGGACATTGCTAACTTGCTGACAGGCCAGATATGCTGATCCTGCCTTATGCTGCATGCCTGTCCTCCTCCTCTATCTCCTGGAGTGTCAGTCCATTGTGCTCCAGCTGCCTTGAAGGAAGGGGCAATGCACCTCTTAAAAAACACCTGGTGCCTGCCTTCATTCAGACCTATGTTTCCTCCCTCAGGCTGGGAAGGGCTGCTTTAAGTCAAAGGTAAGTTCATCACAGGAGAATAGAGGAGATCAGGATGGTGAAAGAAGGCAGGTTACTCAACAGGCATCCATTAGTGGGGAATACAGCTTCCCTCCCTGCCAACGACAGATGAAGCCAGAGAACTTTGGGAATGGGAGATGTATGTTTCCATTCTTTCCTATCCTCCCCCTAGTTATCTAAACTCACTTTTAATGGGTCAGTCAGCTTTATTTTGAGTAATAGCTTTCTGCTGCAACTTAAAGACCCATACTTCAAGAAAAGTGAACCCAGAAAGGAAGTCAACAGTGATAAGAGAGCTGATATTTTGATATTTTCCATATGTAGCAAGGATATATATTAAAAAAAAAAAAAGAAAAAAAAAAAAAAAAAAATTATTTCTTAGAGAGTTCAGGAGGCCTTTAAAACCCATCCTCCAAACACTAAAGAGAAATACTCAGCAAGAAACCAATTCAACAGTTAAATAAGAGAGGTTAGTGTGCAGTGGGGGCAAAAATCCAAATTAAACCCACACACTGCTATAGTATTTACTACCACTACTGCCAATAATCTTCTAAACTATGCTATAAACTCTGGAGCCTATCACATAAAAACTCATCCTTGCTCCTGACACACCCCTCCCCCTGCCCCCGTTCCATGTAATTCCTAATACTGCAAGCATTTCATGGTATGTTGCATCTGTGCTGTATCTGTACACTTTTGAAGTGACAACGCTGCTGGGGGTTACCTGTCACAAGGTCATTTCCTGTACTTCATCCATGAAAAGGCACTGGCACACATATACACTCCCAAAATCACATATGCAGCTATTCTACGCACTACAATCAAACTATGCTTGAAGCGTATTCTCTTCTCATTTCAAGTTTTGAAAAATATGTGTTTATTTAACACCAAATGTCAAACGAGCCCTTGCTAGAATCAAGAAGTATTAAAAAATAAATTTAAAACGTACAAGCATCTGCTACTAGGATAAAACCAAAAGGTTCTCTGCTTAAAGAAATCATAGAATCATTGAATGGTTAGAGCTGGAAGGGACCTTAAAGATCACTGAGCTCCAACCCCCCTGCCATGCGCAGGGACACCTCCCATTAGAGCAGGTTGCTCAAAGCCCCATCCAGCCTGGCCTTGAATATAAAATAAATAAAAAGAACCTGCAAATCAACCTAAAAGTGGGACTACAGAACACCATGTCATGTAGAGACACCTGGAGAAGTTTAAACAGACTGAATCAAGGAATATAACCACACTAGCACAGTCTTTTAATCAGACTAGCTTGCTATGATACACAACAGGACCACTTAGCTGAGCCCGAGTCCTGAGCTGACATAACTGTGTTGTGTCCACTGTCTAAAAATGGCTCATTCAGCACATGCTTGGGTATCACTGGACAAGATGGTATAAATGTATAAACACACCTCAGGATTCAGAAGAAAAATAATAATTGCTGAACCTCAACTTTTTACCAGTATTTGACAGATCTAGAAAAGACTTCCTTGTTTTCCTCACATTATATACATTTGTAAACATTATACACATTTATAAACACCTTTCAAGGAAATCTTTATTTCCAGGTATACATTTGGGAATTGTTTAAAGCATTGCAGAGATGCATGCCATTTAGAAGAAAAGGGAAAGAGAGCCCAGATGACTTAGACTATCCTGTAATTAGATGTCTGAATGTATATTAATAATGTAGTTTGCTGCAATCTTTGTTCTAACCAGCAAAAAATGATCAAACACAGTTTACATATAGGGGTTTGGGCTTTTGTTTTAAATCCTCAGGGTAATGCTTTCTAACAAAACATTAAAATGTTGAATTAAACTATTATGGTTACAGTGGTTTGTGCTCTTGGAAGTTGTTCTAATTATAACCAGTTTTGGAAGCAAATTCTGATATAGTTATGCAGACTGAGGAAAGCAAGATGCACACACATCAAAGGACTAAACAGGGACATGGACTAAGGAGTAGGGTAGTATCATAAAGACAGATATGAAAGTAGTAGTGGTTTTATGCAGAATATTCCCCCTTCAATGTTCCAAAGAGGAAAGGAAAAGAAAGGAAAGAAAAGAACCCACAACACCACAGCAAACCCTGTCAAACTTGGGGTAACCAGGACTTAATAGTATTCAAGTAACTGGACAAATCTGGCAGTCACTGGAAGGACAAGCAATAGAACTACATCCTTTCACTTACATCCCTTCTAGGCACGCTGGAGGGAAATCATCTGTCTAAGCCCTATCTTACTACCTCTTCTCTTAATTTTCTGACATAGTTAACCTTTTGAGCAGCAAACCTCGGTCCTCAAAATGGCTAGATCAAAAAATCCTATTATACTCCTAATTAATATCTAGGCAGGCTCATTTGGAAGAGATGGCTTTTCTCCATCCATTTCTGTGAGCCCAGTGACCAAATGACCTACCCCATCATACAAAGTGACAGCACTGCTGTTTCACTCTTCTACTTCCAACTGCTTCAGTCCCCATCCTTTGCAGAATAAGAATGAAACAGAAGCCTGAACTTTACACTTCACTGTTTTTGTTGGCCTGAATTAACTTTTTTACGGTATTTAAAAATTTTATATGTTTTTATAAAATCCCTTCAACATATTTTTGAGGCTTATAATACTTGTGTTAACCTCTAGGATGTTAAGTTGATGTAAAGATGCAAATCACTCCTTTTGTGCATAAGATCATGCTGCTTATGTGACAGCACAAAGATGTGCCTGGGAAAGACATTAAAGTAGAAATCAACCTTCAAATTTTCTTCCTTCATAAAGGCAGGATCCACCTCTACCAATCCTTTCTACTCATCCACACCACAAAATAGGAAGCTACATTGGATGTAGTAACATCAGAGCTTAAATATGGGCCTTATAAAATGCTGATGTGCTACCTCTGTAACACAAGTGTCCTGTGGGGAAAACTATTACGTGTATCTGTGAAAGAATTTTTTCCTCCCTTTTATTATGCAAACCCCATAAAATGATATCCTCAGTTTCCAGACCATCTCATTAGAGACAAACTTGGAAAGGCGGACATGCTTTTCATTATTTGGCTGCAAAAATGTTCCATGGGCAAAACACCCTGAACAGTCGCTGGGGCACTCGTATTCCCAAGGTATTTCCATCAATTCTGTAAAGGCAGTGGTTAATACTAATAGGAGTTGGCTGAATTACTGGCATTTGGGAAAAAAGAGAGGGAGGTGGAAAGAAGATATAAAATGGGCGCAACAGATATGAGGTACTTATCAGGGAGGAGAGAAAATGAAAGGCAACGGTAGGGCACATCTACCTCAGGCTGAACTTTTTCCTGGCGAGAAGAATCAAAACAGGAACTGTCAGCCATTTAAAAGAGTGAAGCTGAGGTTCTGCTCTTAAAAAATAGCATTCAAACATTTTCTGAAGAAACTTAAGTAGCACTGGGGCACAGGATCTGAAATTCGACAAGGGCTTCCTTGGTGCCAGAGAGGTCTATTTTGCTGCCCAAATTTTAACCCACTCACATTTGGATAGTGAGGAAGGTCCGGAGAAATCATTTGTATAACCTTCCTGCCAAGATGTCCTTCCAAATATCCTGCCTGCATGGTGGTAACTCCAGCTGTCCAAGCAGCCCTTCCTTGGAAGCTGCTCCTCATGACAGCTCACAATGCTGCGACGTTACCTTCCAGACGACTACAATAATAAAGTCTCCAAGACACGGAAAAAGAGTCACTATCTCTGGCAGACACAGGATTGAACCTTGGACCACACTATCCTTTGTTAGGTTATCAGACCAACTAAAAGCTAAGCAAATTAAACACAAAGCCCAAGCAAGGATCCAAGGAACAATGATAGGTGAGGGAACCCTAGTAATAAAATCAGTGGAAAAAACTTAATCAGTTTTTTTAGCGTAAAATTAAATCATACTGAATTGGCCGTTTCCTAAGACCATCCAAGGGCAAGGATGAGACCATTGTCCTTGGTGTGAGATGCACCATGATGAGTCAGCAGGGAAACTTTCATCTGAAAACTTCAAAAACAAAAGCTTGTGATTACCTACAGCAGTACAGGGACTCATTATGGGATGTAGAAAGAGCAGCGTATTGCATCTGTGTAAAATTGAGGAGGGAATTTATGAAGAGGATTGTGGGAATGTGTAAAGAGGAAATGTTTAGTGGGGGCACTGAAGATGGGGAAAGGGAGTAATTAAGGGAGATTGGAGAGGAAGAAGTATTCGGAAAATATAAAGGGAAAAGGGGAAAAAGGGGCTGGTTGAGTGCAAAAGTGGCTGGTCAGCAGCTTGTCTGACTGAGCTCTGTGCTTGAGCACCACAGTCTGTCCTCTACTGTCACTAAATCAGCTTTCTGACTGCCTTCTGTAGTGTCTGCTCTAGATGTGTATGTATGAACAGAAGAGAGCAGGAGGAAAGGTCTGGGTGCCAGCAGCTGGTGCCAGTGAGCCCTAGACTCCAGGGGCTCACAGACCCTGGTGCCAACAACTGTAGCAGAGCAGGGGCAGTAGGGGCTGCTCCTGGATAGACTGAGGATAAGGCCAACAGCAGCAGTGACCCATATATCGTGTGTGCCATAGTGTACTAGCAGACTCCAATCTAGATCAGCAGGAGGGAAGGAAGAGAACTGGGCCATCCGTGCTCTTCGTATTCACCTGAGGGCTGTGGGTGTGTACATGGGTGCTGGTAGGGGCAAAGCTTTCTCTCTGTGGTGACCTGTCTGGCTGGACAGAGGTGCACCATGAGGGTACCTCTAATACCCTTCTCATGCAAGGAATAAATGCGTCAAGGAGCCACAAATTTGGTGCAATACTCATGACTGTGAGACAGTAACTTAGGACTGTAAGATCTTTGTGGAGAAGTCTCCCACAATAATTTGCTGAATGTTCCACACACACTTTTATGTTAAACAAGAAAGTATTAAGGAACATCATTTGATACACTGCACTAAATAACGAGCATTACCAGCAAGTATCCTGCTCTTTTCATTAGACAAGCCACAGATTGGTTGTTATATCCACCTTTTGTGATCTTAAGCCAAGTCAATTCCCTTCCCAACTATACTAGATAGCTTTTGTTGCAATGTTCTTTTATTTTAAATCCAACACTGATGCAACACTTTCATTGTAAAACAAGGAAAAAAAAAGAAAAAGAAGTATCTTACCTCCAAGTTGTAGAGATATTTGAAACTGTTTCTCTGATTGGCTGCCTTTTCCACAGCTTGAGCTAATCTTATTGCTCCTCTACCACCAGCTGACCAGTGATTGCAGGGTACAGCATCAAATGCTCCAGATCGCTTTGCAATCTCACACACCAGATCAACCTCAGCAGGAGAGTCAGTTCTGCCAACCAGACAGTTTCATCTCATCACTTTGTTTAATTAGTTCTCTTTTATAACCTTATATCCTTAGCCTTAGTCTACCATCAGCAGTAATAAGGCCAGTCTATATAGAAATGCATATGTATTTACATGTTTCAAGAACACTTTTTTGTAATTGTGACATTAATTAAACATACAAGATTGATATTTCCACAACAGTATCTATGGTTTTGGTGGTTTAAAAACCTTAAGAACAAGCTAAGCATTTAAAGGTCTATATATTTAGGATGAAAAGTTGAAATTCTTTAACAGCTTCTTTTCTTCATGCCCAAACTGATTAATGTAAAAACCAAGAAAAGTGTGAAATCTGAACCGTAGATTTACTCACAAGAGTAATGAAAGAACAGACTTACTTGAAGACATTTAGAGCAACCACAACAGGAACTCCAAAGAGTTGAGTAATTTGAATCTGTTTCTGTAGATTACAGCAGCCATCAGCTACCAGCTGGAGGTTCTGTGCAATTAAATAAAAATTAATGGAAGGGCTAAGATACATCAAGTCTTCTCCAGCCAAAGAATTTTCCATAAATGAAACTGAACATAAACAGTGCTGATCATAACAGCTGCAGACAAGCAAAATGCTTCCAGAAACAAATATTTTGGCACTTATCTTATTAATTCTTATTTCAATTAATAAGCAACAGACATATTTTAGCAACTAAGCAGTGTCCAAAAAATTGTACATGAATGTATTGCTCTTTTCTGGGACACAAGAAGACAGCACAGCTGATGACTGGTTACCTGTCATGATTGTGAAAGGGCTGTTAGTATCTTCTTTGCAAAGTTCATAAACTACAGTAGTAGGGTGGGGGTTGTCATACAGATGTGCTAGATGCATAGTCTAATCTATAGAGATATATATATCCCACACAACAGCACATTACTGGATTGCCTTATTTACTCTTACGTCACACTTTGTAGGTCTTGTTTTAATTGCAAAAGCACACATATCCTTAGTCTGATAAAACCAGAAGACCAGAATTTGTCTACAGCAAAGAGACAAAGAAAACAAACCTGTAGAATTCACTCTTGTTTGAAGAGTGACAACCAACGCCAGATGTGAAGCACAGATTAAAAATGTCGTTTAATGAACAAGTTAAGCTATTGTTAATTCCAGGGAACATCTTTGATCCCTGCACCACTCCGCTCTTGTGCTGCCATAAATGCCTGTATGATGGACTGCAACGAAGAGCTGATCAGTCTGAAAACTTAGTGGTCCCGGAAAAACCACTGAAAAACAAGTTATTTTTCAGCTAGCTCGGTTCCTAAATACAATCTACCACGCAGTCACACCCATAGCACACACAAGAGGGATAACACCAAGTGGCTGGGGGAAGATGAGATGGCTTTACTTGTTGATCATGCCCGCTAAAGGTGTTCACTGAACATCAGCATTAGAGCATGCTATTGTTAAGCCTGAGGCTGCACTCTGTGATTCTCCATATGCCACAGCGTGTTGTCCCTTTAAACAAAAACTTCTCCTAGAGTTTTACAATAGTTTCTCCTACCTCTTCTGTGTATTCTTTCTTCAAGGGGGCACCAGCAGTTACCTGGAACAATGAACAGTCATCACAGGTTGACATTTGTCAGAATACTAAATGGTCAGAAAAACACTTTTGCATACTTTCTATACTGCCAGTCAGCACACACATTGTACACAACAACATAGCTCAACTGCAGCTTCCCTTTTATTCCAAGTTACACTGGTACAAGGAGAATAGCAACACTTTCTATTGTTATTGGGTATCAAGCTACAGACAGTGACTCAGTAACCAGCTGTAAAAGATTTAGTAGAGAGGAGGTAATTGGATCACATTCTACGTGCTTCACAACACACCAGCAGTGAGAAGACAACAGACAGCATCCTCCAGCAGCTGGCTGAAGGACTAACAGTGACTTCAGAGATGACCAGAAGAGGAACATAATCTTTGGGTGTCCTGTAATTACTGCCCCTGGGCAAGGAACTGCATGCAAGTAATTTACTTTGCTGGAAAGCACAAAAGTATACAAACAAAGAGTATCACCAGAATACTATATGGAGTCTTCAAGGACTGCATATGTCTATCCCAGGCACTGGACTTAGTCACTTTTGCCTCAAGCATTGGTCTTGGTCCATTTTATAGTTAACATCCCAGTGAAAGTATCTGGTACTCTACATGCCACTATGATGCATTACATAAACAAATTAAAGCTTTATACTTCTAAAGACACAGATTAGACAGAAATACAGACAGTTATTGAGACATATTTAAGTCCTATTGTTGCTAGATTGAATAACACACGTGAAAATATACCTGGCATAATACGCACGAAGGAATATAATTAAAAATAAAGAAAACTGTATTAGAAGGGTACTAAAATGATAGGAAGTTACACAATTATGCCAACTTGAAAGACTGAAAAAAGGACACCTCAGCTTTAGCTCTGAGAGACAATTAGCTGTAAGGGAGACCATGCATTCCAAATTTTTGTGGCTGTGGAAACAGCTCTGGTATTTTTACCCAGTGAGACTATTTCCCTGGCAGCATCCCTCCTTGCAGGCTGCTCGACAGATGAAAGTGTTTCTAGGAGTCAAGTGTCTTTCTGCTTGGCTAGCAGAGCCTGATCTGATTGTGTGACTGAGGAGTACTTCTACAATCAGTAATCCATACAAGTCTCTTCGTGGCTTAAATAGCAAAAAATGATACACTGGTAACTTTTGGTACACTGGCAAAACACTTGCACAATATTATCAGTTATCTTATCATCCCTGAGGGAATTAACCTGAGCAGATTAAAAGGACAGAAGGGATTCCCATTATTGCAGGGAAAGAAATCTTAAAACCTTCATTAATAATGTTCTTCTGCTCACATACTGCAACCCAAACTCTTCTCATTCCTCCTCAGCTGCCAATTTTCCCAGCCTGCAACTACTTCGGTGCACTTACAAACGCTATTTCAAAAGGCAGGAAAGAGAATATATCTATATATATGAAACTGTATTTTTGTTTTCTTTTCACGCAAACAAACTTCCCTTCCTCAACAAGATGTAGTACTTCTTCAGACCTCTCTCATCCTTCTCCTCTCTTGCATTACTTTTGGAGCAACAGCTGTATAAATGAGGTAGCTCAGGAGGGACACCTAAATACTACTTCATAAGCTACCCCCAATATATCTTAAACCAAGACATTTTACTTTTTTCAGATATTAGCAACAATTTTGTTCGCCAAGAAAGGTGCAAAAACTTACACTTGGCCCACCTCCATGCATCTTCAAAGCCCTCACTGTAGCAACAAGTACAACCACACTGGGAACCAAGCCAGAGGCTCTGCATTTGATGTTGAAGAATTTCTCCATCCCAATGTCAGCACCAAAGCCAGCTTCAGTTACTGTTAAACATTAAAAAAACAAAACAAAACCACACATAAAACATGCTTTTGGTTAAACACTGGGGGATATTTCTACTTTAGCATGCAGCGCACTTAAATATACATCAGTACTCGGTTTTGAATGAACTTTCAAATGGAGGTCTATTTACATTACTGAGTCTGATTAAAAAAATACTCCCAACACAGAAATAAATTATCTTATTCTTGATGTGTACAATATGTCATCAAAAGTAGTCACATGGGAAAAAAAACCCCAAGCAATCCAAATTAGTTGGAATCAAAATAGTTTAAAAACATCTCATTCTCTAAAATAGCTATTTCAGTGTAATTATATTTATTTAAAATGTTTAAAATTCTTACAGATCTAACACTTCCCTACAGTATTTCTCCCTTTTATTTCACTGAAAATGTGCTTTTATCATAATTAATGGTTTTCAGAGCTTCTGGTCATCCCTTGCTTTTGTGGAGCAGATGATTAATTATAACTATGAGCCAGCATTTACAGTCATGTCTCAGTGTCACAGACAGTGTGGACCAGTGAGTTCTATAAGGGAACTTAGAACCAAAGTCAGACATTAATGCAACATAACTCAGGAAGAAAATCTGTGCAGAATTAGGTTATGCCAGGAAAAGTATTCCTAACAGAGCTATAAATTAAAGAGAAGATAGTCTGTATGAAATGACGTCAGTCTCTTCAGAGCTAGTTTGCCCTGATTTGTCAAATATCAATTATTTCAATTGCCTCTTTTAAAATCCAAATTATTTCTTTCTATTAGATAAATACAAGCATATAGCAATTAAGAAATTCAAGGGCTTAAATCTCCTCTTGGTTGAAAATTTGCCAATGCAACTGTTTCCCACCAGAACACACGGAAGAGTTGGGATCAATGTGGGCCTCCGGAAGATGTGACGGGAAGCCAGGGTGGGAGAACTGCTTGCTCCAGAGGCTCCTGGACCTGACTCCAAGCCGGGCTGGTAATGTGTCCCTGTAACCACAATCAGCTTGCAAAAACCTGCCAGCAGTTTTGACCCTCATGCTTAGAAGGGGACCACAAACAGCTGACTAGAACGTTTCAGGGCTGGAGACCTTCAGCAGGGTCAAGGAGGAGGAGATGCAGATCTCTGCTGCTGTGGGAGAAAGCATCTTTCTGTTGGCAGTCGATGCGCTTTAGGAAGTCCCAGCCTTTGTGCATTTGTCCTCACCCCACTGGTCCTTTTCCACCCCTTCATTTGGCACAGGCTGAAACAATTGCCTGCACGGCTCTGCTCAGAGGGAGGAAATAGCTGCTGGGGCTAGGGGAGGAAGCAAAAGCTAGCAAACAAGGGGGTGGGCATGCAAGACCTCTTGAAATAGTAACATGGCAAGTGTCACGATTACCATTCCCCAAAATCACTCTAATAAGTGCATTATCTTTTTTCTGAATAGCCCTGAGAAAAACAGACATGCCAAATGTGGAAACAACATCCCCCCAAAAGAAAAAGAGGTTTACACAAACACAATATTTCACAGGAACAAAGCTAACGTTAGGGTAAGTCATATTAAAAGCAGAGCCAGGGATCACATGCCTACTTTCCAGTAAACCCCATTCTTCTTCTCCAGTCTCCTATGTAGCAGAGTGTGATTAATGACAAGTCTGAGTCAGGAATATATAATCCTGATCAATCTTTCATATAAACAACAGATAAACTACCAAGTACTTGAGAGGGTGGGAAAATAATTTGTCTCTTATGGAGATTGCCAGCGTATACACATAGCAGCCTCTTAACATTTCCAAACAGAGTTTCCAGGGAGTTAATCCTCTTCATGCCAAGCCTTTTCAAGGGTCAGTTTTCCTTAGAGAAAAGGGGATTGCAAGTCTACCTTTCAGTGAGAGAAAAGCAGAGAGTTCAGCCTCCAAGCCAGCACAGTAACAGCGCACACAGCCCTTCACGGCTCCCCGGGAGGTGCTCGACACCCTCTGGGCAGCCCAAGCAGCCAGGGCAAACGCCCAGGAAAGCTGCACAGGGGCACGTATCTGGGGAGCTGCACATATTCCTCTATTCTTTGTAATGGTTTCCTTTGATATGGAGGGCAAGAGGCACATTTTCCTAAACAACTCAAGTCCTCTATTGACGTTGGAAAAGCTAACAGAACACCAGTGCTCACCCAGGGTGAGCGCCGTGACAGGGAACGTGGGATTCCTTCACTGGAAGCAGAGGAAAGGGAGAGGAATATCAGCGCTTTCTCCAGTGCGCGGAAGGAAACAGGATGTAGTAGAAAAGCTGCCTGGATGAAAGTTGCTAACTCCACTTTATTTCCTCTGAGGAATAGTGAGGAGACAGACTAATATGCCAAGCTATTATATATTAAAATCTGCGTGCTGAAATACTTAATACAATTACTTTCAGATTGTTTCCTGCTTTCCAAAGAAAGCATCAATGAAAAACACATACAGCCTTTAAATGGGAAGTTTTATGCTAGTCTACATTTAGAGATTGTGAGATAAAACAGCTAATCACTTTCAATATAACAGCAGAATTATAAAGGAATACCTGGGTTCACTTATTTGGGTTATCATTTCTCATGCATGGTTTGTCAACAGAAGGCAATTACAGATTACAGGTGAACTAACGAAAATTTGGGGAACAAACATCTACCTAAGCAGATGTGGTCTGTTGCTGTACAAGTGAAGGGAAGTTGGTGATTCAGCCACTTCTGCTTTCGCCACAGTCTTCACCCAGCTTCAGGTTCCCTCCCAGAAAGCCTCTTCATCCTCTCCCCTGCCAAGTGGCCATTTCCCAGCCCCCTGCTCCCAATGCTGCTGCCCTGCAAGCAGGTAGGGAGTTTTTAAGAGACAGGATGATGTTTACACCATGTTAATGTCTTGCTTTGATTTCCTGGCCACAAACACAGCAGCTCTAATGGAAGTGATAAATTATTTGCCTTCAGCGAGCTCATAGAAACCGTACAGGTATTCGCACTTCCAGCCTGAGAACACAATGCCATGACAACACGTGGTCACCCAGTTCAGTGATTTTAGAGCCCTAGGCCTTGCTTTGCATTCTGGATCCTGTTCTTGCACTGACAAGACTGGACAATGCACTGGACAAGGGCTAAAAGATTGTTTTCTAGGTATATTTCAGTGAGTACAGCTTCCTGGACTCTCACTGCATGGTCATATAAAATGCAAAACCTAATTCAACAGATACTTTGTTGTTTGATTTTTGCTTTCATTTTATAGCCCAAGTATCATAGGGAATATTAGAATGAAGATTAAAAATTAAAATTTTATGTACCGGCATTGCGCTACCATTGCATTACTTTTAAGAGAGGGTCACAGGTCATAGGTCAAATCTAGCAATTAATATAGACATGTATCAGAAGTAAATTGCATCAAAATGCCCCAATGAATTCAAATAATTTCTTCTCATAAAAGATCCGTGTGAAGGTAACCAAAAACTAGGCTTATTCTAACACATCAGGGTAACTGGAGATTCTTGGTTTGAAACAACAGTAGGCAAAACACAACACAATTATTATAGGCCTTTCTACATGTCATTTACATAACATCCACTGCACTCAGTTCAGCTACCAAAATAACCAACAAACCATAGTTTTCATTCAGAACAAGGACCAAAAATATCCAAATCAGGTACAAAAAGGGGAAGGAAAAGCTCATAAACGTGGAATTAGTGATGATGAGAAGTCTGTTGGGTGGTATAAAGTCAGAACAATTAATACACTTCACTGAAGTCTCTAATTCCACTTCAGGGTACAGGCAAATGAACAAATCCCTCTGATGGCTTTATTTCTTGTTTATAATTACCATAACCTCTTCATGGAATTACTGCCTTGCCAAGCATATCCAGGAATATTTTATCACCCATGTATGACAATAGCTTAAGCAGTCAGTGTCATGGTTTAAGCAGCTAATCAGATTTCAACGTCATGCTTAATATAAAATGTAATTTTTCTCCACCTCAATATACATCTATCATGCTATAGCTGCATTAAGTGGTTCCATGTTAGCCTCACATTTGCATACTGCTTAAAAGCTTTAGAGAAAATGATGTTTAGAATTTTTTTTAAAAGCTATTTCACCCACAATTGAACCTCATGCAAACTGGGGGCGATTTCTAGTGAAACTAGCTTCTCCCTGCTCAGCCCTTTCTATCAACAAATCAATGTCAAAATAAAGCATTTGTACTCTAAAGGGCCCAGACAGATGCACACACATGAGGTGAAGCTTTAGGACACAAATTGTGAGCCTGGATTCCTGAACAATGTAAAAGGAAATGGAAACTCTGAGCTGCAAGCTGCCATTTACTCCCTGCATGTAAACATATCTGCTCTGGTGCAGCTGTCGGCTGGTAAACTCAGGAAAAGAAGAGTTCAAAGTCACAGAAGCACATGAACTGTGAACCTGGAGCCAGAGGCATGCTAGCTGTAAAGTACTGATATGTTCTTGTTTAAGTGAAAAATACCAACATGCACAACCGCCAAGATAAACTGGGATGATCAGTGATTTATCTAACAGGATATCATATTTTTTTGTTAGTATAGCTAGGGATGAATAAACCAGATGTTTGTCCATTCTGACTCTAGCGATTTATCTGATGTGAACTTCATTATTATGAGTGATTTTGGAATGTAACAGATCCCCTTTTTTTTTTTTTCTTGTTCTTTCTTCTTTTTTCCCCCTCCCTCCTAACAGAGGGAGTTTTCCTGTTCATTTTTTTCCCTTGACACATTCTCAGATGGCATGCAACCCAGGCACTCACTGCGACCACCGCGGGACACAAAGTCCAGCAGAAGGTTGCACATGCACATATTACGGCTGAGCGTTTTTCATGCCACAGAGAATATAGTTTGCATTGGTTATCAAAGTTTTCACCTCCCCCTTGGACTTAACAGCTACTTTTCACCCTTTGCTCAAGAAAGATGCCAGGGCAGTATGTGCTCTGCAGAGGTACAGGCAACTAGAGGTTTCTGACTGTTGACCACCAATCCATGTTTTTGTCTCAACCAGCAGATATGGGACTCCTAGCTTCTTAAGCCAAAAGGATCACGCTTTTAACAGCTATTAATGAGTTTTATTCCACAAGAACGCTTGACCAAAATAAACTTCATTCTCAGAAAGCAGATTATATGAAGTAATGTTCAACAGTAGATTACCATTTGCTCGAGACTCTGTGTGGAAGTCTCTCCAAATGTACATGAGAGTGGCCTACCTGCATGAGCACCCCCAGAAACATGTGCTATAAATGCTTGGCTTTTTTGGAGGATTTCAGATTCAGATTTCTTTGGAGGAAAAAAAATCTCTTGGAAATTATCACCTTCTTCACACAAACATATTATGTCAGCTGAAAATGGGATTTACATTCAAGTACCCTGCCATCATGCCCCATGACAGCAGCAGCCCAAGTCATGCCGCCTTTCTCCAGGTGACACTTGTCTCCAGTGGCCAAGAATCTCAGGCCTCAGCTGACTGTCACTGCCTCTGGGCAGCAAGGGGAGCTTGGGTCCCAAGAATACACCTCATCCAAGTGCTGATTCCCTTGGGACCCTGTAGCAAGATATTTCAACCTTCTGCTCAGCAACATTTCTTTTTCCATTGGAGATTAATTTCACCACTGAAATGCAGAGCATTTTAAAATGAGAAAATAAAGGTTACGGCATAACTTCTTGCAGGTATTCATTCTGAATAACCAATTGCTGTTAACTTTCCATGAGCATCCCATGCATTAAACAAACAAATAGGCACAATGACTCATTCAGATTATTCACAGACTACGGACAAAAAACTAGCAGAAAGCTCACTTTATTTACTACAAGCCAGACAGCTGACGGTAACTCTTAAATCCCGATTCCCTCACAATTAAGGATACTATTCCTCTTCATGGGTTTCACAGGCCTGCTTATGGATGTATGCTGCGTATGTTGGATTTGAAATTCAGAGGGAGGAAGATCAAACTGAAAACCCCAGGAGCTGACAGGAGTGGCACCGTGTGACAGAGAGCACGTTCTGCCCATCTCCCGTTCTGCTTGCCTCCCTCTCTCTTGAAAATATACAGAAGTGCAACTGCAGTAATTCCTGCCCACAAAGCACCAATTTAGGGCATGGTTTTACACTGTGGCTCAACCAAATGAGCACCCTGCCTTGCTGAAAGAGCAATTCCTGTTCCCTCTTAATTCTTCCACTTGTCTCCCCTGTTCCCTTCCTCCCTGCTGCCCAGACTTCCAGGTTTTGGCACTCATCTAATTGGGAGGTAAACGGCTGGAATTTGCTCACTAGAAAATAAACAAACAGAAAAACACAGCACAAATAAAAAATTATTTTCATCCACTGGGTTAAATTTGAATCATCTGAAGTGAGACCAGACAAGTATCTGAACATGTTCAAACAAGCAGCAAAAGCAGACAAGCAGAAGCAGGGGAAAGGAGGGAGGGAAACACATTTCAACAGTGGCAAACTGTTAACTTATCCCTAGCCACCTTGTCAAACCATACTCTGATATTTCAAATGTAGAATTTGACATCTTCTCACAGCTCACTAGTAATGAGCTCATTATTTTGATTTATTACTAGAGATTAAAACCCTGAAGACATCTTACAAACCACAAACAATTCTTCCTAATAGAAATAAAGTGAGCTGCGTGTGGCTTCATGGGGTACATGTTTCCCTGAATCCCTCTGCTAACCCTGCTGGGTTTTACAGCCACTTCTTAACTCCTGTGTCCTATACTCAATGTAAAAGCCAATAACTCATAGGCTAAGTGCTGGTCCCTGACACGAATTGTAAGGCATAGCTGAATACACTAACCAAATATACCCAGTCTCCCCGTTTCTAATCTCCCTCTGATACAAGATGAACTAGAAAAAAAATATCAAACAAAAGAACTGTGAATTTTAGGTTGCATCCTTTTAATCATTCATAACACGTTTCCTTTGAGGTAACAGAGTATCATTTGCTCATAAGACAGATGAGGACATTTTTAAAACAGAGCACAATTAATGGCACAGGAATAAGTCAATTACGTTATCTCATACTTAAGATATCATCATGGCCTTTGGCAAAGAATTATTAGCCTTATGGTAATTACAAAATTAAAACATCACCACTTCTTTTATTCAGCGTTGCGTGGAAGGAATAATTAACAGTAGCACTGATGGATCTTCATTTAAGGCTGTTCTTCCTCAATTCCTCAACTGCAAGGAACATCTTAAAATTTATGGTACCCATAGTATTACCCATAGTACCCATAGTATAATAGTACCCTAAATGCTTAAAATAAAATTAATCACACCTAAACCATGTTTCTCTCTGGGTATCTCACTACCAGACCTTAATTCACTTGCAGTTTTAAAAGACCCAGTTGGCCAAAGCTCCTGCCACAAATACACTTTCCATCAAACTGAAGCTGCTCTCTTTTGAGCTCTCAGGTTTTGGCGCCTCCTACTCCCCTTGGAAGAACCACAGCAAACGGGTTTGAACACGCTTTGAGAAGTCACATTACAAGCACCTGGAAAACGCTGACTTCCAAGAGGCAGGAAAGGAGCCTGACAATCTCCCCTGCAAAAGTTCTACCCATTTCATCAAATAGCCATTAAGTAACACCTGCCTTAGCACCAATTTTGCACTCATTCATGAAAAAGAGAATACAGACTGTGAAGGCTCTTATTCTTGAGACAGAATGCCACTTCAGCACACACCCTGGAAGAGGACATATCTTCTAAAGAGCAGCAGAAAAATCAGGCAATGAGTGATGATACAGGTAGTGCTTGACAAGTACATAATTTTTTGCAGCCACACAAGTTACAGTGACAAAATCCATGTAACCAACTACCACCACACACCGGGCGGTGGGTGCTCATGCACTCCTGCATGCTTTCACAGATGGCCGTGGCTGTGAGAGGCGGCCAGGCCAGGCAATCACCTTGCCAGCCACACGTGCTCTCTCGTTCTCATCACAACACAAAAGTGCATCGAGGGTGGTAGAGCTGTGCTAGCTGAGGTTATGGCGGATGCCACACAACAAAGAGCCGTCGCTGAACCAGGATGATCAATGCTCCTGTCACTTGGTGCAATCACCCGCGGCATGCCAGGCCCCGAGTCATCAATCACTGCAGTGTAAGCCTACTCCATAATGCATGCAACTATTTGCCTTGGGCTGCCGCCTTCTTAAAACTCCCCCAGATCCTTTACCAAGGCACATGTTTTGAGAAATATTCCCAAACTCTGCCTTTCTAAAACACTGGGGTGGGCTTGCTTATTATGATAACGATTTTGCCCATGATTTAGACACTGTCTTTTCAGTGTACTTATGTAGTAAACCCTCCTTCTAGGAGGAGGAGTAGGTTCTGGTTGTATTTCATTCCCCTTAGTTTTTGCTAGGAGACAGAACACCTTGCCTTGGTGACTGGCCTGGGAGGGGACTCCAACATCACTAAACTTGCCAAAACTACCAAGCCATGGTTTAAAAATTCATGGAAAAAGGCATCTCCTGTTATGTATCCCCAGGAAGATGACTATTCCAATGCACTAGCAGTTTTTCTTGATGAAAAAATGGCCCATTGAAACATCTGATGCAAAGGCTATAAATTCCTCTACAAGACCATTCCAAGAGCATAGCTGGAGAGCCCTGTGCTCCTGGAAATTCTATAAAAAGTGTGATACATGTTTTGGGCACACACAGAATTTAAGATATCAATACACAGAATGTCTTTCTATGGAGAGAGAACACAATGGATATTATCAGTTGTATTTGTGGACATGGGGAAAAAATGCCTAGAGGGGAGAACATGCAGCGTAAGCCTCAGAAGAGCTGACAAGGATAGAAGAAGCAGGTATGTAAAGGCCACTCTGCTGCACAGACTTTATGTAATAGCCTGGAGAAATACAGCAGGACCAACCCTGGAAACCGTGGAAGCTTTTCGGACATGGGCCCCCCAAAGCATTTTGCAGATAGACATTAGCTTGGTTGTAATTGCCCATATTTTTAAAATAAGCTCTACAAAGACTGTATTTGAGCCTCTACTCACAGTGTAAGATTGATGGCTTGTGTCAAACTTATTCATTTGTATTTACTGTTTTCCCTGCATTTATTGGATGAGGAAAAAGGACTCAGCTGGTTAAAACTGCTGTGGAAAATCACTGTGTCTGCTGAAGCATATGCATGTGCATATGTGTAATCTATCTTATAGAAAGAATTACAAACTGAGGAGAGTGAAGGTACTAAGGTCACACACCAACAAAGCCCACATGGAGAAGGATTTTCCTACGTGGATTTTCCAGTTAAGAACACAACCAAAACCAAAATAAAACCAAACTACCCATTGCCATTTCTGAAATATTTGTACAGTATTTGTGGATCCCCCTCTACTACAGATTATAAATTATTAATTTTTTTCAGTTCTTCTTCATAATTGCCCATCATCTTGTCATCTCAGCTACTCTCCTGTCCTCATCCCTCCCCCTCATTTCTGTGCTTTCCTACTCCTTGTGCAGAGGAGGACCCCCAGACTACACGCTGAATTCCTAATTGGCTGCAGGAAAAGCTGAACCTGCAACCCTTGATTTATGAAGCTGTTACTCAGCCTCTTGGGAGCTCTGAGACAGGGTGGATGGAGGCAGCAGATCGATGCAGCATCCTCGTGCATGTTAAGCATCTGCTCTTTCTCTGAAGCTTCATTCCCCCTCCGAGCTTATAGTTGGGGCTAAGCTGAAGATACGTTACAAGCATGCGCCTTATTACTGCAGGAAGCAAAGCTGAAGAGCTTGAGATTGTCAGCTGCAATAAAGCTGTCAGCATAGCAAGGATAAAGGGTCCAACAAAAGACCTACCATATAAAAGACAGATAGGCCACCCAAAATTTAAAAATAGTGGCAACCCACATTTTCTCTTCCTGTATTTGAATCTAATCTGTTTTCTCCATCAAATCAAATTAATCACACAGCAGTTACGTAAAACTGCAAAAATTAAATGGCCAGGTCAGAGCAGCAAACTGACCCTGATATACCATTTAGGATATTAATCTTTTCTTTTAATGTATTACTTTATATAATCAGAGAACCATCTCTGTCACTGTCAACATCTGACTGTCAAAAGCACTTTGGCTATTTGCCAAAGCAACACTCTTCCCATTAACAAATCATACTGGCCATACATAACGTAGTATTATTTGCAATCTAATTAACATGCTTAGAAATGGTTCAGAAACATATTTATATCCCTAGTCACGAATTCTTGATATTTTTCCTTAAAGCTAATCCCACTGGTCATAAAAATCAGGTATGTAAGCAAACCTAATTTCTGTTCTCAAAGACAAGCAACTATTTTCTGTTAAAACAATTTAGAAGTTCCCAGTATAGAAAAACACATATGGTTTGTTGTTTGAACATTTACAAAAACCATCAATTTGACATCAGCATACATTCTGAGAAATCACTGTGGGTTTTTTATATTGTCTTATCAAAGAGCACTTCGTAAAATTTATGAGGCAAAACCAGACACCTGCAAATAAAAATCTTAGGAACCCTCTGCGTGTGCATTTTTCTTCCAAAAACATCTAAAGACGTACCTCGACCTTCTCACCAAACCATGACATTATTTCAAATTGGGCTGGTAGATAGGGTAGCACAGGATGAGGAAAAAAAACATTTGGGAGCTCTGATCCCAAAGAAGACAATGTAGCTTTGAACAATACTCCCCAAAGTGCCTCTTAACTGAACTCTCAGTGCGTGTGTGTATGGAATACCAGTGGAAAACAGAAAATTAACTCTGCTAAATATAAACTTCTACTAGATTATATTAAAACTCTGCCAAGTATAATTACCATAACCAAAAATGGAAATACACGTATTTATGTCCTTACCACACTTCACATTTGTATTGACTTCTCTGGAGCTTTTAAGATTTAAGGCAATAGTTCACTAAGTAAATACACATACAATCAAACATTGCCCCCTCTATATTTGTATATTATTAACCATCTTAATTATAAAAGTTTTCAGAAATCAAAGCACTCCTGTCTGCAGATTCAGAACAATGGCTCAGAAAATAAGTTAAAAAGTTTATTCACCATGATAGAAACATTAGAACAAAGCAATTTCTTATGCAAGTACTCCACAAAAAGAACATTAGATTTCAGTATCAAGCAGGCAGTAAAACAAACAAACAAAAAATCTAATAAAGAGTTTTCATTTTCAAATGATATTAAAAATAAGCCATCCACTAGAATTAAAATTCAGCCTTTGAAATGGAACTTGAACTCTTTAAGCATACTCTACCCTGCTGACCCTTGCTAGAGGGTGTAAGTCAATATGAAATACTCACAAATGGAGAGAGGATGATGGATTTTCTGCCAAATAACCCTAAGCAAGAGTAATGCTGTTATCTAGGAGGCCTACTTTTATTTCCTTTGCCAAGTGATGAATTAAGATAACTTCCTAGAATATATGTTTTACTGTTTGCATTTTTTTAACCTCTGGTTCTTTCTTCTTATAAATAAAAGCAATACAACCAGCAGGTAACAAAAGAACAAAAGGAACTGCTTATTTGCTTCTTATGAGTTGGGAGTTTTAAAACTAGGTAAGACTGCTAACTTGAAGAGGGAAGGAAAAACAAATATGACAGAAGTTGCAATGTCATCAGTTTCTACTCAGTATAATGGTATTTTATTTATCAGGAACTGGGCAGTGCCTTTACTTTCTGAATGAATGACAGATCCTTCCTATCTATTTTTACCTCTGGATAACTGTCCTGAGACTGAAAATAATGGATAGCCCTTAACAGTTGTACACTGACAGAGGAAAGACTTGTGTTAAGCTCTAACACGTTGCAGAAGAGGTCAGCATACAGAGCATTAGAATACCACATCAGCTTGACAGTGAATTCCTGATGCACATGTAAGTACTGGCAGCTGCCCTGGCCCTACAAGAGCCCTCTTACCTTAAAGTTCCTACAGCTGTAGTGTCTGGTTCTCCCAATTTGGTATGGTGAGATAGTTCTTGCCCCTAAGAAAGTTTATACACTGAATAAACAAATGGGGAAGAATGAGATTAAATATGCAGACATGGAGGCTGAAATTACTTGCTTAAGGCCATGAAGCTAGTTAAGAATGGAGGCAGTAACGAGATGTATGCCCCGACGTGCACTGTGGTGCTGCAGCCACTACACTTGGAGAACGTGTGCTGCTGGTCACAGAGGGTGGACTCAGCAGCTCTGCCTCCTCATCTTTTACTGGGCAAGGAGGAGAAAGACAAGGCTCCTCATGACACCAGCTCCCCAGGAGCCAGCCAGCAGGAATGTTCATGTTGCACTTTCTGCCTCCCCATCTTCACCGCAGCAAATTCCCCAGGTGCACAATCCCAACCCAAACACTATCTCATGATATCTCCCTTCTACTCTGAAAACCAAAGGGAAGAAAACAAAGCATGGCTTTCTCAAATAAGATCTGCATGTCTAGCTGCCCACTTGCTTCTGACCCAGCCAGTTCAGTTATGGTGGGACACTTCATTCAGCACAAAACCAACGCACCTGTGCCACTTCCCAGCTCTCACCCTGTGAGAAAACCACGCGTATCCTCTCCCAGTGAGGCACACAGCAGCGCCCATCCACCCACAAAGTTTCAAAACAACTTGAAAACAAGCATGCAAGGCCACACTCTCTCTTCAATATTTTCTATTGGGTTATTGCTACGTTTTAAATCGCTTTCCTCCCACTGAAATCACTTCTCCCGTGAATTCAAACTCCTCTGCTCATTAAAATGCTGGATCTCTCAAATGACATCTGGCCTGAGAACTGTGGTAACTGCTGCTCACCAGGAGGAAAGGCAATCAAATGCAGAGTTTTGTAATCCTGCAGGGCAGCCTTTCTGAGCAGACGATACATAACTATTAATTACACAAGTTCTAAAAGAAAGGAAAAGACAGAGAGAGTTGCAACACTAGAGCCTGCAAAGGAAATGAAAACAAATTGCAAGCGTCTTCAGCCACACAAATTAAAAAGTAGAAGCTAATACAGTGAGGTCTCCATAGTATATTAAAGATGGAATTAACAAACAAAAAATGCATAAGAATTGAGTGGAATACTCTTAACAAAGAGTAAATCAGGAATTTCAAAATCCTGGAAGGAAAAAAAAACAACAACCATAAAGCTTGCATAAGCATTTTTAGGAAGTCCTTTTTCTCTGAAAAGTATCAAAACCTGTATTTAAGTGATGTAGGAAGAGTGAGGGAAATCTGAGTGACTTGATGGTTTCCAAGCACATTTTAAAAAAAAGAATACTTTTAAAAAAAATTGAGATATTTTAGAACCTTTGTCTACCAGAGGTAGGCTATGCCAGATATGAACCTTTCTCCAGCAACGAAGTTGTGACAACATCTCATCGATGTGGCCTTCAGGGAAAAACCACCTGCTACAGCAATGCATAGGAATGCACTAGCAAGGCTAGAAAAAAAATTACGATTACAAAGAGAAAGGCGAATAAGCCTGAGGGCTCTTGTTTACTATTTGCTCAACAACCTCAGCAGAAAAGACTGAGGAACGCTGATGGTGATGCCAAAGTTTGAAAGTATCGCCAAGGTGGAGAGGAACTAGGATATCACACAGGAAAAAGCTGCTGTGACGTTTAGGAAGAAATGTAGAGAAACAGAATGAAAGTTTTTAGTAAACAGCCATTGCCATTGGAGGTTAATGACAAAAATCTGACCTACAATTTGGGAACTTCATACTTGTAAACATCAGAGAAGAGCCTGGGAGCCTAGCAGTTAAGTCAATCACAGCCTGAGTGATGTATGGAAAATGAGAATTCAAAAAAAAGAAAAGGTGACTGATCTGAGGATAAACACCAGCAAGGTACAAGTGACTCTGCAGAGCTCTGTGTGTGCATCTGTGCTGAAGAAAGCAAATACTGTAACAGATGCAGAAAATTTAAAAAAATGAGATAGGCTGTGCTATAGCAATGGCAAGCCTAGAACTAATTACACAAGATTAGAAAAGCTGTGCTTGTTTAGTTAGACAGCCAGTGCAAAAATTACCACCTGCGAGAGGGAAGGCTAAGATGGAACACAGCATTAGAGAAGAGCAAATGAGTCCAAATTGGCCATGGACACCCAGTGAGCTTACCAGCAGTAGCAGCAAGAGTTAAAAATCCTAGCTGGCTTCAATCTGGAGCTCAGTCAGTTTATGAAGATCATCTGATATGCTTGTCAAATTAAGCAGAGAATTCAGCTAAATGGCTGATGATTTATAATCACGTGTTCTTTTATTCCTGCAAATTGCTCCTCATCATCCTGGAGATCAACAACAGATTTGGAAACACACATTTACAAACACATTTTGTAGCGAGGGAATGCCAAGTGAGTTTCTAAAACTTTGTTGATTTTTTTTTTCTCCGAAGGGAAGAAGGTAAAGTCTCACTGCAAAACAGTTCATAGTGTGGGAGCTTTTCTCTTCAAAATAGCACCCCTCATTGAGGAAAACATCACTTTTTAAAGACAAGGATAATTTTAGTTAGACATAATTCAATAGTTCACGATCAATACTAACTTTCCGTTTTGAATTTAGCTGTGCATAATTTACAAGCTCCCAAATTAATTCAACTCAGAAAATACAGTGACATATGATAGCAAGGTCAATGCTAGAATTCTAGGCACACAAAAATATGCAGGACAGCTCTCTTCTACCCAACCTTCCCCCTGAAAAGCTTTAGTTTGCAATGTATCCTACTGATCAGAATTGTCAGAAGAAAAGGTTTCGAAACCTTTGTAGTGAAAATATTGAGTCACTCAGAACTTTCTCCAGTACTCTGAATACAACAAGATAATAAAAAGGTTTTGATTCTCATGTGGAATAATGAATTATTTCAAGACTGTTTTAAGCATTTTCTGCATTAGAAAGTCACTTAAATCATTGTCACCTGACTTTCAGTGGCAGCAATACATAAGCAAGATTATTTGTGACAAGGCAGTAAGATCAGCTTTCAGGAACTTTGACTTCCCGTCGGTGAAGGAAAATCTCTCTGTCTCTGAAGACTTTCCAGCTTACTGGTGAGAAAATTTGCTAAGATTTGAAAAGCAAAGGAGAAAAATAGAAAAAAAATTGTTTCTAGTCTACAACACATGAAAGAAATGAAACTAACTTTTACCTTGGCAAATAAGAAAGAAATAAAAAGGGCATCTGGGAATGTGAACGGCATCACCTTTCACAAGCAAATGGCAAAGATTCACAGATGTTCTAGCAGCAATGGTACTTTATTTTAGTTTGTGGTACCTCTGTGCCTTGTACCATAAAACCATGATTTTAAGAGCCTTGCAGCAATACTGACTAGCGCAGTATCACCTTCCTCCCCAATATCCCACTGCCACAGTTGTGCTATTCACTAGCAAACGGGATCAGAGAAAACACTACCAAGTTTTGAACATCTCTTACCTAGTTTGCAGCACACGTGTCTCAGAGTAGTTCAGTTATAGCTACGCTGACAATGCCCGTGCCACAAAACCTTAGCCTTGCTTGAATGCTTAAAGCAAGAAAGAACCAGTGGTTCAAAGAGCAAAATATTGGAACATAATCACATTACATTTTGTTTCTTGTGAAAATATGGAGAAAGAAGAAAGAAGATGAAAGAGATGAAATAACACAAGGTAGAAAGACACTGGACAGAATCTTAAAAATTAAAGCTCTCTGGAGGAGTGTCACTGCATGGAACCCCTTTCTAGTGGTATCAAGCAACAAAAAAGTATTAAAAAGAAATCCTTTAACTCAACATTTAAATGTAATATTATCACACATACTACTGGTGTCAAAATAAGTTTAGCCAAAGTATTTGGGCTTTTTTTCGAAAAAGGCTACTACTAGGGACACAGTTTGAAGTGTCTTATAATATTAACAATCTACTGAAAATTATTCAGTTAGTGTATTAAGCACCCATAATTTTCATAAGGTGGTTTATAAGCTTGTTATACAATATACAATATCTGCTATGAGAGTATGCAAACTGAATACCCTTTGAAATACAACTTCATATGTACTAAACAGATAGAGCAGCTAGCATAGAATCACAGAATAATTAGAATTAGAAGGAATCTTAAAGATCAAGGAGTTCCAACCCCCCTGCCATGGGCAGGGCCACATCCCACTAGAGCAGGTTGCTCAAAGCCCCATCCAGTCTGGCCTTAAACACTTCCAGGGATGAGGCATCCACAACTTCCCAGGGCAACCTGTTCCAGTGTCTCACCACCCTCACAAGAAAGAATTTCTTTCTGGTATCTAATCTAAATCTCCCTCTTCCAATTTAAAGCTGTTACCCCTTGTCCCGTCACTACACTTCCTGACAAAGAGCCTCTCTCCAGCTCTCCTGTGTACTAGCACAATAAAAAGAGTCAATAACTTAGCTTGTAAAAAATTACTGCTTCTACTTGAGTTTATATCATTAAAATTGCGTGACAAAGTCTGTTCAAGCACACGAAGTGGACCACCTAATGGAAAGTAAACTTTTCTTAAGAAAGGAACCAACAGCCTGCAATAACCATCCTCTTGTCACCTGATATGACACTGGGAAAGATGTTGTCACACCTTGCCCACCACAGTGTGCTCTCAGTGTCGAATGGGACATGCGTAGTAGGCAAGAAAGCAACTGCAAAATACATAGTTCAAGCCTGAAAAACAAACTTCAGAAGGACTTTGGTTTAGGATTCCAAAAACATACTCATGCTTTGTTTTTCTTCTGATTTACAACAACCCCTTTCCTAAACTGAAACACCTTCAAGGGATTAAAGAGATGGATGGGGCAATCTGCTGAGTTGTTTATTGCAATAACTTCTGACATACTGACGAATACGACTCAGGAAAGCTCATTCCTCTTCCTCTTTCATCCTTTAAGTCTTTGAAATACCCTCCTGGGCAGCCTGCATTCACTGACTAAAGAACCTAGTTCATCCGTTCTATTCACCTTATCAGAGTATTAAGAAACAAACTGATTGATGCAGAAAAGGAACTTGGATTTGTGAAGGTCTTTTGTTGCTCTAAGCCAACACAGGAGGAGGAATGAGCAGGAAAGAGATGTGAAGTAAGAAGCCATGACCATGTTAAATGTCTTAAGCGTCAGAAATGATTACCTGTTCCTGAGCAGATCACCAGATTCATCACAAGGAGTGACTAGTTGCATTCTGTGTTGATAAAAGCTGCCAAAATTTCCCTGTCCTTTTTTCGGTTTATTGATACCTCCTTTCCAATCTTAGCAAGGCTGCCTGCATGCATGCCCAGAGGAGTCAAGAAGGATTGCAAAACACTTTCCCCTCATGGCATGTCTGAAAGGTGGCAAGTTAGTATGGGTTCTGTAGTCTATTTCACTCCACTTCTGGATGCAATTCAAAGCACCTCTCTCTAAACAAACATCTGTCCCTAAAGAGAGAGTTGAGACATCAGCAACCAGAATAAATTCCATCTCATCAATGCCTCTTTGCACTCCTCCTCTCCTTTCCCCAACATGAGACATGCCTCCTGAAACCTGCATAATCCCTCACAATTTCTCTACTTGCAAACTACACCAGGATTGCCCTCCCCCCTTTGTAAACTACCCCCAAAAAAAGAAAACTGCTGGGTGAGTGGGATGGCAATACCCCTGTGATATAGGCACATTTTCCTGTGCTTTATCAGCTCCCTGTCAGTAGGTACTTGTCACCTCTTGTCCTTTGAGTAACTAGCAAGTCTTTCCAGGAGAAGGACTTTATTTTTTGTTCTGCATACATGCAGGGCTTATGGCTGGGACTTTTAATTGGCGGCAGTTACCGTGTGATTGAACCAACATACTCTTTCCAAAATCATTGTGTCCGTGTTTAAGAACACCCAAAACTGCTTCTTTCCTACAGTGCAGCATCTTATGTGGCAAAATAACATCAAGAACACTTGCCTCTTTAAACAGTATAATCTTTGGAGTTGAAATCAAGTGGTTTACATATACATGATACACTGTGTTGGTCCAGACAGGGGAATTCTGCTGTCAGAAAAACAAACACAGTGATTCTTTGTTCACTTAAATCACTAACTCTAACATGAACAGCTTTCTGGATGTGTAGGTTATTGCTTTGCAAAAATTGCCATGACACTTTTGAAACAATTAAAATCTTCCTCAAAGTAATGGCAAGAAACTACAGAGAAAAGGAAGATGAGGCACAGAGGCCATTTCAGAAGAGGAGTTCCAGCAAACCAAAACACATTCCCCTGAAATACGAAAGAAAAACCAAAGCACAAGGAGGAATTTGCGCAAAACTGAAGCTTTAAAGAAGTGACAAGTTTATCCTCAGGGCTGCTAGTAACAGCTTCAGTTGCAATTTACACCAGGTGTGGCCTTTAGTATTAACCAACTTCTGTGGATCAGCCAGGAGAGTTTGATGTTCCTACATCACAGGAGAACAATGAAGAACCGAATGGGCATGAAAGAATTTAACGCCACAAACCTAAACCCAAAAATCCAGAAAGATGCAATTGGGAAATACGGATAAAGTTGCATTTCCCCACTCAATCAGAGCACAGGACCCAGCCTAAACACCAAGCTCCTTTCCTTGCCACTGCTGAAATTTGCTGTTTAACAATTAAGGTGAACCAAAAGCAAGTGATGTAGAATTGGTGAAACGAGCCAGTTTAGGCAACCTTTCACACAAAAGGAAAACCAAATGTCAGGAACAGACTTCAGACTGATGCCAGAGGGGCTTAAGAGATGTGTAAGAGACTGCAAAGCTCTGAGGCAACTGTGAAGACGAGGCACATTCAACGTGCCATTGTGCATGACTCCCCTGACCGTCAGCGCGGCTGCCCCGGTGGGCAGTGCTGGGCTGCCTGTGGCTCCCAACCATCCTCAACGGGACACACGTGCTCACAGCAAGGATGGGGGGAGTTTGCAGGGAAACAGGCCCAAAACAGTAAAAGGCCATGAAGATAAACAAGTGCAAAGCCACCCAGTGCTACCCAAGACATTACACTAGAAGTTCAATGGCAAAACTTGTACCAAGAGAACTCGAAATCAGAGCAAAAGGGCAGTGTTGTCAGTACGTAGCAACAGGGCTCGGGAAAGAGGGAATGTCTAAGCTGAGCTAAAAGGCTTAGGCTATCTTGAACTTAATGAGGGCCTGTGATTCACTTGGATACCTGAAGCTGAAGCAGGGAATGCCTTCAATTAGTGAGAGTTCACAACAGGACTCAACAGTCAAACTTTGTTTGGATTTCTTTTACCCAGACATGACTGTTAACCGACACTACTCAAAAGGCACAGCACGTTGCAATTCCAGCTGCAGAGCAAGCAGAGAAAACAGGCAATGTGGGCCAGGGAGAAAAAGTAAGGTTTAAAAATAAATTTAAAAAGAACATTTGGGGAGGATTTTTCTTTTTTTTTTCTTTTGCCTTGGCCATGGCACACGGTCACACAAACAGTGGGATCCACACAACACATTGGTTCTTTGCTGCTGGCTGTCCCAAACCGCCCTCCCCTGCACTGGCTCCGGTGTTTTTGTGACTTTGGGCTGAACTGCTTCTCTGTTAAGTCAGCAGAAAATGAAGCCAACAAAAAGTGCAATAGGTTTCTGCCAGGATGTCATGCAAAAACAGTTGAGCACAGGCTGAGAAAGGAGAGACAGGCTTAGCTGCTCTGGCAATGCTGTCTCCAGCTGATTAGCTAGTGCGTCCCCAGTAGCTTTACTGGCACTTTAAGGCTCCAAATGAGACTATAATATCAGAAATATTTATTTCAGCAAAACCACCATCTTATGTGGCATTATCTCATCTTCCCCTGGTCACACATATAACTGTTTGCCCAGCCTCTGCCTGCGAGGGGAAGGAAGGGATTTTATTTTATTTTATTTTATTTTATTTTATTTTATTTTAGTTGTTTTCAATCAAGAACAACTCTCCAGTTTAGTTTATAAACAGATGCGCAGGTAAGTGAGGGGTTGCATGGGACTGGAAACAAGCAGCTGGAGGAAGGAGGCTGCTCAAGTCAGGACAGAAAATAAAAAATATCTGCCCTTGTGAAACTGGTGCAAGTTCTGGCTGAGATATTCTCCTTATTACACTTAGCAGGAAGTTCTGGTCTAAAATAACTACGTCTGAAGTAAAAAATAAAATAATAAATAATAAACAAATATAAATAAAAGTATAAAAATAATAAACAACAAATATATATCATCATCCAATCTCACAGTGAGTGAGAACATTAAGATATTTATTCTGCTATACTGGAAATTAATTTAATTGCAGACCCTGTCATGGATTTCTTATGTTCCAGCTTTGGATGCAGCTGCACAAGGCTGAGAGCCATTTTCTTAGCTTGTGGCCCCTAAAATGCCTCTCCCGGCCACACAGTTCTGCCACTTCCCTTATGCTACTTCCAGTACCTCTGGGGCTCTTTCATGAACTCATGCCACTGCCCTACATGGCAAAACATGAACTCCAGCTGTTTGTGCAAGAGATTAATGAGTGCCAGAACCAATGCAAGGAAAGGATAAACTGCACAAGAACAGTGGCAAGAGAAATGTGGAGCAGTGAAAATTTTTAGTTTTAAGCAAGAGTGAGTAAATAAACTTTTTCAGCGTCTTACAGAACCATTTACATTTGTGACTACCTGCAAAGTTTATTTAAGGAGGCTGCTCTAGGAACTATGCTTGTAATAATCTAACAAGGATCTAAAAATCATGCTGAAGTTCTTTGCTCAGCAGAGCAAAAGCAGTCACATTTTGAAATCAGTTTCACGGGGATTTGTGTTCTGTAGAATAAAATCAGAACAAGAGCCTTTAGCTGGCAACACACAAAGGTTTTCCTCTATTGCAGCTATGCTGCTTTGTCTCCCAACAGAGAAACTGGGGCCAAAGATGAACAAAGCAAAAAAGACCGTTAAAGACAAACAGGTGGATAAGACCAAATAAAACAACAACAACAACAAAAAGGCAAGAAATGCAAGGAGATGCCCACAGTCCCTGAGGGAAGCACTGAACGGAGGGGAATCCAAAGCCAAGGCAATACTTTTCAGGCTGCAAAACCCAGATCAAGACTCAAGACTGCAGCCAGACAACTTCCATTCAGATGATGCAAACCAGACGTCCCCCTTGCAAAGACTGCTCACTGCAGAGATCAAGTCACTTCACCCAGCCCATGAAAAATGCTGGCTACCCTGCATGCTTTCATGCGCTTCATGCCACAAAGCCACACAACAACAAACATGGCTTGCTGAAATACCAATTCTATTATCATTACTATATTCAGAATGCAAAAATGTTCTTACTCTGCATGGATGTTTGATTGTTAGAGGGGAATGAACAGACCCTTCAGCTGTACAACAGTAGCGCTGCAGAAAACCACCTCGCCCTTGACACGACCATGCACTTTAAAAAACACACAAACACACAACACGTGTCCAGACTACCTTGAAAACCTCATGTTTCACCACCTTAACTGCAATGCTGTATCTTCTTACACAGTGCAGCATTTCTGTAGTTACTCCTACCTAAATGTAAGAAGAGAGTGGGATACCAAATTAAACTTTTCCCAAGAATGCTCTTGCTAACAAAGTATTAACATGCAAGTGTCCAACAATCTTTGCAAATTATACTGAATCAGAAGGGCAAAGGTTAGCAAAACTGACTCTAGGAACTGCTGTCATTAATAATGTCCCAAACAAGGATCTAAAAATCGCTCTTGGCAGGCACTTTGCTGCTTCATTAAAAAAAAATAATGGAGAACATTTCTTCTAGGCACAGAATACTTAGGGAGATCAGACACTTACTTCTAGTGATGAACATGCAAAAATGAGAAAAAAGAAAATCTATAAATATTATTTAAAATGAAGAAAGCCCTCAAGATACTGCAATACACACAAATAGAATTTGTACCTGTCCAACCTTTTTGTTCCTATTCAGAGAACATCAGTGTGACATATTACTTTAGGGTTTTTTTTCCAAAGTCAGTATGATCTACAACAGGTTTCAATCCTTTATTTTTAATTGGTATTATTTTTTGTTACTTTTAAAGATTTCTGTAAGAGGATATCCCTCTACCTTCCTGCTCACTAGTCAACAACTCTGTATAAGAAACCTTTCTATTCTCTACCTGCAAGTATATAGCTTGATTCATATCGTAACAAAAAAGTATATGCATTCTGTAACATGGCAAACAACTCTTCCATCCTTTCTAAGATCACCAGTGAAATTAAATAGGAACAGTACTTTGAAATAATTTGTTTCCCTTCAGGCAATTCACAGCACTATGTAGGTACGCCAGCAGCACACACACACAAGTTTCTCTGCCCGTTTAAGGTGTGAGCACGAGAAACTTCTTGTTTCACATTGCTGCACCTCATCATTAGCATTGTTCCACAGGTACTCAAAGTCCACCTTTAGGCTTAACACAAGCCTCCTGCAAAGTAGCAACACCCCTTTCACCTTATTCTAAAGTTTGAACACTTTCAACCAGTTTTGTAAAAACTGGTTCACCATTTTGCCTGTGACCCTAACAGTAAGTTCTACTTGTCTATCATTGCTTGCACAGGCTGAATTTTTAATATAAAAAGAACCTGCCCACCCACATGCTTCCATGGGAACACGAGGACCTCATGGTGAGGTTTTATAATGCAGCTGGACCAATCTAATGGCTCGCTGCCACCAAAATAAGGCAGTCTTACTCTGTCTTCCATCACCTTTCCTCTCCTGTTCCTCTGCATTGGCTCAGGGACGTCTGAACCCTGATTTGCCTGAGTTTGCTGAATTGGCAGAGTAATAATTCAGAGGGAAAAGGGAATGGTTTCTGTCCGTTTATCAGGAGAAGTCAGATGAATACTAATGCGAGGAACTACAGGATGCTTCTTTCAATGTGATCCAGTCAATTAACTGGTTCAGACGTCTTGTGGAATTTCAAACATGGTGACAGGAATGCTTGAGACAAAGGGCAGAGTGAGGGAAGAAGTGCACTTTCACATTAAGCTTAATTAATATTATTATTAATATTAGCATAAAACAAATGAGCACTCTTACCTCTCAATGCTATTTTATATGTTCACATACATCAATGTTTGCCAACTTACAACCATAATAAACAAAATAATCACTTACCTACAAATCCTTTCTCTCCAACTAATTTAAGGGCAATTTTATCTGCCAAAACAGAAGAATTTCCATGTGCAATGTTAGCAAAAGGTCCAGCATGAACAAATACAGGGGTTCCCTGAATGATAGAAAAATATACATAATTAATTTAATGGATAGGCAAGAACACAAGCTCAATACTCCTGCAGACTAATCAAAATTACATATAAATTGAAAGCACATATAATGAGTAAGCGCTGTGAGATAATTCAGAGGGGTTAAGTAGATCTCAGGTGCTTGAGACCTTATTGGGAGTCAGAACTGGCTTCATTCACAGAAAGGTAACGGGCAGCAGTGGAACCCCTAGGTAACTTAAACAACTTCTCGCCCAGTCTTGTCTTAATCTTTCATATTTCCCATGCCCTAATGCTGTGGTGTCTATTGTACTACAGTCAGCACTAAGTGCATTGCTGCAGAGGGTACCCAAATAGAGCCCAGCTCCTGCCCCGTTCCATCCCATACTGCTCCTGTTTTCCTCATTAACTCTAATTGCCACTCTGCAATGAAGGACCAGAGTCAACGGATAAAGACCTGGAGAGGGAGAATGGGAGGGATGTGGCTGGGGTGCAGTGGGGATGCTGATACACAAATGGAAAAAACATTTGCTGCTGCTGGCCGAGTGCCTGGGAGCCCCGGGTACACACACAGCTGAATCCTCCTAAAGTAGACACGGTGCAAATACAGAAGGAAAGTGGGCTCTGTAGCAGGGAGCAATGGAAAACAGCAAAAGGACAGGCAAGGAGGTAACAGAGGAGTGGCATAGGGAAATTTGTCAGATAGCAAGAAAATCTCAGCTTCCCTGTTACTTTTTTGGCATCACAAGGAAAGGAGAAGTTAGAAAATTAGCATCTGCAGAAAGGGCTTAGGAGTAGGTGAGATATATTAACTGCTATTTTTTCTCCAAGTCAGAATACACAGTCAGAGGGAAGGATGTCACTTCAGACATCTTAGTGTAAAATACTTAAGCAAACAAATCCCCCTTGTTGTGTTAATGCTTTTGAAAATTCCCAGCTTCTTAAAGAAAAGGTAAGCACATAACTTCACATTATCTCCACCACACACTTCTCACACTCTGTCTTAGGAGCTACTGCCAAACCTCAAAATTTCAGGCAACCTCTTGGGCAATCTTCCTCATTTTTTGACCAGAAATCCTAATTACGGAGGACAGGGTTCCATGGATCTGCTGCAGGCCACATCCAACAGTTCCATGAACCACAACTTAGAAACCAGTAACCATTTAATAAAAGCCATTTGTTTCCCCAAAAAATTGTGCTAAGAGAGCGACCTACATAAACAAAAAATTTCATGTTTTCCATAAAACACCAGAACAATTGGATTACAGTCGTGAAACACTTGCTACTATAGAAAACAGATTTTCATGTTTCAGTAATACTGAATATAAATAATATAAAATATATCAACAGCAAACATCTGTTCTTATTGCTTCCTCTTGAAGTACTTATACGTAATTATTTTGTTTAGAGCAGAGACCAAGTAACTTTTTATCCACCAGAATGTCAAAGTACAGGTTTGTTCTTATAACATGGAATTTTTTTTTTTAAACCAAGAGTTGAAAAAGGAGAACATGGATACATATGGGGAGGGGATATTCTCCAAAATACGGACAATTAAGCTACAATCCAAAGATAATCATGTTTCATACATCTTAGAGAAGTAACAGTGGAACAGGAGCAGAAAAAGTACACAAATCAGTAATCATGCCCAGTAACAAAAGGAAAGATGCACAATATCATCATCATCATAACACACTGTCTTCATAGAAAATAAGAAAAAAAAAATACCCTAAGTATATACTATCTGCTAATGACCACATACTGTAATACCAACTGAATACCAATATTTATTCAAAAAAATGAACTAGAACTATGTACACCTTTAAAGCTTCTTATGGTATTTAAGCATCAATCGTGTAGGAGGTGCTGTGCAATACAAAACATTACCCCTATCCCAAAGAACTTACAATTTAAACAGAATAAAATGCGAGGCACTTCCCTTATAACATGGAATAGTTTTACTTCCCTAAGTTTTACTTTAATCCAGTATTATTTACTTTTCTGGTATTCAAATAAGTAAGACTGCAGTTTTCATCTACCAGACTGAAATCCACGGGATTAAATCCAGTTTGTCTTATCACTCACTAAGTTAAATTTTACTTTTCCAAGCCCTTAATTTCTTGTGGCAAGCAACTAGAGGGCTGCTCTCTGATCAGAGCCCAGCACACACACAGGCAGATGCAATGCACGGAAGGACAAACTGAGATGAATAGCGAGCATCCCCGCCCATTCTGTGGCAGCAGAGTGTGCAGAGAAGGGGGACAGAAGGGTCTCCCACAACATTCCCTGTGCAATTTTGCTTCTAAGAGTTTACCTGCACAAGGTGGATGGGAAGGAAATTTGGATTGTGAGGTGCAGCATCCAAAATATCAGTGGCCAAGAGGACCCCCTGCCACTAACTTGAAATCCAAACACACAACCAAACCACTGGCAGGGACAGATGCTCCCCTGGAGCTCTGAAATCTACCAGAAGAAAAGGAGGAGTGATTTGAGTGGTCTTTTTACAAGGGTAACCCTGGAAGAAACATACAGTCCAGGTGCACTAGGGAGTGAGCTCCAGCAGGATCTCCACAGCCTCAGGCATACCCTGGAACAGGGACAACAATGTCTTCTTGGGCCAGCCTCAGTAACTCACTGTCAGCCCATCCATCCTACTCGGCAGACTGCCACTTATTTTCCTTACACTCTTAGTCATCTATATGGAAAAACAAACCAGTGACACAGGGATGCACTCTACCCACTGTTTTCAGCACAGGAAATTTTATTTTCTAAGTTTTAATAAAAGAAAAAAAAATACAAAACACCAAAACTGAACACCAATAAATATCTGAAGCTATCTGGCAGCTAGAAGGATGTTTGTAACACTTATTACCATCCTCCCCTCATTTTTACTCTGAGTGGCACTTTAAATTTAATAGGAGCAGCCCATCCCAGAGCAGCCAGCCTGCAGCTACAGAGCAGTCCCACCGAGCAGCTGCTCTCTTAAGCGTGGTCTAAATAAATGCTAAACGGTGAGGGATCAGTTCATAAGGGAACAAATCTGTCAAGACAAACATGATAAACACTATGAAATCATTACATACAGTTCAAACAAAGTAATCTCAGTTCTACAGCACTGGATATAAGTTCTAATGAAGCCTACATTTATTGTAGGTGGGGGTGCCCCGTGTGTCCATCACTAACACCTTGAGACAGCATTTCTTGTAATAGAGTAGCGAGGTTGTAATCAACCCAACCAAGAAACCTCTTTAGAAACCAGCAAATTAAAACAAAGACATCAATTCATATATGAAAAAAAGCACTGACACAAGCTGCCAGCTCAGTACTACACAGGACTGGCATTCAGTCATCTTTGATTTATGAACTTCTAAACCTCTTCTCCAGCGCACACAGATAGATGCCCATATGAATCTGGTGCAAATCTACCGAGTAGGTTGCTCTTCTCCCTTTCTGTAGGGTCTTAGAAACAACTCCTCAGACCTCCATAGCTTAACATGATACCCACCAACAGGCCCTTCGCCAGATCAGAGGAGTGTAGCTATCCCTGCAATGGCTCCTTTCAGCCACTGCTACCCACAGACACTATCACTGGCAAATTATGCAAAATTAACTGTATCGGCAGAAAGTCATCCAGATGATCTTCTGTTCCTCCTTCTCAGGCAGTCTTTTTGCCATTCTCCAAGACCTGCTTTGGTGAACAGTTTCATCCCTATTTGCAGGACAGGTCCACAGCACAGTCTGATCCACGCATTTGTGTCTTCTGTAATCATACTATTCTGCTTTTATACCACCTGTGTGCTGTGGGACCACTTCTGATGTTACTGTTCTCAAGTCAAGGTGCTGTTACAAAAGGTCTTTATGCTTGTATTGAGAACTTGTTCTCCCTGAAGGGGTTAGGATTATGTTGCCCAATTACTATTGGTCACCTTTTTGGAAACTTGAGAGGTCTCTCTTCTTTTGGATGTTACTTATTAGGATTTTTTTCAAGTGTAATTCACGCTTAAGTTCTCCTTGTTTCTGGTTTGCAAGAAGAAAGATTTGCAATTTACATACTCATCAGAAATGTGTCATTCTCTATATGGCAAAAGACACTTTATTACATCCACAACCTCTGGGTATACTAGGATTGGCTTGTCTTAAAATCTGTCATACCAGAACGCTCTAAACTCACAGGTGGTTCACTGCACTTCATTCAGTGTGCAGGGCAAAATATCTTCCTTGTTTGTCTCCCTTTGTGGGAAAAAATGGAAGCTACTAAATTAGCATCTTTTAAAGCTATTAACATGAATAATTCAAAATAATGAAAGGTATTTATTCACAAAATAGGATATGACACAAACTTGAGGCTCAAGAACAGCAACAGTAACAGAGTGTGCTATTGCATCTCTATACAAAAGAGCTTGGAAAAGATTTATATAAGCTGGAGATGTCCTTGGATAGGTGACTCATATTAGCCTGCAAGCCAACAGGTATTCAAAAGGTGACAAAAGTTCATCTTTGAGTCTCAAATGGCAGCAGAGGAGCATGAAGCAGTCTTCTGAGCTGCTTAAGATTTAAAATTAACTTTGTAAGAAGAATTTGGGGGAAAATAAATCCTTGGGTACTGCAGTCAGGGTCCTCCTAACAAGCAACAATATTTAATGAAAGTTGGCAGATGTTTCAGTCATAGCATAGATTAGACTAGAAAAGAATACCAGATAAAAGGCAGGAATTTCATTGCACAGAAATGTGAATATATAGAAATGCAGTGAGCAAAAAAACCCAACCATGCAAGTCCAAGAACCAAATGTCTATCAATCAAAAGAAACTCTTCTAAAAGACAATTTTTAATAAAAAGTTTTAAAAGAAACTTTGTCTAAAAGACAGTTTATAACTGTCTTAGAACACAACAACAAAGCCACATTATTTTTCTAATAGATATGCAAAGTGTAAATAGAGTGATGCAGACTAAACACTCAGAATCAAAGCTACCTTGTCACTGATGCTTAATGCACAAGATGTTACCCAAGCAGTGATTTAATACACAGTTCTGTCCATGGCATTTCTGATTCTACATGACCTCTTGTTTCTGCTATTGGATGTTATATTAAATTCTGACATACATACACATTCTTCATCCAGACACATGAAAGAATGGGTGTTCTGTGCAGGAGAAGGTCATTAAGATAGCTATAGTAAAATAGCATAGACTTACATTCCTTTTTTCTAACATTTTCTGATAATATGAACTTGTCCCCATCCAAACACAAAAGCAGAAAAGGTAATTATCACTTGGATGTGCTGTAGCAAATGAGACATTTTTACCAACCAGGGACTGCACTGGTATGTTTTTACATGCTTCAGCTTTTCACCATACCAGGAATTGTGAAATATTCCAGCTACGTAATTTTCAAACTTTCAATAATATATATTGATTTTTCTTCAAATGCATTTGCTTCCAAAACTGCTTTTAATGATTTCTCCATTTTTCTTCCTCTCTCCCCATGAATATTGCTCATCGTTCAGCTTACTATTGAAAAGGCAATACTAGACTACCCAGACACCAAGTTAGGTTGTACTAATTCTGCGTTCTTCAAGCTGTTGGAAGAAAGCTCACTAATGTATGTGTAAAATATTCCTCTCAGGGGCCAGCTAAGCTTTTTGGAGTCCCTGAAGGCACATGGCAAGATAGGGTGGGTGGAAGTCATCTTCTGAAAAAGCATAAACAGGGCTCTCCCACGTTTCTGAACAGCACAAACTACAACACAGAATATAATGGCCTCAGCTAAGCATCCACTGTTCACTCCAAATGCTGGACTGTAAGAATCATCATGGGAATATACACATAAAGGAAATACATCATAAGGAAACTTCTCTAGAAGAGCAAGATGGGAAAAGCAGAGTGAATATTACTTGGAAGGCCAACCTGCCTTCCAGCATGCTTAGACACAGCTCAACAGTGCACTGCAGCTTGTTTGGGACCATAGGCAAAAATTATGACTAAAGTCAGAGTCTCAAAGATAGGAGAAAAAAACCACAACCAAAAAGGTATAAATGCAGATAGAGTTATTTGTTAACATACACAAGTGAACATGTGCTAAAATGTGTAGTTAACTTGAAAGTTAAGCACAGTCAGTCACTGGAGAGGCACGACAAGCACAACACAGAGCCTGAAAGCCAGAGAAGGGCAGGCACCATAAGCCATACTCACCTCTAATGTCTGCATCAGCGTGGGCTTAATTGCGTCTTTCATCAAAACCGCCAAAGCACCTGTTACTCCCTAAAAAACAGAAGAGTCCACGTTTTAAGAAAGTCGGGGTCTAAGGTGCAACATTTGTGAGTTACACTTAAGTTTACAGTTAAAGCAGGGTTACACTTTGAGAAAAAGAAAGTGTGCCCGTAACCGTAATGATAAACCGTGATACAGCGTTGCATGAAGAATGTGTTTAGATGTTACCCCAAGACCTCTAACATACTGCATTTACAGCTTGCCAGAAATAGTAACAATTTTACTCTGAATACACTTAAAAGGCAATATGTAAACAGTCTTCCTACTTCACGGAAAGACCAGAAACAGAGTTATTAAATGATCAGCATGAGGATTGGCAAAAAAGATGAAGCAGAAGCAAAGGCCACTGCCACCTGAGAAAGCAAGAAGGGAATAACTTGCTAAAACCGCCTAAAGAAATGACAGATGTATTTCTTTCATGACAGAATCAACAGCATGGATCAATGGCTAGCACCTACCAGAAAGGGTATTTGTCAAGACTTGCAAAAATATATATGTAACAGGCACAAGGGTAAAAGCAGACACAGACCTGACTAGGGGTATACAGTGAATACACTATGAGATTAGAAGTTAAAGATGCCTTACTGTGATGATGAGAGGACAAAAGGAGCTGTGTGAATTGCTGCATTTGAGTTGTAAAAAAAGAATATCTTACCCCTCACTAAAAATTTTGCTGGATAGTAAGTATAAATTTCATACTAACTGAATTTAAACTAAAAGAAAGTCACGACATCCCTCTACACTAAAATCCAAAGCCCATTTTTGAAATCAGATGATATGCACAATGCTGTCTAGAAACCACAAGCATATATTTCAATTTATTCCTAAATTGCTTTTATTTTCAGAAGAAAATGTGTTTTGTTCTGAATGAACTAGACCAAAGAGGGAAAAAAGTACAGTAGTATCATAAGCAGTGGCTCATTTGACTGAAGAATCAAACTCTGTGTGAAAAATGACAAGCAAATAAGAGACAGAAAAGTGTGTGGTCATTACATAAGTACAGTATTTGAATCATATTTAAATTTCCCCTTTCTAAGCATTACATCTGAACATAGACCTAAGAGGAAAACGAGGCAGAATATTTGGCCTTGGATAAATATGGATTGAAACCAAAATAGTAAAAGTGGTTTCCACTAAAGCCCAGCAAATGTTTCCTTGGGGAAAAGTGAAGGAAAGGAGAGAGAAGAGGGAAAGATATTCCTTTGTTCTTTGCATCTTGTAAACCTCCACTATCTACAAGCCCCAGTAGTCCCACAAAGAGGTAATAAGAGAAAATAGACGCAAACCAATACAGTTTCCTCCTCTTCTGAATTAGTACAGAACAGATTTCTGTTTCTTCCTATGTTCATTCTAGGATCAAACTCCAAGGGAACACCAGTGTGTCAGCTCCCTGTCCGAATGGCTGAGGCTCCATCACTTCCACAGAAGCGGCCTGGTGCTATGTTCTAACTATACCCAACTACTCTCATTTAAATCTAAATACAAGCAAGAGGAAAATAAGTTAAAAAAAGAAATTAAATTATTACCGCTTTTCACTTCTCCAGG
>VZTM01024251.1:47332-90695 GCA_013400555.1 Jacana jacana | reverse complement strand
ACAGACATCAACAAACTTGGTCAGAAACTCTTCTAACTTCTATCCTACTTGATGATCAAGAAGGTACCTCATAAAATGATAACAAAGTTATCTGCTGTAGTTGTAGAAAGGGCTCTGTGAAATGAGATATTAATTTTATTGTTTGGTTTGGTTGTTTTTCCTCTTTCCCCTGTGTTTTTTGAACCAGGTAGTGGTAGTAAACAACACTGTGTAACACATGGCAGATAAGTAGCTCTATAAGGAGATTTCTAACCCCATCTTGGAGTCTAAAATATGATCTTTTATGGTAATAACACACATAATTTGTATGTAACTTCAGTTGTCATGGTAGCCTGGCAGTGCTGTGAGAGGGCACATGCATACATTCTCTTTCCACAAGCAGAAATAGTTTTATACTGTCTTCATCAGAAGAGGTTCCACTTTGCTCTTTCTGTAGGCACATAACTCATGCTAATGCCTGTAACATTATTCAAATTCAACTGAATTTGTGGTTGGCCAGTGGAATAGGCACACTGTTGATCCTTTTAACAAGACATCATTGATTTTTATATACCAATCTGTAAACTTTTTCACATTAACCACCAAAACACTACATTTTCTCTTACACTGAATAAATGAAGGTCTTCCCATTTGTTCATTTGTGTGTGATCCAAACTTGGTATTTAAAAAGAGTGTATGACTACCGATGATTTTATTTCCTACTCACACCAGTATCGTTCTGAGATAAGGCTAGATTTTGCTTTTGCTGTTGTCAGTCAGTGCATATTTCACAGGGTAATGTACCAACCTGACTTGAATGATGGTGGGGTTTTGCTGTATATCTTACTTCAGCTCATACATGATTAAATTATATTTCTTCCTGTCTGAATAAGCACTTATATTGGGAACAGATTCATACTTAATGCAGAGTTAGGGAAGTGCATGTCAGTATTTCACTTGTGTCACTTAGCTCAGTAAAATATCAGTTTTGATGAGGTAAAGATAGAAAATCATAAAAGTGGGAGGGGGGAATAAAACATTAACAGTATAGAAATGCTGTTTTTTCAAATACTGCTTTCAGTATTTCAGTATTTTCAAATACCAATAATATATATTGCACTCTCAAGTTATAGAACCAGAGCTTGGTCAAAACAATGACTTCCTATACTAAAGAAAATCTTCCCTCCTCCCTCCTTTTCTGTGGAAGGTAGTTTTATAGCCCTGTCATGAACATCACAGAGACGTGTTCAGGCCAGGTTTGATGGAGCTTTGAGTAACTTGGTCTAGTGGGAGGTGTCCCTGTCCATCACAGGGTGGGGTGGAGCTAGATGATATTTAAGGTCCCTTCCAATTCTAACCATTCTATGATTAAATCTGGAATGTTTTGCCTGCTATTGCATATTGCCTTCCTAGGAAAGGTCCTGTCTCTACTGCATCAGTCATGAAACCTAAAGGGTAGATGGTAGAACTGCTTCTCTCTATATTCTTTGTGCCTTGCTCAGTGGGGCACTAAGAGCACCCATCTGTGCTCCAGGACCTGAATAGGGAGGGATTTAGTGCTTTCTTGGGGGAAGTAATTGGACCCAGCTAAGACAAACCTCCTGTAGGGCTGGTGTGAGAACCTGAGGGTGTTGAATTTCCCAGAAGGAAAATGCTCCAGCACCTCTGAGGTTGTTCCTGCTGGGGAGCTGCCTGGAGAGCCCAGGCTAATGAATTCTGGAGAGTGTAACAAATAGTGGTATAGGCCTACCTGATTTCATTCAAAGTTCAATGATCACCTTTAAAATAATTTTTAGGCTAATAGAAGAGTTACCCTTCCCAGTATCCTGAAATTTCTAATAGACAACTGTGAGCTTGTACCTTCTTGCTCATTTGCTGTTAGAAAGAAAGAGAAACCTGAAATTTAGGGAACAGGGAAGTGGCCAGGGTGGCCTGGACATGCTCACAGGCTTGGGTGTGGTGACTGACTGAAGAATTGGGACTGAGCATCCCTTGTGGAGTAAGAACATAATCTGCTGCAGGCTGCTGCTGTGCCTGAATCTGAAGAAATCTTCAGATTAGTGAAAGGTGCACAGGTATTGGTCAAAGTATGGTAAAGATAAATTCCAGCAGCATCCCAAGACATTGATAAGCTGAGTTACACTTAAGGAAACCACAGGGAGAAAAGCCAGCTTGAGAGAACTGCAGGCAATGAAGGGACGTGATAAAGAACTGGGATGTTTTTTTTTATTTTATTCTTGAATTGTCACATGCATTGTACAGAAAAATTCCTGATAAATATCTCCAGTTTTTTTAAGCCCACTGAATCTTTGATTCAGAGGCCAACTTAGCCCCTCAGCCAAAAATTTTTCACCTAATTATATAATACCAAAATCTATATTTAGGTCTCTAAGTGACCTGGATTTGAGAGTTGGCTCCGCCTGAAGTTTCTTTAACTCTGCAGAGAAGTCAGTGAGTACTGCAATTTAAACTCACCGAAAATTAGGCCACCCAGCAAGACCAAACGTCTGAGTGGTATAGCTTGTTTCAGTGGAACAGGAAGAAGGGAAGACAATAATAAAAATGTAATTGATACTTGGGTTTTTTTTTTCTTTTCGTCCTTCCTTCTCCTGCCTCTAGGATGCTGTCTTAAATGGCACCAGACTGTTCTTCACAGGCAAGAGAACTGTGACTTAAAAATATAGCATTTGCAATCAGGTGGCTTTCCTCCTTGATCCTTGGTAAGTCAAATTGTACTGAGGTACTCACCTACAGCATGTTGTCAGAGATGTATATTAGCACAGCACAGTTCAGACTGCTTTATTAGGTAAGAGACAAAATTGCATAATACCTCTTCAAATCATCCTTCAAGTGTGTGGTGCTTTTGATTAAACCCTATATAAATGTGTGTTTATACATATATAGGTTTTTTTATATGTGCACACATACGTACTTATGTGTAGTTTATGCTTGATGTAATGTTGTCAGAGAAAAAGAGATGTTGCACTGAGCGAAGCAAAAATGTTTGTTAGAAAGCTGTGTACTGCTTGGGGTATTCTTTAGCTGCGCAAACCCTTTTTTTAACAGACAGTAGTGGGGTAATGATATCACGCCTGAGCCCTTGGGTATCCACTGAGCTATATCAGGCGTGCCTGAAGGGCCAAGCTTATGGAATAAAGGAAAAGTGGGATAAGATCATGCAGTTTTCTCTACCCTCGCTGGTTTCTTTCAGTTTCAGCTAGACAAGTCAGTGCAATCTTCTCTCACAGGGACCCGGCTTCAGATTGGGAAACAGTATGGGGCTGCAACTAATCATTTTCCAGTAACTTGATGCATAGAGTTGTAGTTAGAAATTAGCAGAAGACACTTTGCTGCTTTCCACTTAATCTGCTCGTTTATCTCTGAGCAATGGTCTTGATTTTCATTTCCCAGACAAAATCAAAGAAAACTGATTCCATCCCTTCCTCCCCCCCCTTCCCTATTGTCCAAAACAATAGCAAAAGGAGGTACCTACGGGATTCAGAAGAATGGTGAGGAAGAGTTCACCTCCTCGGATACTTTTGTCCAGCTCCTGAGGACCCCCAGGATATTCCTTGTAAAAAATAGTATGGGTGAAAAGGCCACAGGTCTGTCGAGGGAGCACCTGAGAACAAAATAGCAGCACCGTTATGACATCGACTTCTCTCTGCAAACTTATGCTGGCACAGCCACCTAAATCCTGCCAGCAACTCAAAGGAGTAAAACAGCAACCATTTCTGCCTCTCTGCTCTGGCATGTTTATTCATGGGCTCCTTTCTGCCTTCTGTACTCTCGTGGTAAACAAGTGCAGTCCGGCAGACAGGGAGATTTCTAGCTCTGAAAAGCTGTGACACACATGGACTGAGCTTTCCTGCAGAATGCTTTATTCGGCTCAGACATCCATAATAAGTGTTTGTTTCCTGGCATTTGGAAGAGGAGGAGAACATAAAGCCAAACCTCTCTTCCCTTAGCAAGGTGAGATTATTAGCAGATAATTAGCACTTCCTGGCCACCTTCACTGTCTCAGGCAATTAATCTTGCTGTTCTTGAGACACTGAATTTGTATTCAAGGCTGTGGACCATAAAAGACTTGTTGTTTTATACTTAGTCCTAAAAAGTGTACTGAGCTTCTCATTCCTGGTTGTGAAATGTGTCTGGCACTGTGGGATGCTTGCATGAGACCAGTTTGAAGTCATGTACCCATCCCATCCATAAATCAAGAGGCTGTTTGTCAGAAACCAGCCATTGCAGATTTGGGAAAACAAACTCATCTTTGAGAACTAGGTGGTTTAGTTTCATTATTAGCTAGGTGCTCTCTGGTAGAGGTGACTACTGTCAGGGAGTATGGGTATTGCTTAATCCACGCAGAGACGTAATTCACCTGGGGAAGGCTTTGTCTTTCCCTCTCGTCTGTGTTTTTGTTTTTCTGCTCAGTTAGAACAACAAAAAAACCCTACAGTCAGCAGAACATTTTAATATGTGTGTAAACACACAGCTGAAATTGAGCCTATTCCGATAGTAATTGGACTCTGTGCAGTAGATTCTTGGTTTTGATTAAGATGTTCCTTTTGCCATCTTTGCAGGACCACAATTTTGACTTTACGTGCATAATCAATATTCAAGTCAGCTGGGACTTTAAAGCATCCTAGGATCTGCCTTGAAATATGTCTAACTTGTGCATATTCAGTTTTTGTGTTTCACCTATCTATAGGGTTGCAGCTGGTAAGACAGGTCAAATAATTTTATACATTTTCCTGCCCTTCACGTAGCTGAAGTGTGTGTGTGAGGAACCTTCTGTCTCCTTGCACAAACACGTGGTGGGGAAGCTGGGCAAGTGTCTTGCCCTGGGCTCTGGGAGTTTCAGAAGGAAAGTTTGGGAGGAGCCCTGGGCCTCAGATGGTGTCATACTTGCTGAAGGAGATTACTTGCACCTGCTCACCTTCCCAGGTGGTGGATATCTAATCCTTTCATGCATAAAGATGAACCAGAGCTTGAAACGTAGGTCTTAGGCAGTTTAATGAATTTCAAAGTATGCATTTATAACTTGGTTGATAGTTGATGGGACTACAAGTACATTTAGTTTCTGAGGATTATATTTGCAGTTGCCTGAGNTTTTTTTTTTTTTTTAAAAACCCAAGTAACTGGCTGCATAACAAATGCACTATTTTGGCATCCTTACACATCCTCGATCACAGAGAATTTTAATGATTGCTGTAAAAATCAAAGCATCCAGTAAAAATAGCACATTTTGGAGTGACTTAAAGTACAATTGCTATGAAGCATGGAAATGCAGTGTACCATGATGCCATTGTGGATGAAGCCCCGTCTGTACCGTGCAGGTTTCAGGTGTGGGTATTCTTCTGTGCTGGTCACTCGGATGTGCCAGACCTTCTTCCAGGCCTCGTAGAGCTGGATGTGAACTGGGTAGACCCCAGAGTGGTGTGGAGCCACTGCGTACCCCATGTCAGTTGGTATGCCGTGCTCCTGCAACATAGCAGAGGGGAGGAATAGATTTAGGAACAGAAAAAGAATGTGGAATTATTCAAAGCTTATTTTTCCTGCAGAGAGCAGCGTTGAGGAAGCTGTTGTCCTTGGACAAACTTGTATCTGTTTGTATGTAGCACAAGCTAAAAATGGAGGGGAGATGAGGGGAAATGGAATTACAGTTTGGTAACTGCAGAGTGATAAATATTTCTCTTGGATTACATTGTGTATACTGTTGTATGGAAGAGATTTGTCTGCCTGCTTATTACATATTGCATGTATTTTAATATGCATCCTCCCTTTTTTGGTTACTTCTACAGGTAAACTGATGCTGTGTATTTACAAAGCTATCAAACAGCATTAGAGGAGTAAACAGATGTTGCAGTGACATGGGATTTTTTTGTTTCCTATTTCTGAAATGAGAGCAAGATTTCTTCCTGATTTTAAAAATAAATAAATTAATAAATATCCCCCATAGGTTCTGAATCAGCTTATATTTTTCCATGGTATTAACGTAGTAACAAAAATGCTGGACTTGACGGACACATTTTTTGTTTCATAAATATTTATTCAGCTCAGTTTCTTTGTGGAAATATGTGCATTTTCATGAATATAATTCTTAGGTTATCCTGAAAATATCTTTTGCTGGCACAATGAGGTAGTTAATGTGCAGGCAGAAGTAATTAAGGAAGAAGCTTAGCTGCGAGCATGCTGGGCATGTTTCTTTCACTCCTGATGCTCTCCTACCTTTGTTCCGCCCCTCATCCCTCCTGCTCCTAACTTAACGTGGGCTGTCTGAATACCCCATCTGATGATGAGGCCCAATAACCACATCTATAGACTGGGATATATTTAAAACAGAGCAAATTATTTGAAGTGTAAGCTGTACATGTGAAAATGACGTAACCAGATTCTTTGGTCTGAGTGACTGTTCAGAAATGCGTCTGGTGTTTATCGGTTCCTGGCAGAAAGAAAAGCTGTGCCCTGCCTCTTCTCCTGCCCAGGCTCAATTCCAGCAGGTACCAGTAAAAGCCCTTTTCTATTCTCCCACAGCATCTCCAGGTTGCAGGGTGTCCTGCTGCTCTGGCTCTCGCTGTATCTCTTCCTGCACGCTGGGTGTTTACTGAGTTCATTTTACTCCCTATACTATAGGAGCTGTTTTCTCTTAATATAAAAATAATGTTTGGAGGGAATGGATAAAATGTAAGACAATTTCCACACACCCCTGCCCCTTCCTCTTGCTCACATTACTCAAGAATTCTTGCTTACTTTAATTCCAGGAACAGCAGGTTTTGCTGAGCATCTTTAAATACTCTGCAAGGAACGATTTCTGGTTCATTGACCAAAATTAAGTTAAATCTGTGGGGAACACTTGTTCATACATCATGTTATGCAACCACTTAAAATTATCCGTTCCTCATTAGTAAAAATCTCAGTTTATTGCCTGAGCTTGGACAAAAAAATCCCACCAAACTCTCAAACTCACTATTTAATAATTTACTGAAGACAAAAAGTAATTTCTGCTTATTAACATTGTTGCCTACCTGAGAGGCATGAGTCAGTCTAAGGACAGAATGAGGAGCAGATTTATAATAAAAAGTGTCGAGTCACTCTTTTCACTATTTTTTTTTGCCATGAATGTGTAAAAAGGAAAAAGTTACATCTAAAGGTTACTGAAAAATCTGGCCATTTATCACTCAGAGTAGTCTACAGTGCTCATGCTGTCAAATATGCTGTGTTAACTTAAATATTCTGAATTAACTCGAATCTACAAACCTTCACCAAACCTGTGTTGGGCGTATAGACCAATGTGTCCTGAGCTAAATAATGAACACAACTCTGAATGTCCAAAAGTAGGTATCTGGATGAATACATGCAAAATCCTGTTTATCTACTTAGTGTTTGCTGCTGCTATTGCCATAGCAACAGAATGGTGAAATGGTAATCTGCCATTCAGAAATAAAACAAGGCAGCTTTTCATAAGTTCTCAATATGAAAAGCTAATTAGCTTTTGAATAAAACCTGCACACTACATAGTTCATGTCAGTCACTGAGATACCCAATATGACTTTTAGAGAAACAACTAAGAAATAAGCAGATTTTCTTCGGTCAGGTCCATGTTCAGCTTACTTGGGTAAATTGAATATTGTACGTCCTCCTTCAGTGATTTCTGATGCTCTCCTTCCTTTTTTCTCTCACTTGGTTATTAAATTTAGTTTGGGATAGAGAACTATTGTGTTGAAGGAGGAGTATACATTTGAATCTAAGCTTCTGGACAAAATGGCAGATGCCTGGATTTAAGTATATTTTCTTATATATTTTAAGAAACAATTTCATACAAGATTTTATTATCTTATTTTCATATTTAAGACTTCCTTTGATTATTTTTTTCCTTTCCAAATTTGTTCAAGAACTTTCTGTGTGTTTCTCTAGTTTAGAAAACTTCTGGCCTTTTTTGGCACTTAGAATATCAGCATTATGTTCCTTTATGCACTTAATCTGGGACCCCAGAGCCATTAATTTTGGACAGGTTAAATTTGTATTCCTATTTCACTAGTGCCTTGAGAGACCTTCAATTCTAATTTAAATGGCAGTGGAAGCTGAAGCTGCAACAGTGAATGAGTTCAGTATTAAAGGAGAATCAGTGTTATAACCTGTGAGATAGGAGGAAGCTGATTGAAACAGTTGTTGCATTTTTGGCAGAAAATTCCCCCAGTTGCTGCTGTGCCCCATACACCAGTTTGCATCACGGTGTCATTGGGCATCACATGAACTGCCTTGTTTTTAGGGCTAGACCAGAATACAGGATGCTCTCCAGGAACATATCGTGTGTTTTCCAGGCACCAGTGAGCCTGGGATATGCGACTCAGACCACCTCAAAATAACCCTCCCTCCCATGTCCGCATGTGGCCAGCACATCTGGCCAGTGGCAGCCAGATACCTCAAACTGGGCCACCTTCCAAAGGTAACTTGCTCACAGCTCACCTGTGGGGCAAGTATTTCAATGGGTGAGCGGAAAGGCTGAAGCAATCTGCCAAGGCTGTTTATCGCTCTTAATTATCAGCTTCGTTCAGGCGAGAGAAGATTTGCTTGAGACTCCTAACCTCTTTTGACCTTCCTATTTGTACAGAAACGAGATGTGTTTGCCTTGAGTCAGCACGTGCTCTGTGTACTTATTCTACATTTGTAAAAAACCCAAACCCCTCTGACAAAGAAAGGATAGATAATGCAGAATGAACACTGCCCTCCAGAAGGAGGTATATTCTTAATGAGTTTGCATTCCTATAGCAGTTTTTCCATGAGCAGATGTTGGAAATTTGAATAAAAGACATCATATGGAAGATTGACTGAATACATTAGTAGGATCTTGTCCAACAGAAGAAAAACCACAGGTTTTGATTGCACAGAGTATTACGTGTCCTTGTTAAAATGCAGTAAGAAATAAAATTAAACAAACCCTAAAACTGTTATAACACAACTGGCACTCTGGTTTTTAAAGATCCTTGCAATTTGTTTTATAGAAACACTTAGTATTGGTTAGCCAGAATAAAAACCTAGCCTTTTAATTTATTAAATCTTATGTCTTAAATCTTTGATCCTTTCACACAGCCAGTGTGAATTGCAACATTCCATTTGGTGTAAAGACTTTTATTAGATGAAAAGTTAATAATAAAATATATTGTATAAGTTTGCTAAGCTTTTTGACTTTGCCCAATAGTAGGTGATAGAGTAAATTTAGTACTTTTTAAGATGTTACCTTCCAACATTAAAAGATTTACATAAAATTTGCATATTTTCAGTACTGAGATATATTTCAAATACTGCTGCACAAGGGTGAGATTTCCTAGAAGAGATTATATGTTACTATGTTGGTTTACAATACTTAGTAAAGTTTCTCTTACCCAGTAAATGAATTTGTTACTTCCTTGCTTGTCAGGACTCCCAAAAATGTGCTGTATTTTATCCTTTATGGATACATGAGTTTTCCTTTCAAGGTTTATCTTTCTGAATATTTTTTTTAATAAATATTTCAGCTTTCAATCACTTTTAGTTCAATTCTAAACTTTAAAAATGTGCTCAAAAGCTCTCTAGCTAGATAAGATTGTTCAGCAAATGAGAGGTGATAGTTAATTGAGATGTAGGGGCTCTGTGCATTGGTATTTGCATTTTCTGTTGTTTTTTTTTTTTTTCATCTTTGTGGTGTTCTTCCTTGCCACATTGGCTGTACAGTGTGCCAAGAAGAGAGTATAAGCAGTCTTAAGTGTATTTTCTGGTGTTGATGTCAGATCTAGGATTGACAAAGGACACAGGAAACACCAGTCTTTCATACGAGTCTCCCAGATACCACCACAACTGCTGTTTTAGTCATTCTTTGCACTGTAGCAGGATACCAAGAGGCAGGGAAGATGTGGGACTTAAGATCACAGTTTTCTGAGAAAAAGAAATGAAGAAAGGAGTCCATCACTGAGGAGTTATACGTGCCTAGGAAACATGTAGACTCTGCCTGTGAAGAAAGTAGAGGCAGCCTTAGAGATGTGCTATCAAAGCACACTCATGGTATGGACAAAAGCACTAATGAAGATGAACTATTTTGGAAGGACCTTAAGGTAAGCCAGAATAAATCTCATCCTGTCTGCACAGGACAATCTATATATGTAGACCATTTACAACGTTCTTAGAGGCAACCTCTAGAGGACATCTCTCCTTCCCAACATTAATTACAGATATTCATAATGGGACAAATTAGACTTTCTTTTCATTGCATGTAGATACTTTGCCTTTGGTATGTGGTCACTGTTCTTCACTATGCTTGGTACTTAATTGGTATATTAAAAGCTCAGGGTTTCTCTGTGGTTTGGGCAGCTTAAAAATTTTAGGCAAAGGAAGTGCTAATGCGCATCTGTAGGTGGTTTATAAGCCGGAGGTTGAAGCCAAGGGGTGTTACAATGACAGGTTCTGAGTTGATTTCTTTGTATATGCGTATCTCTGAATTGATTTTTTTGCTTTGCATATGTATCTCTCTCTTCTTCATATCAGATCACAGCTACCTTTTTACAGTCGATGATAGTTTTTGCCCTATCTCTACCATGTTTTGGGCACATGTGCTCACAAATTGGCACAGAAGATAATCAGTGAGCAAAGAAGTCGGGGAAAACAATGAAGAGCTACAGGCTTTGGATTAAATGTATTCTAATTCTTTTTGTCAGATAAGGATGTACAAAAGGGGGGAGGAAGGATATCTTGTAATGAAAGGATGGCAGTAAAAGCTTGGTGCATTTTATTTTTTGGAATATGTACTATCAGAGACTTCTGCTTGCTCAATTTGTTTACATCTGTGTATCAATTGCTTTGCCCATAAACAAGAAGCATAATACTTGAGATATTATCAGTTTGCAAAATTTAATCCAAGGATTAATCCATTGGTGTCTTTGAAGGATTTTGGGATCCTCTGATAGAAAAGAACTCCACCAAGTGCAACCAAGTCAAACCCAACTGATGCTTAAAGTAAATGTCATTGCCATTTCCTTTGCCAGGCTCTGAAGCATCCCATCCATATTTATGTAAATAAGATGACGCTGGGATAGCAAAGTTCTGGGTAGTCTGCACCTTACTTTACCACAGTTAAAATCTCTGATTCTTGTTCCTCTGAGGCTATCATAAGCACTTGAAATTTGGTAGGAAGGGCTGTGGGAATGGGGCTATAGATGGGGGCAACTGTGGGGCTCATCACTCAGGTGTGCATGGATGAGGATTTTGCTGTGAAAAAACTTCCCATGCTGACTGCCACATCCAGAGCAGTGGGGCAATAACACTTAGGAAAGATGTGAGAAAGTCTCTTCCTTTCACTGATTAGGTGTGAAACAGTAGAAATGATAAATGTCTTAGTGACACATAAAATATTATAATTTGGAGGGCTCTTGTCAAAGGCAGCCTCCTAGTTCACAAGCAATTCATGTGTAAGGGATTCCTTTAGACTGTTGATTTTACTGAGCCTCAGATACACAGTGGTATCAGCAGTGAAAGCAAGGCAATTAGATACCTAATTAGTAATTAGTTGTATTGTATGTAATATTGTTTAGGTATCCAATTTCTAAATGTATTTTGTGATGCTACTGTTTGAGTCAGGCTGCAATTGTAAGCCCCCATTTTACAGAGCACCATTAGGAGGTCTGGATATATCCATGTAAAACAGAACAATATCTTTTATCTCATTGCCTGCTTTAGCACCTGTATTTCTTGCCTGTATTCAGCAGACTGTATGTGTGCTTGAGCTTCTGCAACACAAAGATTATGCATCCAATTTAAATACAAAAACCAATGCAAATTATGCTTATGTACATTTATAGCTTCATGCAATATATCCATGAAATACTGTTTGAGGTGCACTGGCTTGTGTTTATTAAGTTTGACTTTAATCTCTAATACTCAAACAGCAGGACATTTCTTTCATGAAACCTTTTCCCTTAGTAAATAAAGTCAATCCCAAGCCTCGCACTCTCTTGCATGGAGAAAACACTGATTGTGATGGGATTTGGGTGCGGGTTTCTGGGCAGTGTTATCTCTCTTAGCTTTCTTCTAAAATGATAAAGCTTGGAGGCTCCAACAGTTCTTAATAAACAGAATTTTTGTTGTGGTATTTGGGATCTTAAAGCAACCTTGATGGTTATTTTCAGGTATAATTATGTGCTTTTCCATCCTGAAGTCCCAGTTACCATCTTATCCGTGCTTAAAATGTGCAAAGAAATACTGCATTAGGTGGTGAAGGATGAATGTGATCATACTTCCAAATAATCATTGTGGCTTTCCTTGCAGACAATGACCCAAAATGTCATCTCTACTCACAGCTAAAACAGGAGGTGGGGAGATATGGTCAATAGATGGGAAATGCAAGAGAAAATGGCATTAGTATCAAGGCATGTTCCCATGATTGTTATAACAAATAAAGATATTAGAGCACAAATAAAACTTGTATAAAATCATGCAGATTTTCTATGTATTGTAGATCCTCATTTTAAATTTAGATCCACACTGTGAAGTCAAACTATAGTGAAAAGGTGTTTAAGTGTGTAAGACTTGCAGAACTGCAGCTGTGAAACAGGGAGTTCCTTTCCCAAGTAAGATATGATTCTGAGGATGAGAAAGCAGAGGATACAAAGCTACACTGAAGTCGTGGCTGGGGCCTCTCTGATAGCTATCAGGAAGGTTGTCATATCGAGAAGATAAATTTCTCCCATAGAGAGGATTTCACAGGAAATCTTTTGAAAAGAAATGTTCTCATAAGTAAATTGTACAGCTCATATAGATTCAAGGTCAAGAGGTTGGTACAACCCCTGTCCAAATGTTAGCAGGAAATAAAACTGTAATAAAAGCAGCCTTTCACTGACATCATCTCCTTATTTATAGGCACCCTAAGGAGTCTCTACCCTTCAGTGATGATAGGGACAAGGGCTTTATCTTTCTGTAGTTGAAGATGCAGATGTATTCTATTACAAATCCCGTTTTCAGGCTGCACTATACATTTTACTCCTAAAGGCATTTTGACCTAGAGGACTTCATAATTCCTGAAATACTGGGAGAATTTCCCTATAGTTTTAAAGATGACCAGACCATATGTTTTGTAAGATACAGATTATTTAAAAAAATACTGTTGCATTTAAAATCTCAACTATATTTGGGTATCTGGGCCAGGCTACACAAAAGGAACAACCAGACCATGCAAGGAATGAAAGCACTGACAGTAAAGCAGAACTGTAAAAAGGAAAAGACATCCAAAACCTCTCTGTCTTAACATCCTGCCAAGCAGGACATGGGAAGGGGGAAAGACTGGCAAGAAGAGCAAACTCTTAAGCCATTTTTAATTAATTTTCTTTAAAGGTTGTTAGGAAAATATTTTCATAAACAAGGGAATAGTTTGCTCCCAACTTCTTGTTCAGGCACCTTCTTCTGCTGGTTTCCTGATGCTCCTTGGCTCCAGTGAGGGATGAGAAGAAGGGGCAGCTGCTGGCTGGCCTTTCTGAGCTGTGAAGGGCTGAGGTTTGGGTTCCTTGAGTGGCAGAGAAAGCCCCACCATGTCATTCTGCTCTTTTGAGCAGCTTGGCATTTTCTGTGCCTTGTCAAAGACCTCACAGTGTCTTTTCCAAAGCGAACATTTATAGATTTCAGATTTTCTCTGTCATGCTTAATAGGCATGTAGCATTAGCCTGAAAGGACTCTGAATGGTTTCCACCTAATTGGGGAGTACAAGCACTCTGAGGCAATGTTAAGAGGATAGCTCTTGTAAGTAAACAACATGAGCAAAAATGAAGCATTGCTATCTATAAATATTAGCAACAGGTTAGCTATGTAAAAAGCATGTTTTCAAGCAATTTATATAAAAAAAAACCCACAATGAAATCCAGCAGCTTCACTTACTTGCTTCATTAGTTTCAATATATCTCACCATACACAACATTTAGGGTTCACTGCAACTTTCTCTCCCCTGTTGAGGATGTTTGCACCAGATTTCAGGAACCTGATAACATGTGTATAACCCTGTTCTTAAAGCTTGAATGGCCAGCTGGTATCTGCTGAGATTTCACTTCTCATCCCTATGGTCTTATGAGGTTCTTGGGTGTGGGGCTGCTACCTCCCCAGAAAGCCCATGCCAGTGACAAAAATCAGCCCAAGTCTGAGTCACAGAAAGGCTTTTAGTTTTTTGGGCTGTTTCCAAACTTGCTGCCTTATTTGCATATCCACATAAATACTTATATACACACAAGTATAATTTCCCTGCCCATGGCAGGGGGATTGGAACTAGATGATCTTTAACGTCCCTTCCAACCCAACCCATTCTGTTCTATGATTCTATTGTATAGATAAACATAAAAATAACCTGGAAAAAATGGCTATAAAATGCAAAAGTATCCTGGGAAACCTTTTGGTAACTTTTACTCACTATTGCAAATTCTTTGTTGAGGATCATCTGCTCCACCAGTGATGACTCATTGTGGAAGAGGTGAGGCTGCATGTGACTCCACATGTGAGGAAACCACCAAAACTCATCCACAGATCTCAACAGCAAGTCATCGCCTTCATCTTCCTCTTCAGTCCCTGCAAAAGAAAGAAAGAAAGAAAAAGTTAATAGAAAAGCAACAGCAGAAAATGCCCATAAATGTTTTGTAAACATAGAATAGGCTGCCATAAAACCTAATGTCCTTGGCCTGGATGTCTCTCTGCTGCAGACAAGCTCTGCCATACCTCAAAAAGAGCAAAGTGAATTACTGTGAATGGTAGCTCTGCCTTTCTGTTCCTGGCATGGTGTTAACTGACAGTAATTCTGTCAAGAATTAGTTTTTAAGGGCTGATTGCTGTGCTATGTAATGCACTAGGAGTATTTAGAAGTTCAGGCTTCCCATGAAAACGGAGATTAGATTGGCTTCTACACACCTGCTTTGGTCCTGCACAGTTGTAGCTGGACAAGGTGGCATCCCAGAGCTGTGTGCCAGTGTCTTGCCAACACATACACTGTTCCCCCCTCTCCCCCCATCCCTTTGTAGCTACTTTATTACCTATAGCTTCAGTAAATTGAAATCTGATAATTTTCAGTAAAGTATTAAACAAGTTTGCAATAGTTTCAAAATATAATTAGGTGGAAAAAATGAAGCTGTGATGGCAAAGGGGTTCCAGATGTTATTTCCTATGGTTTGGTATTCAGTTTTTGCCAGGTTTAATATTGGAGTAAACATAATAAAATCTCCTGTGTTGGTGAAGAGTATCTGCTTCAGGCAGAAGCAAGCATATGTAGTTATAAGAAAACTTTCCATTTGAGAAACAATATGATGCTGCTTCATCTGCAGATATGTCTGCAGTGCTTTTTCAAACTACAAAGGCAAAGTTACATTTCACTAACTTCACCTTCAAATTACTCAATAATATTCAGTTTAATAGCAGTCTTCCTGCTTGTGCCTGTACCATTTAAATGCTTTTATTTACCTTCAGTCAAATAAATAATTGTCAAAATCAGTCTACTGATATAAACTTAGATGTCTTTTCTCCTTCTAAGCCTTCCGGTGTTTTGCAAAACCTAGAGTAAGAAGCTGCACCATGGATGTCACTGTTTACTTTTGTGACATGAGACAGGAACATGCAGAGATAGCTGCTTGGTGCACACACTTCAGCTCTTTATTTTTATTTATTGCTTCTGCAGTGTTTTTTGAAGAACGCCACTAACACAAGGAGAGCACTACTTTGAAACTTTCTCCTGGTGTCACCGAATCACTTTACTCCCCTCTTTACAGCGCTCTGCAGGCCCGAAGAAAGTTGCCCCGACCGATGGGAGTGCTGCTGGAAAAGAAAAACAACCTTGTTTTCTAGGTAGTTCCTTAGTGAAAAGAAAGGACTGACAGCTGTTCCTTCGTGCAAAACTTCTGTGTACTGCAAATGTTGAATGACTGCTCTCTTGTTTGTTGGAGTATGTGGTTCACTTGCGGTCACCCAGGCACACGCAAGGGAAATGTGATTGAATGAAGAAATCTAACTCAGGCTTTCAAAACAGGACAAGAAAGAAAGGAATAGGAGTATGTGTGAAGCCATTGAAGATCTCTTTGGTAACCCAAAGGTAGAAAACTGAAGGCAGGGACAAAGAGGAAAAATGGTGGATAATTGAAATATGTCAAACAATTCTAGTTCTTTATATAAGATTTTAGTCAAAGTATAATTTAGTGCCTTACTAAAATTTGGAGTACAGTTCTTGAAATAATTTCATTTTTTAAAACTATATCTTAAAATTCTATTTTTTCCTACTAATTTCTGTGTAAATTTTGGTACAACTAATCAAACTTTGTACTTTTTCTTACTGTAACAAAAATCAAACAAGATAAAACATAACACTTTCCAGTTTCAACAAAAAACCACCCCACCTCACTCTGTAATGGCAGACCTGAAACAGAAAGGTTGTAAGTTTAACATTTGGTGGTGGTGTTGCTTTTGAGAGCAATTTTCTTTACAACCCTTTAGAAAGTAAGTTGTTTGATTTATAAGTTCTTAAGTAGTGTTATTTCCAAAGAATCTCATGCAATGGGGTGGAAAAAATGGCTCATTGGTGAATGCTTGTGCTGTTGAGATATTTTGGCCCAATCCTTTATTTGAGACTATTGGAGGCAAAACTAGGGATGGGATTTTTAGGTTTTAATTTCTTGTGCAACCAACATTCTTTATGTAACCTTCTATCATCATTGTAATGTGAAATCTGAAAAATGCAGCAGACCTATGATCAAATATGCTCTATTCAAGGTTAGGCTTGACAAGGCCCTGAGCAATCTGGTTTAGTTGGGGGTGTACCTGCTGACTGTGGGGAGGTCGGGCTACATGATCCTAAAGGTCTCTTCTGGCCTGGACCATAGTATGATTCTATGTTTCTATGAGATCCAGTACGCACTTTACAGAGGTAGGTAGTAATTCAAAGCTTGTTTGTGCATAATAAGTAATCCCTTATTTTATCCCTATTATAGATCCCTTATAAACTACAGCCATAACTCAGAAGTCTCTTTTGAGCTCAAAACTGAAACTAGGTGTGAAGCTGCTATGAACAACTTATAATTCTTTAATGGAAATCCTAAGAACATATAAATTTCTATTGCCACAGAATGAACAAGTGGAAAATGTTTGCTACAACTTCATAACTAATAAGGTCTACTCATTTCTTTTGCCAATAGGGTTATGTCTAGAGTGTATAGTTTACCAGTGCCACAGAAGGGAGTGGTGGTGGTGGTGAGATCATGAGCACTGAGGCTGATGTGTCAGCTGTTGTACTTGTGTGCAGGCATACCAACTACAATTGATATTTGTAGTACAGATGCCAGCAACATCTTTTGATGAAAATGTATAACTATTTAATCTGCCAACACATTCCCACTCTCATCTCCCTCCTGTAGTTTTAAAATGATGCAAGTTTTGGAAAGGAGACCAAAATCACACATTAAGGAAGTCAATAAGGCACAGCAGTTGCAGTGTGCTAATAAAACATGTTGAATATCTGATACTACAAGCCTCTCTGGGTAAACAAGCTACATTTGCAGTAATTAAAGAATACCTTTCCATGTTTTATTTATAATGAGTCAATAAAGTGTATACTGCATGGAGAATACTTTGAAATATTTCTACCAAGCTGATATGACAAAATGCCACCACCGACCTGTAAATGAGGTTTCACTTAAAAAATCAGATGCATCGCTGAGTACAGGCAGTGGCAGGTCCCTTAATGGAGGCAATGACATGCTTCAACTCATTAAGTAGTTCTGTGCTATTTTTGTAACCCTTGAGAGCTTTAGAAGGACAAGCACACGTGCACATTCTCTTATTTTCACTCTCTACAGCAGTAGCAAATCTGAAATTGGTTGGCATTGTGTCAGCTGGGCAAGAAATCCTGTGACAGAGAATGTGGAGGCCGTTGTGATGAAAGAATCAAAGACGTACCTTCAGGTCAAAAGTTTGATTTTGTGGAAATGCTGCACGTTTTGTGCCAGCCACCATTTAGTACAATGTAAGATTTATAATAAGTTATCTCTTTCTTAGCTTCATCGCCTCCTTGAATTTCCTTTCTCTGCAGTGGACATTGTAATGACTGATACCAGATCTACTAGGTGGCCACAACCGAGCAGCGTCCTACTTTAGAGCGGCTCAGAGCCTTGGGCTACTTTCGTTTATTTTGCTGTAGTACATGTGTGTCCAATTAATTTCTGGAAGGAATAACTACACAGGCAGGTGAAGATGAAGTGAAGAGAATACTGAAGTTTTCTCTCCAAAGTTGCTCTCTAATCACGGGTCAGCCACTGGCTTGTTATATGACTCCAGGCAAGTAATTCCATCTCTCTCTACCTCTCATTTTTTTCAAGCTCTCCAGCCTATATCTTTAGTCTGTAAGGTTTCCTGGGCAGCAGTTGCTTAGTGTTATGTGCTTGTACAAGGGAAAAAAAATCTAGACTTTCAAAATGACAGTGATACAAATACGTAATTTTAGTTTCCTTCTCTCTTCTCATCCTTCAAATACTTCTTCATCTCCCTTTCTCTCAGGAACCTCTGCACTCTCCCAGCGTGTGATTATAAGGAGACATAAGAGCCGAGTAAGCTCTTCTGTTTAGTGTTCAAACACTAGTGTTGAAAATGCCTACACTGAGAAGGGGTCACCTGCCTCGCTCCACAGCTACCTCATGGCCTGTAACAGCTGGGACAGCACCATTCCCAACTTTTAAGCTTATGCTCCCATCATCTTGCTGCTGTAGTGCCTCCTCCTCTGCTTCAGATAAGCTTCCCATCTTCCCTAGCATCACTCGATGTCACTAAATGTGGCTGTATGGCCTGACGATGAAGGATTCTGGAGCTGGTCTTCAAAGTTGGAAAGGATATGAGGTTTGGAAAGGAGGAGGACAAGAGGTGTATCCTTTGAAATGAGTTGCTGAATATATCTTTTTTTGCCTTAGCAGTACTAAGGAACAGCATGTCTGAGTGGCAGCAGAGGGAAGCCTGAATGGAGGTGCAGCAAGTGTTAAAGAGAAGGTCAAAGGAGAAGCGGGAAAAAAAGAATAAAAAGGACATTGTGCTGTAAAGAAATGGAGCAAAAGAGTGAAGGGAGTCATGAGGAAGAGTACATGTAAACAATTGTCCACAGAAACACAGTACAAGTGTGCAACTCGTTACTACATAGAGTGTGAAAGGAGCAGGGTTTCAATACAAATGTCTTCTCATCTTGTTTTCCTTTTCTCATCCCTCATGATTTGTAGACCACTGAGAGAGATTACCTTTACAGTTATGGCAAAATCTTGTGCATCCCATCCAAACACTCACCTCTTAAGAGGGTTTGGTACATGAGTTTTCCAATCTTTTATATTTCATCATACCCAGCATCCTGGAAAAACGTTAGCATGTCTTCTGTGCTGTCTTGTCTTTATTGAAATTATAGATATCTTAGCAACTACTTTGCCTCCTTTATAACCCTGAGATTGGCTACAAAATATCTTTCAGAAAAACACCAAGGGCATCTAAGTGTTCCTGAGAAGCTCATCCATAACATACTTTTGCCCTTTTGGATGCTGAATTAGATACTGGATGCTAAAATGATGGAGCTTATATTTCCCACTGCTCCACTGAGTCAACATGTTATTTAAAAAAGGGCATGTTTAAAGCTTAAATTTAGAATCCTGTCACCTATTTAACTGCAGCTACCTGAGAGCATGAAGTTCCTTCTTACCTGTGTGGTAAAATTTTCCTGAAAATCCAAGGTTGAAGGTAAAATTTGCAACCTGAGTGCGCAGTAAATTTTGAGTCTCTAGTAAAGCCTGAAATAAATAAGAAATTAAGATGCATTTAGAAAAATTAATATTAATTTTTTGAATGCCTCATTTTTGAAAGTTGTGTCCAACTGAGGAGATGCAAAAAAGATCCTGTTAGTTTCACATTTTATTTTGGGCTCCTTCATTTCTACAAGACTATTACAGTGAGCGTAATTTATTCCATCAGTCTGATGGTCTAGCAATGCTAGTAATAGTACCCAAGTACTAAAGTAGAAGATGCACTGTAGCTTGAACCAAGATGCTATAGTGTTTGCTGAGATCAATGGCAGGACTTGAATCCAGCTATTCCGAGGCAGCGATATATTAAGTCTCTAAGTCACCCGTGCTCTGGGTTATTAATGAAAGCTTGATAAAATGTGCTTAAAGCCCAAAGTAAAATTAGGAATACTACTTCCCTTCAAGGTATGGACATGTTGGGATTTACTTACCTGTGGAAATATTTTTGATTGTAACTGAATACCGAATTTATGCTTAAGTTGAATGAGCAAAACTCCAGTTTTGAGCTATGGTAGAAGTGTTGTCTGTGCCAGGAATTAATTCCCTATTTTTATTCTCTCTTCCAAGCAAAAGATAAGACAAATCTAGATGAGACAGAGGAAAAGGGTATTGCTTATAGAAGCAATAGGTGTCACCTTGGTCACCTATCCATTTTTCTTGGATGTATTTGCACCCATTAGAGAAGGAGAAAAGATTCTTCAGCCTGTGTGAGCTATCTCTGTTTATTGTTAATTGTCAGCTCTGCACTTCTAAAGATAGTCCTTCCTCAACAGATATGTCTGATTTCAATCACCAGCCTAGATAATTTGGATGTGCTACATATGTGAGATGAACAGTGTATGTATCTCCCCTACTGGTCTTGCCAATGTTGAATGGCTTGTAAGTTCTAGTTTCATCAGTTTTCCACATGTCCATTATGTGGCTCTTGAGAAATTTTCCTATTATCTATCAATGATATTTCTGTTGATTGAATATTCACGTTCTTGCACAGTTCAAAGACAAAATGAATGCAGTGGTTTACACATAATCTGAGTCCGGCTAATGTTTCCTTTCATTTGAAAAAACTACATTTTGAACAGTCATTAGTAATTTCACTTAACGTTACAGGAAAATAGTTTTACCTTTTTGCTCAACCCACTGGTCTAATTTAAAAAAAACAACAAACAATTCTAATTATGACCATAAGTATTACCAGTCCAGTGCAAATGATGAACCCTGGGTTTAAGCAGCTGGAGTGCAGCCTGACGGCTTGTGCCCTAGTCCAGAGCAGAGCTAAGCGAGTAAGGTTTTTGTGGTTTCATGATTTATTACACTTCTTTTGCACTGCAAAGGGTTGGGAGGTGCTGTCAGCTACTGTCAGTGTTTGCTGTAGGACATTAAATTCTTGAAGTGGCTGACTCCCTCCAAAGTGTGTAGATATTTGGGCAGCGTGCATGTCTGAGCACAAGCATCTTTGGAAGTACAAAAGATTTTGTAACACAAAAGATTGTCAGATAGCGTGCATCTGCCTTCACTTTTTGAATAGGAGCTTTCATTTGATTTTAAAGAAGATGTAAGACAAAGATAGGAGTTATCAGATACAACACTCACCGAGCAAATTCCTTTCCTTGCTAAAGGAAATAAAGTTATCTAATGACAGTAAATCTTGTGCTTTAGCATTAAACATGAACATAGCAGTATGGTTTCCTGCCTATCTTGCCAGACATTAAATAAGTTGATTATTTCAATCCTGTGACAATTTCACATGTGGGACTATATTTACATAATATATAAAAACTAAATAGTCACTAAAATGTAAAACCTTAGAGATCAACACTGTGGTTAGCTAAGATATTGAGGAAAATCCCCAGTTGGTGAAAACTAGCACTAAATTGACACCATTAAAGTCACAAGCATAGAATCTGAGTAATTATGTTTTAGAATATAATTTCCCAAGGTATCTAGAGCATCTTATATATGTTGAGAAAGACTGATGGGGTGCACAAAATCAATTTAATTTTCCTTTGAGAAAAGAAAATCTTAAGAAATTATCATCACTTAACATATAGCATAAGAAGGTACACGAAACAAACATCATTATATTGCTTTGGTTTTCTCTCTAATTCCCCTCACACTCACATCTCAATAATATGACAGAACTGCAGGATAGGCAGAAACCTTCCAGCCCAGTGAGGTCTCGTTAGAAACACAGAGCTAGGATTAAGATGTAAATCCTGTAACCTGCAGTGTGTCAAGCATTTTTCTCTATCTAAAGGGCAAATCTGTCACTCAAACTGGATTTGGCTTGGTCCTAAAGAATTTTTTTTTATTGCTATTTCCATATATGCATATTAATTTATATAATATGCAGCTAAAATTCATTTTCATGACCTCACCAAATTTTAATACTAAAGATATTGTCAGCTAAGTCAGTCCAAACTTATTTTGTCACTATTTGCCTGTTTGTGGGGAGGGAAGGGCAGCATGTTCTATATCCTAAATATGAAAAAAACAATCTCTGTTTAGGTGATTAGGGTCTACCGTCCTTATTCTTAACAAATACATATTCAAACAAAATTGCTAATGCTATTGCCTTCACTGGTAATTTTGTGCAGTAATTAGAACTATTGTCTCCTCTAGGTACAGACGTTAACAGCACGCAGCAAGGAAAAGTGCTGTGGCAATAGAAGGGTGGACAACTTTCTTCCATCACCTTCCTTGCACTCTCCCAGGTGGGTGAATCCCGGATAATTTGCCTGTTTGTGAGGACAGTTCCCAATGATGCTGCTTGGGCAGATGTAGAATGACAGAATGGCTTGTGTTGGAAAGGACCTGAAAGGTCATCCAGATCCGGTCCCCCTGCCATGGGCAGGGACACCTCCCACTAGATCAGGGTGCTCAAAGCCCCGTCCAACCTGACTTTGAATATTTCCATGAGTGGGGCATCTACCACACCTCTGGGCAACCTGTGCCAGTGTCTTACCACACTCAGTAAAATTTTTCTTCTTAATATCTAATCTAAATTTACCCTCTTTCAGTTTAAAACTGTTGCCCCTTATCCTATTTCCACACTCCCTGAAAAACAGTCCCTCTACAGCTCTCCTGTAGGACCCATTTAGGGATTGGAAAGGGTTATAAGGTCTCCCCTAAGAGCCTTCTCTTCTGCAGCTTGAACAACCCCAACTCTCTCAGCCTGTCTTCATAGATGAGTTGCTCCAGCCCTCTAAACATCTTTGTGCCCTCCTGCACTCGGTTCAACACGTCCATGTCCTTCTTGTGCTGAGGACTTCAAAGCTGGCCACAGTACTGCAGGGGGAGTTTTACGAGGGCGGAGTAGAGGGGCAGAATCAATTTCCTTGACCAAGGGTCCAGCTCCTGCATGTTGCATGATGGAGGAGCTGCACATCACTGGCATTCGCTGCCAGAAACCTTTCTGGGACTCGTACAGCCTTCTGCATGCTATATACCTGCATGCTATGTGGAAGGTATTTATTTTATTTTGAAGGGGCTTGCAGGATGTAGAAGGGCTGTTGAATTTTAACAGCTGGATATCGTACCTAATGCCAGGTGTGTAAACACAGCTATTCTCACTCTGCCTGGCCCTCTTTTGCTGCCCCCAGTGGCCCTCCTTCTGTCCACATTCACCTGTCCCTGTCCCTGTCCCATCCCAGTTCCCGTTGCACGGTGACCTTGAGACTTGGCTACCTTCACTGAGGGATCAATGATGGTAGGGATTGCCCACAACTTTAGCAGAGGGAGATTCATATAGAGGAATGTGGATTAAACATGCAAACAAAAAAAAGTCTGACAAATCTAATTTTGTTGAGAAGACTTTTCTTTTGGGTATTTCATCTATTTAGGTTCTTGCCACTGTGTGTCTTTTCCTCAGACTCAGATTATTTGTTTTTTTTTTTTCCTCTGAGTACTGGGGCTTAAAAGGGTTGTAAGTGGAGGAAAACTCATAGGGGTGTAGTAAAGCAACAGCTGGAACTTGCTGTTGTTGTGTGTTTGGACAGTTAAATAGATCATGCTAAGTAATTATCATTCTCCATGAAAAGAACCATGGAACACACCTGCACATGGACTAACAGGCATGTCTCAGGGCTAGGCTATTTAAAGCACACTTTTTATGGTATTCTGAGCTCTTCTTTTAAGTGCAAAACCTTAATTGCCTGGAATCTCTCAAAAGTTGCAGGTTTCATCTTATTAATCGATTCTTTGCTTTTTAAATCAGGTTTCTCTCTGTGACATCCACAAGATACAGTTTCTTTATAGATTTTCCTATATGTTTTATTTACATTCAGCAGTCTTTTACATTAATTCATATAATTACCTTTTGTAGATTTGAAGCTGCCATGTCTTTATTCTTCATAATTGGTGCATCTATTAAGAAGAAGTGATATTTTCCTGCTATGTCCTTGTTAATTATAACTCTATCCTTCATTTACATAATAAACTTTTTGGGGCAATTTCTGCAGTAACATTTCATGCCTAATAGGAAGCAATTTGCTTTCCTTTATTAAGTACATTAAAACTTCATGCCCCAGACATCATTGACTGTAAACATTTGATTCTGCTCAAATTTAATGCACCAAGGCATTTTGCTCTGCCATATTAGGTTTATTTATGTGCTATGTTCTGGATTGTTAGCTGCTAATGAGACTTCGGCTCTTATTGCTCTAAGGCCTGAACACTAACCTCATTTTAATGAGTTCATTATTTGCTGCCTTCTGAATGGAAGACAACAAATTTTCCTTTTAATTAAAGGTCAAAACACCTCTGGCTAAGGAAAGTGTAGAGGTTATCAAATCCTTAGAGAAGGTAAAAGAATGACTTTTTCTGATTTTGATGCCAAGCATTGGCAGGCCAGACTGAGGTAGAAGGTGTTTCTCTGGGGACCAAAACTCCAAATCTAAGCTAAGTGGTAACAGTGCTAAAATGCAGTACTAGTCTTCCCAAGATGTTTTGGGAAACAAACAAACAAACAAAAAAACCAAACCCTGAAAGTCAGCAGAAGTAATTAAAGAGGCTTTACTTCTAACCTGGAGGTCTATGTTGATCAATGCTACTGGTAAAGGGTGAGCCCTTCTTTGCATGTACAGTGATTCATAGGGTGCAGAGGACAAATGCCAGATTAATTGAGCCAACAAAAACTAATCTCGTATTTCTTGTTGGGGATAGTGAGGCAAATGTGGTTGATATTGGGTTGGTTCTTTTTTGTGGTGAGAGAATTATATGCATTTGTGTGTTTGCGCAAGTGCAAATGCACATAAAAGGGATTGCTGATCCCTTTCTTTGAAAACAGAGAGTGGAAACTTTAGTCAAACAAACAAAAAAAAAAGATTAATTGCAAGAATTAATACACAGATCCTTGTTCTTTATCTAGTATTTTAGACCTGTCAACAACTTAAAGGCAGACTAACAACCATCGGTTCATGTACCTCTCGTTTGAGAAGCTGCTCACATAGCAGTTAATAGTGTTAGAGATAGGAAAGATATTTGGGAAAGAAGTGACCAGTCTCTGTGAGAACACCTACTGAAAACCTAAAATCTGGTTTTGGAGGAAAATCCTATGTTTGTGAAACATAGATATTGTTTAGCATGAAAACAGAAATTGTCAAAATTTCCTCAGCTCTAAGCATTATGTCTACAAAACACAACCGAATTCCTGATGCTTGCATGTGTTTCAGGGACCTTCCCAGAAGTTGGGAACATATCCACGTGCACCAGGAGAGGCCCAGGAGGGATCCAAGTTTTGCAAGACTCAACATTGCTGCAATGTGGAGCAGGAAGCCCAATGTTTCATTTGGGCTCCTGGTCATACATGTGGCCTTCTAGAGGCAATATTTTGAATATGAGTTTTGGGAACCAGCAAAAAAACCTCAAGATCTTGGAGCTTCCCAAGGGAACCTCCTGTGTGTGCCCTCCTGTGGCAGGGATCTCGGTAGTCAGGGTACCCAGGGTCTCCTCAGCCTATTAAGCACTCCTTCTGAGGGTTCTGATAAGGCTTCTGAGGGAAACATGATCCCAAGTTACTACATAGCCTGTCCATGATGACTACACAGTGTAGAGGGCAGATGAGAAATTATCTAGTTCTTCAGGCAGTTTGGAAGGAGATCAAGGGAAGGAGGGGAAGTTAGGTATTTCTGCTTTTCAGTGTATCTATAATTTGCTGTCATCATGAATTATTTTATTTCCACAGACTCGTTCTAGGAAGTGCTGCTGGTGCAGGAGGATGTGCCAGGCCAACGTTATGTTGCCCCATCACCATCTGAGGAATATGACTGAGAATCCTGTCAAGAATGGGCTAACTTGCCATTGCTCAAAGTCATCATTCATTTGGGAATGGATCCTATTTCTGGATAGTGATTCCACTGTGGCAGGTTTTTTCTTTCTTTCATGTGTGTGCATAAAATATATATATGTTAGTTTTATCCACATAAATACAAATACATAAAGGTATTCTTTACAGTAATTTTTCTATACGTTATGTTTATATACACTGCTTAGTAAACAAGATTTTTGCCTAGGACAGGTTTCCTGGAGAAGCTGGGGAATCTCTGTCCTTTGAGATATGACATGATCTAACTTTGAAGTTACCTCTGCTCTGAGCAGGAGCTTGGACTAGATCACCTCCAGAAACCCCTTCCATCCAAGATTATTTTAAGTTTTGATGAAAAATTTCCCTGTGTTTTTCACTTCAGGACAGTTTTCTCAGGCTATTATGGTACATACATATTATTAATACCAAGACATCTTTTAATGCATTTATTAATTTTTGTTCCTAACATCTGTCCTTAATGCTTTTGCAGTTATATAGCCCCAAGGTTATTTTCTAAGCTGTTCCATGCAGCAGTTTGCTGGTGGTCTGCGGAAACTTGGAGAACTACAAAGGAGCAATTTTGCTCTTGATTTCCAGATGAAAATTTGTAGAGGAATAAAAGCAAAAAATACTTTCAGCAATGTTTTTTTTTTTTTTTTTTCCACTGCAAGCAGCTGCTGTCAGGATGTGATTTTTGATTGCCTCTTCCCACTCCTGTTCCCTCCCTGAAATCTATGCTAGGAAAAAAATCTGACAATTCTTGACGTGGTCTTGGCAGTCTTCATAGCCAATGCAATCTTCGTCGGACTACCAGGAAAGTAATAATCACACTAGTTATCATAAGGATAATGTGAAATAGCTGCTCACTATTTTTCTGATAGGAAAACTGAATTTAAAAAAAAAAATAAATTGATGTCTAGCTTGACAATACTGACAGGGTCACTGCAAGAACAGGACTCCAGGTTCGTTAGTTTCAGCTTTCAGTTTGGAGCACAAATTTCTGCCGTAAGGGAGACCATCAAATCAGCTGTGCCTGCACTTCTTAAAACACAACTCAGTGAGGAATATGAACTCAGTGAAGCTAAGTCATTGATTTCTGTGTGGTGAAGATTTTAGCCCACTTCACATACTTATAACAGAATTTCAGTACAAAATTCTTTAACATTATAGTGTAGGAATTATAAAGAATTCACATTATTGACTTACTGGGTAGATTTTGAAAGGATTTTAGGGGTTAAAGTCAGTCAAATCCTTAATGGGACTTTGAAATCACTTGCACTATTTACCTTATGCCAAAACTGATTTGAATAGCTGTTAAATAGGTGCTGGATCAATGGGCAAATCTCAACCCTCACAGATTTATGTTACCTCTTGAGACACTTTTCACCCAGTCTTTATGCAACTATGGTCATTCCCAGTGCTGGCTTCAGAGCCCTCGCCACACCCAGTGAGGCAAGCAGGACTTCAGCCATTTCCCTGCCTTCCAGAGATATGGGACCTGGCTTTATTTTATTTATCTCTGTGAATTACTATGCTAATCTATAGTGCCATACAAATAATAAGAAGGTCTCTGATGGTGCTGAACATAGCCAGCTCTGTCTGCAGATCTGTATTTCCTTTTTTATTATTATATATTATTATATATATCCTATTTTTATCATTTTATTTTTATTTATATAGTTATTACTTGAGTCTGTTTAGAATTTGAGTAACCATCTAAGTGTGAGGTCTGAGAGGATATGTGGGTTTATTTGAAGCAGGAAAGAAAGCATATTTTGCATATGCAATATGTTTACTGCAAACAGAAAAAAATATTTCTCCTTCATAAGTAGGATACCTGATTTATCAGATCTACTTCTGCTGTTATTTCATAACTCCATCCTGAAGTCAGAAAATTGTCAGGAGCCTAATTGCATTTAATTCAGCACAGAGGAATACATCTGTTCCAGTAAAGGTTCAGGTAGTTTCAGCTGAATGAGATGAATGGGGTGATATTGCACCAAATTTAGTAGCTACTCATGACTAATTGGCTAATAACTTCTCTTGAGAACTCAGAAGGTAGCTTTTGGTTAAGTGTCATAGGAGAGATGATGTTATGACAGTGACACAGATAACCTGGCAGTGAGAGCACCTTGACCAGCTGCACATGTGTGTGTGCACATACATAAATAACCATGGCAATAATTGAGTCTCTTTTCTTGGAACAAAGAATTCATAGCCAACCCTCTTGTACTTAGAAGATCTAGAAACAGCTCAAATGAAGAGCAAGAGGACAGACTAACAGGGCAAAAAGTATAAATTAAAAATAAAGCACATTAATAAAAGACAGGATTTATTTTAACCAGCATCACATAGGTGAGTCAATGCAATTGCTTCCAATTCTCCAGCAGTATCCGACTGGGGAAAATCAAAGGCATTAGGCATAGTGGTGAGCATTCACAGGATCAGCTGCTGTTAGTGTTGGAGCAGGGTATGGTTGCACTGGTTACCTGCCAGCAGTGATTACTGTCCTGTGTCGGCATTGTCTGCTGAAAAGATTTAGAGCCTATTTGGGGAATCACTGAGGGTCTTTAATACAAATCATTAGAAATTCTCAAGAATATTTTAGGAATACTAACCAAATCTGCTGACAAATTCTGCAAAGGTAAAAAGGAGCATGTGCCCTAGCTGTGAATGGGTGGTGATTCCCTAGGGCTGAGGAGGGGAAGAGCCTGCTGACACTAGCTCTGCTGCTCACCACGGTCCCTCCCTGCAGGTTGCATGCAGCAGTGACAGGATCTGGTAGCACTTTGAAGCAGGGCAGTAAAGGGGCTTATTTCTTATCAATTCTGATTTTTCAAAAGTTGAAGTGTTTTCAGGAAAAGAACCATAGCATAATAGAATTATTTGGTTCGGAAGGGACCTTAAAAATCATGCAGTTCCAACCCCCTGCCATGGGCAGAGACACCTCCCACTAGACCAAGGTGCTCAAAGCCCTGTCTAGCCTGTTCTTGAACACATCCAGGGATGGAGCATCCACAACTTCTCTGGGCAACCTGTTCCAGTGTCTCACCAACCTCACAGTAAAGAATTTCTTTCTAGTATCTAGTCTTGATCTCTCCTCTTTCAGTTTAGAACCTTTCCACCTATTCCTGATATCACTCCTTGATAAAGACTCCCTCCCTGTTTTTTTCCTTAGCCCCTTTAGGCACTGGAAAGGGCTATAAAGTCTTCCTGGAGCCTTCTCTTCTCCAGGCTGGACAACCCCAACTCTCTCAGCGTGTCCTCAGAGCAGAGATGCTCCAGTCCTTGGATATTCTTTGTGGCCCTCCTCTGGATTTGCTCCAACAGTTCCATGTCCTTCTTATGCTAGAGGGCCCAGAGCTGGACACAGTATTCTAGGTGAGGTCTCGTAAGGCTATTCAGGCTTGAGAATCAGAAGAAGGTAATCTGCCAGCTGCAGACGAAGGATCTTTGGTCCAGTTTTTAAAACAAACAACACGATCAGGAATGCTTAGTTTAATTTAAGTAGTTCTGTCTTCTCCCAGGTCACTCTATGTTCCCGTGCTCCCTATGGCTGCAGTTCTGCTTGGCAACTACAACAGCCACACAGAGGAAAGAAGAGATGCCTCATCTTACCCTGTCCACATCTTCACAAGGCAGGTGGAGTTTGATTGTCTGCAATTCTGTTGGAGTGCTACCATGAGAGAGGCCAGAAAGGCAGAGGCAGAACCATCATCTACCACCAAAAAAACCCCCACCCTAAAATAAACATTGAACAGGAGAACTATCTTGAGGTTTTAAAGGGACAACATAAAGATTTAAAATAGTATGTTAATAAAAAATTAATGCTCAGCAATTTTAATCCTGTTGCAGCAAACTGCATTTGTGTCAGTCATTGTGCTACAAGTCACTAAAACAGACTGGTATTTACAAGTCCTCTCTAGTAATGTTTCATTTGTGCCAAAAAAAGATCAAAGTCTCCCTATCTTTATTACAATACAGATTCATAGTAAAGGAACAGTAACAATAAGAACTACATTTTATTTTAGTTGTATATGCTCTATTTCTTTCTCTTGTTTCTTGGTTGTTTAGAATTGCTTCTTTAAGCAAAAAAAAACCCAACAAAACCCAACAACAAAAAACCCCCAACCTGTTATTTGTGGGCACTCCATTGTTATAAATTATTTAAGGGCTGGACTAATGGAGGCTACCTTATTTATTATCTTTAATTTATGGACTTGAATGTACTAAGGTTTAATCAGAGTGGATTTTTTTGCTCCTTTACTGCCCTTGGAAATTACTTACATCAGTAACTTGTCATAAAAATAAAAAATCCTTGAAATTCTCATCATGGACATTTATCTCAAAATTCTGAACTCTTACCAGCAACCTCAAATTTCTGGTTTAAATTTACGGCTTAAAAACTAACTGATGTATATACTTTGTGGTGGAATTATGCTTTTCTTTTTTAAACACACTTCAGTCGTAAAGGAGAGCTTGGAACACAGGTGATATAGTCAAAATTCAGGTCTGTCCTTCAGTTTTCAGAATGGGTGTGTTTGTGTGATGATAGACATAACTAGTGGTTTTAAGAGGGTACTTCCATACATTTAAGTGAAGGGCTTGTAAAGCTTTCAGAGTGGGAGAGGGAACAAGGACACCAGACCTTGAAACAAAGTGATAAAACCATTTTCTGCTATTCTTTTGGGGCCAAGGGAAAAATGCCTTAGGACTGGGAAAAGACTGTGTTTTAAGTTATTGTGGAATACTTCTTGACCATGTTACAAGTACTGTACTCATATCACACAGTCCCCTGCCTGTATACTTCCAATGACCCAGGAATGCTTCTGTTTTACAGAAAGCCCATATTGTATTTAATCAATCCATTAGTTTTATGGGTTCCCTTCCATCCTCAATGGACTGCAGTTAGACATCTGGCTGCAGCCTGTAAAAAGCGTAACTGTGCTAGAACTGGAGTACCTAAAATTGAGTAGGTTCACAGAAATCTGTGCCAGTGGAACATTTTTCTTTGTTCTGGAACAAAAGGATGGCTCTCTAGGAAACTTCTATCTGCCGGCTTTCCCTTGTGCTTGGAGACTTCCAGGTTTTTGTCAGTTATTCTGAAAACTGGAGTTTTGAAAAATCTTGATGAGTAAGGAAGCACTTTAAGAATCACTGGGATTAACTTTGCTTTTTAATATTTTTGAGATGTTTGATGCTTGTCTAGCAGAGCTTAGCTTTTTGACCCTTCTTCCTTCTTCATGACACTGTTTTGCATTATCCTGGGAGCTCACTTTAGTGTTTTGATCGTGTTTGTTAACTGGCATTGGAAGCTTCTGTAAAATGAAAAGGGCATCACAAGAGAAATGTTCTTGCTTTACACCATGCTCGTCTGTTTTACCAGAGGTCAGACTGTGTCTGCCACCCCCACATCCTTCAAGTTTAGAGGGAGGTAAAGCCAGTTTTGTCCTCAAGGATGGGTTCAAAATCCCTCTGTCCTACAAAATCCTCCTGCTTACCACTGCTTTATCATCCTTCCTAGCTTGAAAACAGCACAATAAATTGTTCAGAGGAGAAAACTGGAAGATCCAAGGCAAAATGGCAAAGCCCATGTTAAGTTTCTACTGAATTTTCTTGAATAGAAACATCAAAGGCCAGTATGTACTCCAATAAAATCAAGCCAGATCACCATCTGAGGCTGAAAAATTTGTAATCAACCATTTCAGAGGTTCCAGCATGTTACATTTTCACAAGACTAAGTAATTTTAGGTAAAATTGAGAACAAAGTTTTCCAAGAGGAAATTCTTCAGGTCATAGCTGTATTGTTAAAAAGTGTTACCACTGAGCAAAACTGAATGACCATCCTTCAGACTTGAAAAAACTTCAGATGTGAACCCTTGAGAAATTCAAGTGGTACAATGTAATTGTCAAAAAGTATGAATAATTTTTTCAGCCCTTCTAGTGACTTCCTAGGAATAAAAATTCTGATAACAGGGAGCCCTTCTACCTGGCACCACAACCCAAGACAGGTCCAGAGGAAGCAGAGGCAAAAAGAGGTTTTTGGTGAATTTCCTACCATTTCATAGAGCTGATGCCTTTCTAGATACTGTAAATCATTTCTGACAGGAATAACTTATCTGTTAAACTGTTTCTGATAAACAACTGTTTTTTGTTATTGAAACGCATTGGAACTTCCCCAAGCATCGTGCATCTGTGAAGTGTTTCCTGTTAGAAAGGTATGCTTGTTCTCTCTTCAAGCTCCTCATGCCTGACTTTCTAAATTACACAGGATGAATGCTGTGCTATGCCGTAAGTACACAAAGAGACTTATTTGGAAAGGAGAGTAAACATTTCTAGCAAGCATTTTTAATCAGAAAGTGTTTACTGATGTCTTTTACGACATGTTTTCTTGGCTTCTTGGAAGAGAATGGGAACATAATTTTGAAATTTCTTTTTCTTTTCCCCAACTTATCATCTGTATGAGAACACATTTCTGTGGTATATAGAGCTGTCCACGGGGAATGGTTTTGGTGAAAGATTCAGCCCCGCTCCTGAAGTGTATGCTTTTCAAGCATAATAACGTCTGATGACAATAGTAATACAGTAAAAATCAGTGTTACTAATGTTTGCGATCCTTTCATAACTCTTACAATAGTTGAATTTTTTTTCTCTCTTCTCATATATAGGAGAACACTGGCTGTCAATCTTTATGGTGAATAAGTTTCTAGCACTTAAGAACAGTGCTGAAAGCTAGACTTACCACCATATTAAATGCTTGCATAGTATTATCTCAGAAAACAAAAGATGTGCAGAAATGTTGGGGAGGGGGGATGTTTGTTTTTTGTTTAAAAAAATATTCCTATTTCAAGGCCACTCACATGCATTTTGGTGGCAGGTGAGAAGTGCTATTACTGAGCCAGTTACCTTCAAATCTAGTTGCTTTTGACCTTAGTCATCATAGGCAGTACTTTTCTCTCTAAATATTCCCATTGAAAACTGGGTAGCAACTTGCTGTTTAAAGTATGAATCCATGTAACTTCAGATCATTAAACTGAGAAAAGGTTCAGCAAAGTATCGACCTTTTAATTCTAGGTGTTACACTAAATTTTCACTCATTTCTGAAGTGAGAGGTTCTATTACTCTCCTAGCTGTGGGGAGTGTCATAATATTATTTTATATGGCAATAGCTGTTTAAAATTGTAAATACTGGATATAATACCGATAGGTTTTACTTGGCTAATGCTCTGCTGCCCATATGGGGTAATTTGACAAGGTGTACATTCAAATCCTGAAAAGAATTTACAACTGTAAAATGAGAATTAGCTAAAAGATAGGGGGTATTTTTCCACTGTGGAAAAATCTCCCTTATTCCTCCAGCTTTTCTATGGGCTCTGCATTCCCCCCTTGTCCATCTCTGCTGGGGGGGAAGCCCCTCTCAAACCTTTGCTGTCTGAGGTTTTAGCACCAGGAAGCAGCCACTGGAACTTGTTACTGGTTACTAAACTTGAACACAGGAAGTTCCATCCAAACATGAGGAGGAACTTCTTTACTTTGGGAGTGGCAGAGCACCAGAACAAGCTGCCCAGAGGTGTGGTGGTCTCCCTCTCAGGAGACACTTAAAACCTGCATGGACCTGTTCCAGTGCAACCTGCTCTAGGTGGACCTGCTCTGGCAGGGGGGTTGGACTAGATGATCTCCAAAGGTCCCTTCTAATCCCTATCATTCTGTGATTCTGTAAACCTAGAATATTTCCATGTGATTAATATCATTTGGGTTTGATCAGTGTAGTGGCAAAGAAATAGTAGAAGACTGGTTTTACTTACAGTTCACCTACGGTGAGGTCTTTCAGCCTTTTGTGTACACGTAGCTCTACAGGCACGTTCCTGCATCTGTCTATATTGTAATAAACTGTAGATCTGCACATTTACTATGATACCTACATAGCACAGAATATTGTCCAATATAGCAACAGAAGAAAATGAAGACAAGTATGTATGAAAGTACACAATTCAACCAAAATTTTTCCCCAGCATGTTTAGTCAGTAAAATGTTTTCAAGTAATTTTACTCTAACCTGGTGAGTACTCAATGGGCGTTTCACCAGCACTGCACCTCCTGGACCCTCATGTCCATGGATGGACTTTGTATTGCCTTCAGAGAAAGCCAAGTGCAATACACAGGGGCTGGTTGGCCATGCCTCCAAGGTAAACCATAAAATAGCAGTAAAAGAGGAGTAAACTCCATTTTTCCCTATGGCTTAGTCCAATGTAGTATCAGCTACCAATACATGAGGGAAAACAAGGGAATTTTCTACCTTGCAGGAGAGATATAGATTGAGTGTAGATAATTTTATATTTAAGTCTCAACCAAGATCCTGATTTTTGGAAATTTCTAATCCTTGCTTCAGCATCATCCTAAACTCTTGAAATCAATGTGGGGCTTGCCAACACAAAATGTTTTCTTGTATTAAATAAACAAATGACGAGGTGTCACGAGTCTGAGGCTTTGCCTTGCTGCTGAGCTTTGGGAGGTACCTGCTGCCTGAAGGCTGAGAGTAAATCTCCGCTGGTCTTTACCAACGAGCTGCTCCATAATACCCACCTTGCAATATTTATAGCGGTGATGGGTACCTTTTATTTCCTGATAATGTACTGGCAGGCATGCTCCCAGTTACAAGAGAAATAATAGTGAAAGCATATGGGAAGCCTTATTCCCTTTACTAATAACAAATACAGTGGAATTACACTTTATAATACCACAGACATATTTGTTTATGATGCATATAAATCTTGGGATACGTTACTAGGAAGACACATGCAGAGCTTTTTTATTAAAGAATTCAAATTCTGCAGCTGAACCTATTTTTTTTTACATGGGTTATTATTATTAACCATGCAAAGCACAGCCTCAGCAGTTCACACTTGTGCTTGCAGCTCCATTAAAGATTTGATAAATTAATAAGATTATAGAGTATTTAGTCTCTATTAATTATAGATCCATATAAAATAATGCTTATTTACCCATGTATATTCAATTAATTTCCAAACATTGGTGCTAATTTGTTGAAAAAAATACAGTAAATATTATTCAAAGGTAGGTCTTCAGTCTGTATAGCCCTTAAGGATTAAGGGTTAAATATTACTGGAAAATAGCCCTGGTCCAGCGTCCTCTGATCCTCATAGAATCATAGAATGGTTATTGTTGCAAGAGACCTTAAAAATCTTTTAGTTCCAACCCCTTTGCCATGGGCAGGGACACCTCCCACTAGAGAAGGTTGCTCAAAGCGCCATCCAGTCTGGTCTAGAATAATTCCAGGGCTGGAGCATCCATAACTTCTCTGAGCAACCTGTGTCAGTGTCTCACCACCCTCACAGTAATTTCTTTCTAGTATCTAATCTAAATCTCCCCTCTTTCAGTTTAGAACCATTACCCCTTGTCCTATCACTACATTTCCTCCCTAAGAGTCCTCTCCGCTCACGCCTTGGGCTTGCCTCTCATATTCTTTTGCTCTGCACTATGCTGCTTTTCAGCCCAGAGGAGGCCAGTTGTGACCTCCTCCCTCTCCAAAGTCCTGAGATCACAGACAGAGCTGTTCTTGTCGAGACTATTTTTGACGCCAAACACCCTTGATATTGAAATCAATATTAAAACTAAGACAATCCTGATCTTGGCATTGTATCTACACTATTAATGAGCAGGCTAATGTACAGACCTCCAGACTTCTGATCAGTTTAAAAACCCAGGGAATGGAAAATTATACTGTTAAAACAATTGGATCTCAACCAAAAAAGCACTTGTGCTTTCAAGAATCACTGACAGTTTTAGGAGCCAATATTTCATGAGTTTCGGGGAAGGCAAGCAAATACAGTATGCTGTCAAAAATGTGAATTCAAACATTCTTTATACAGCCTTTACTTGAAGGTCTGATGTTTTGGGGTGAAAAACATGTTCTTGACGCCCACGGTTTTGATTCAATCTGATTCAATCAGACAGTTCAAGTGTAATATTGATACAACTTTTAGAAATTGCTTAAATGTTGATATTTTAGATTTAATATGTAATGTAAAAGTTACATTAATAATTCTGGCTTTTAGAGAAAATGAAGAGGCAGTAAAAACCTGAAATATCCATTTCCTATGATATTCTCATATTAAAAATGTCTCTCAGCAGAGTGTGAATTATTTGCATTTTTTAATTTCTGGAAGATCAGCAGTTCCAAAGCTCCACTTAATTATGATCTTTTGGATATATTTTTTTTTAATATTCTTCAAACTGTCCACTTTTCCTTCAACCTGCCAGAAGAGATGAGTTGGCAGAATATAATTTTCTTTAAATCACATTCCGGTGAAACATTCTGCATTTAATAAATCAACATTTTGCCATGGGAAACCGTTTTACTGGAGCAGTCCAAGTTGATTGAGTAATAAGAATATAAACTTCATTTTCCCCTGCCTTGCCACTTTACCATTTTGGAAGGATTTTTCACCCATTTAGTCCAAGGGGTTAGAATGAAGGAAAACTAAAATTCTAATCTTTAAATCTTTGAATTTCGCCATGCCTTGGTCAGAAAGTATTGGGAAGTAGGTACTAGGGTTTTTATATATAATTTGTGATTTAAAAAAAAAAAATAGGCAAAGATGCCAATTGAATGACCACATCAATTAAAAAAATGAAACTTTCTCAGATAAGTTATTCAGCCTTCTCTGATCACAAGTTAGAAATAGGATGAATGTCACATGCCAGAGGAAATGAGTGTGTATCACACCATAGATCCCACTTCTGCTTGGGTGCTGTCTGGATGAAAACGTGAACAGCAGATTAAAAGAGTGCTGGTAGTGTGAAGAAAGAACAGAAATGTAGAAAAGAAGTTTTATATACAGTTAGAGAAACTGTTGCAGCTTGGTCAATGGTATTTATGATTTGCGCTCCTGAAGGGGTAAAAAAAATTACTCATCTGTGGCTTCATTTCCTCAAGAAAATATGCAAAATTAACACTGAAGTGATATTTTGCTAATAGAGCATGTTTGGGGATGGGGAGGCATTAGTTTCTTCCAGGTGAAAGTTAAAACAGGTGATCACTGGTTCTACTTTTAGAAAATGAGCCAGAGGTGGGATAATGGCTTTACTGCTCAGATTTAATGGCCTTGGAAAGGAACACATTATTCTAACCTTTGCTAGCTTCTCATAAATCTTACTGATAATTAAACAAAAAAAGGAGATTTTTTTTTTTAAAGGAATCCAAGGTCTAGGATATCTTGTTTCACACACACACACCCACCAAAAAAACCCCAAAACAAATTATGAAAAAAACCAAGAGTTTCACTCAACTTCAAGAATACCAACTCGCTGAAGCTACTTTTTTTCCAAACTGGATCCATGTATACTTTAACCTATCCACAGAACAACACCTGTGAGCTCTATGGCCTTGGACGACAGCCCTGGGTAAGACAAACTCTGGACTCTAAACAGCCTAAGTCACTCCTAAAGAGACTCTGATCTGAAGGACAAGACCTTGCCTTAGTAGTCTTTCTGTGCCAACCATAACTGGAAATACAAGAGCTTTTTATTGTATGCTACACTAATCAATGATAAATGCTGGAATTTTACATCAGAAAACTTTAATATGTGCAATGTGTTGCAATAAATCAAATCCTAATGAACAAAAACACTGTTCAGAAAGCTCCAGAGTGTTCTTACTAATTCACTAGTATGCGGGAAATTATGAATAACTTATTCTTCCATTTTCTTGTTAATTTTGAAATTGAAATTCTATTAATGCTAAAAGAAAAGTTTTATTTTGTTTTCACCCCAGTGTTTCTTGAGAGAAATTCTTAACTTTTATAAATGTTCTGAATAAAATATTGTAACTATTGAAATTAGACAAGATTACCTCCAAATGTCCCTTTCAACCCCTACTGTTCTGTGATTATAATTTATCATATTTAATATTTCCATAAGAAATTTAGGATTTTTTCTACACAAGATGACATGATAAAGTTCCAAATAGTTTTATATTATAGTAATATAATGGCCCATGAGACCAAAAAATTCTTTGTCTTTTTTTTTGAGAAATTTATTAATAACAATAAAAAATATTTTAATGTACCTATTGTAGAACTAGAAATTTTTTTTTCTTTTACAATATCATATTTAACAATAAAAGCAAGAATGTGAAAGAAATATAATTTTAATAAGTTAAATTACACTTGCGCTCTAAGGTCCTATGCAGAGGAGTCTTGATTTTAGAACCACTGTATATTCTGGTACAGATAGAAAACTAATTGTAAGGAGAAGTATTATGTTATTAGGACAATGTTGCCTGAATCAAAGGTTGATATAAAAATAAAAATGTAATGTCTAGCTTGTCTATCTGTGGGTGATGATGCTCTATGGGCAGTAGTCCTCAAATTACTTTTGCTTCTTATCTCTAAGAAAATCTCTGTAGAAACATTACCTTGTGTGTTTCGCCCATGAGGAACAAAGTTTTATTCCTCTCCCCTCCTGTACTTATTGTAGTGTTTGTATATTGTGTTTGGTGCCTGCAGAAAATGACTACAATTGGATACAAAGCTATGCTACATCCATGTATATCACTTGGGAAGGGTACATGCAGAACAGGCACCATAAAAGGGATGTGTAGATAGCAGTGCTAATAAAAGCATGGATAAGACATTAAAAGCTATGACAAGAAAATGAAAGGTAATCTAGAACTGATGTTGGCATTCTGCTACTGAACTGAGAACAGGCTGGCAATGAAGCAGCAACAGGGTTTACTGGAGAACCTCGTTGCTGCCTGCATGTGTGTGGCAATAAATAAACAGTAAAACAATAAAACCCCCCAAAACACACGATAAACTCCTGACCTGGGGAATGACTAATCTGTACTGGCAGAAAAACTGCATGAAAGAAGGGGAAGTCTCTCTGTAAGGGGGCTCAAAGGAGCAGGGCAGTAAACTGCCATATCTGCAAATGGAGTTGGGGTGCCATGTATAGCAAAGCTGGGAGTGCAGGGAGGGTTTCATTTGGGATATCTTAACACCTAACCCCCAGCAGGTGCTTCCAGGCATGTGTGCAGCACATGGCAGAAAACATAAAGTGATCTTCTAAAATTCCTAAGCAAAGGGGCTCAGGAAACCTATGGAAGGAAAAGTTTTTCAGGAACTTCCCAGCACTAAGTTGTCCACATTTTCACCATTTTATAAGTTCATGTGAGTATGGGTGAAGTTCCACAGGTGCTGCAAACTGCTAGCCCAATTAACATCATCACTGTCATGTACAAATACTCCCAATCAAGCCTAATATGGAGACAACAGAAGCAATTGATAAAAAGCGTGATACTTATGGATGTGGAGTATTGTCCTGCTCTCTGAGCATGGAGAACAGGCCACCTCTCCTCCTGGGGCACTAGGGGTGGCATGCACCTGTAGCATGGGCCATGGGAATGGAGAACAAGGCAATCTCCCATGTGTGTTTGGTTCAGCCTGCCATATATCTTAGCAAAGACAAAATAACATGCTCTTCCCCCTCCCACCCCAAATCGGTTGAAACTATAATGGAATTTGAAAATACAGATGGATGAATCAGTGGTCAGTATTGGTGGTACAGTCCTAAGCTGCTGTGCACAGATGTTAGCCTTACTCTAGAGACTGGCATCTAGAAAGTTAACTAGCTGCAGTTTCTTACCATCATCCTTTGAAAGTCCTAGAGATGCTGCATTGCTACAGGGTCTGGTATAAACCGAGACTGATAGACACCATTTGGTGCCCAAGACTCCCAGATGTGTACCTGTTCACAGCAGCTGGCAGAAGCTATGACAGGTGTACCTACCAGACCTTCTTGGGAGCTCCATTAAACACTAGCAAATAATGAAGGGTTTACCCATCACATGCTCTTGGTTTTAAACTGGAGATCCTTGATCTGTGTCTCCAAAAAGGGTTGGAGAGCCGCCATGCCAATGGTGATAGGTCAAAAGTTCACAATCAAGTCTAACTGGTTGGCATTTGATGGAAAACCACAATGTGTCGTATAGTGTTTTATTACAGCTTGTGCTTTCACAGCAAACCCTGAAAGCTTTGCATGATTTTATCTTCTTTTGCTTGGCCTGTCACCAGAATATTATCTGGTGGCATAAACATAAAAGGCAGGATGATTTTCTCATCAAATTTGATTTTTTGTGTGTGTGCTTATGATCATTGCAAAAAAACTCAATAAACTCTGATGCACAGACATCCCCTTCAGCAGTGAAATAACTGTATCAAACTGTCACAATTTCAAATGTTCAATGAAATATTTTTTTTTGTTGTTTATTTATTAAAGTAGCAACACACAGACCATATGAAATTTCCTAAATAAAATAGTTTCTTGCAAAGCAAATTTCTCCAGATGAATCAGTGTGTTTGTATGCAAAGCACTATTCTCCAACGAACTGCTGAAAGCAATATATGACTCATTCTCACTGTTCCAAGCTCTGCATGACTCATGTTGAACGATGGAGTCAGAAGGTCATTTGTTCTTATGGCTCTGTAAAAGTATTTGGACTCTGTGTATGTTCAGAGGAAAACCTGATGAAAATTGTTCAGCCCCTTGGGGAAAACCTAAATCTTCCCATAAATGATCACACAGCTCGCTAGAAGCAATGGTCACATCCTAGATTTTGACCAAAGGCATAGTACTCTGCTTCCGATTTACCAGTTTTGAAGTTCCACATCCTGGCATGTGGTGTTTACCTTAAAAAATGGTAATTAATACACACTGTTCATTTACCAGAAAGGAATTTTGCAGCCTACAGGAACACCAAGCCCAGTGTTTGAGATGCAGCTCCCACTAGACTCTTCTTCTGCCCTCTTCCTAAACTGGATTTTGGTAACTTTTACCTAAAAGCCCTTACATTAATCTGCCTGTATGGAAAGAAGACAGGAGGAGATGTATAACATTAGAAGTAAAATTAATGAAGGAGTCTATGGCCATATTCACAGAAGACACAAAGAAGATCCTAAGATTTGCTATAATTTGTGGGAATATATGCATATATATGTATAAGGATAATTGATCAATCGATCAATTGATTATCTGTTTAAGAATTTGAAGCCAGGCAAAGTCAAAGAGTTATTTTCATACTACATTATGATATGGGGATAGGCATAGAAAATAGATAGAAAATGCCTAGTTAATTATCACTAACTATTTTGTCTCAAAGTTCTTCTTTTCTCTTTGAGTTTTTCTGTTACCTCACCTGTTTGTCCATCCTTCTATCTATTCACATATTTTTCTGAGCATTGTAATTTTTAAATCTTTTGAATAATGCTAATGGCACTAAATTGAGCTTTTGCTCTAAGTGTTGTTTCTTCTGCTCACATTTGGATGACAAAGGCATACTTTAAACTACTTAAGTAACACTGCTACTGAAGTAACTCCTTTCTGTATGGCATTCATGATAATGTGTTTAGTGCTGCATCGTATTTAAGGCAATAATTATGACTGCTTCTTAAATCTGCATTGGCTAGCCTTTCTAGAAAGGTATTTGATAATTTCATAGGGTGTTCTTTTGCTATATAGGACGCAGTTGTTATTGCTTATTTTAAATGAATAAGCATTGTTTTAAAACTCAGTTTAATAGAGGCCTCTTGAGAAGCTGATATAAAGCCAAAAACCAGCCATGGGTTTTGGTTGCTACAGATTCCCTAAATGTTATGAACATGATTTTAAGTAAATTAAATGAAGCTTAATTAAACAGAGTGCCACATATATCCTGGAAATATACTCCAGCATGATGCAACTTATTACTTCAGAATTATTTTGGAGATGGGATTCAAGACATCGGTACAAATCCAGGAAATTAATGGAAGTGTAAACAAAGGAATTCCTGTGCCACAAGACAGGGATGCTGAGCATAGGCTGCGAGCACTAGATATTTCTGAATTAGACCAATAACTGAAAAATCCTGCCCTTTCTATATTTTAAAAGATGTGCTTTTTTTTTAAATTTCAGAATTGTTACTATTTTTCAAAATTAAATTCTATCTAGTTCTTACAGCTAGTTAAAAAGCTGGAAGAATGAAAGAAGGTTTTTCTGTTTTATTTTTTAATTGTTTTGGTTGCTTTGTAAAAGATTAAATTCATTTTCTTGGAAAAAAAACCCAAACCCTTCAGATTTGTGATAATTCTGTGATGTTTGTACAAACAATAACAAATTACACTGCTTGGAGTCTTGTAGCCCTGTAGACAAAAATCACCATGCCGTCTGGGATGACAGAAGAACACCAAATGAGTTTTCAAACATTCAGGAAAACCTTGGTTACACCCTGTGGTAGAGATACCCTTGTAATGAGTGGGACACGCAGAAGGAAAAGAATCGTCTCAACTAATTAAATGACAGAACTAGAAAATTAGAGCTTCCAGATTTTTTTTTTCTGGCATGACCATATAAAACTCTGTCAAGACCTACCATATCTTGGAAACCTGGCAGATGAGGGAACCCCAGATCTATTATNTTCTTCACTGCCATTCTCAAGTGCTTTAAAAGGTGATATAAGGGCAATGGGCAACACAGCCTATAATGACTAATGCTTGCCTGTCTCCTCTAGGTTCCTAGGGTCATACATCTTCTGGTTTTAGTTTTTCTCTGTATTGTCCATTGGTGTGGTTACTTAGCTGGCAGGATTTTTTTATTATAAAAAGGTTGTAGGGATGACTATTGTATTTTACATTATCGACAAGGAAGCGATTGCCGTTCGCAGCTTATGCTGAAGGAAAAACCTGCAAATGAATGAACAACCACAAAAATTTGTGTCTAGTACCTATTTAGAGCAGCAGGAGTTTCAAATTTTGCTCCAGCAATGTGGATTTAGGAAATTTATACTTTTGGAGGTAACTGGATTCAGATTGAGATATTGAACTGCTATAATTTCCATCAAAATCTTCCATACAGCTCAGTACACTACTGGTAGGATGGGTATGAGAGAGAGGAGCATCCAGAAAAACTCTTCAGAAACTTCAGTTAGAAATCCAAGTATTGATGATAATCATCCCACAATCTGAATTCTGGTCTTGACCATTGCTGGCAAATTTCTACAGAAAGGTGTGTGTATTTTGTCACATCAGATGCCAAATACCACAAAGGGATGCAGAAACATGTTCTTGTCTGTTGTTTAATAAAGCCTCCTCATCCACATGCCTGGCTTGGGTCTGTACGACCAACTCCAAAGAGCATGAGAGGTAATGCAACCCAGCAAAGTTGAAACAGGAACAAGCATTGCTCTACAACAATTTATTAAATTCCCTCTTTCAAAGGGCATATAG
>VZTM01024251.1:33343-47277 GCA_013400555.1 Jacana jacana | reverse complement strand
CACAGAGAGCTTTACCCACCCTGTGCCCACTCGGAGCTTTGTACTGACTTTGTACTTCTGTTGTGCTTGGTGATGTGGCCCAGACATTTCTAATTATTCCACCTGAAAGCAATCATCCTTGCAGAAAGATCAGAGAAAGTGTATGCTGGAGAGGTTCAGTTATTGAGCTCAGCCTCCTGCTGAGCCAGTATGCTTTAATTTGGAATTATCAGAAAAGATGCAACTCCAACATGAATTCTTGCCTTTAAAATACTAAAATGAGGAGGAAATCACAGCCTTTAGGTTTTTAAGGCATTTTAAAGATGGTGAAGGTCAAAGACAAAGTGCAGACTTGTGGATGTGAGTAGGTGTTAGGGACTAACATAATTTCCACTGAAGTAAGTGGACTGAAGCTTAGAGTGGAAGAATGGGGCAAAAAAGACAGGTGGCCTATTTGGGGCTGCAAGGATAAGGAGGGACTGCAGTCAACAGTAACACAGATGACATTCCCGAGCATTACTCCATCATTTTAGAATATCCCAGAAGCACAAGGATGCTCCTGCCCTTGTAGCAGCAATTAGAGGGAATACATAAAAGGGAAATGCAGCTTTTAGAGAAAGAGGCTTTGTGATATGATGGTGCTGGGACCAGCATTTTTTCCTTGATTATCAGCTCCAGCTGGGAGAGTGGGGGAAGAGAGGGAAGCAGGTGGCTCCTGAGAGGGTCCACCTGGAAGAAGATGCTAGAAGGGAAGCTGTGCTGCAGTGCAAGAGTGAAGAGGATGCTAGAAAAGCTAGTGTTCTTTGTTTTACTTTTTTCACTTACTGAAGAGTAAGAGCCTCCTTAGCTTACATTGTGATCTTGTAGGGTTTTATGAGTTAACAATAGAAAGCGTATTTGTGAAAGGTGTTGAAAAAGCCATGGTTGCCGCACTGAGCTCTCTCTGGGTGAGTAAATATCATACTATAGCAACAGAAAAGAAAAAGGATGACTTTAACTGTTTGGGTAATGTACCTCTGTGTGTTTGTGTAGATAACACAAAGCTTTTGCCTTTAAAGTTTCTGTATGGCAATCCCAGACCCAGCATAACCAGATGTTTCTAGGTTTTTTTTGGCTAATTCAGTAATGTTAATGTTCCTGGACTTGTTGTGTCCTGGGAACCAATATAATTTGCAAGTACACGAATTCAGTAATTCTGCAAATTAACTGATGAATTCCTGAGTCTTTTTGCTTTCTAAAAGCAAGTAGAGAGATAATACGTTGTTAGGAGGGAAAGGGAGAAATTCATTTGCAGAGGCTCGCTAGGCTCAAGATAGATCTCTGCAAAGCTTTGGAAAATAGCTTTCTGTGGCTCTGCTGAGTTCCTGTTTAATTACTTAGGCAGATATGACCTTGTACAACTTCTGTAATACAAGGGACTAGGAGATCTTTTGTGGTAAACAGAGCCCATAATAACTCCATTCTCTAATCTCCATTCCTCCAGCCGATACCACACTCTGTAAAAACTATATATATAACCCTGAAGTGCCTAATTGGAAAATGGCTTTGTGAGGGGATGAAAACTTTTGAGTTACAGGAAGTAATTACACAGGAACAGTGTCAGTTGTTTTTTTGTTGTTACAAACAAATACTGTTAAGAGAAGGCATGTTTCATCGTGTGTCCTTTGGGTTGGCAGTTATTATACCTTTGGTCAATGGAAAGAAAGGCCTAAGAGCTGTAACCAAGAGCTGTATTATTCATACAGTTTAGGAGGCGTGCAACTGTTCATTTGCAGTTCTCTTGCACACGCCTGGGAATCTGGCATGTGTGAAATAATTCCCAAGGGATACGGGTGTCTGTGGCACCTTAGGAGAGCCTGACAGAGAGACTCTGCAAAGTGAACCCACGCTGTTTGTGGTGATGATTGCTAAGAGTGGAAGGACTCGTAGTAGTAGTGATGTGGTGTAACACAGTGGATTGTACTGTGCTGAGAAACTGTTTCATTACAAGCACTGCTTTACATGGTTATCTTGGGTTTTTTGTTTGTTTGGTTTGTTTGGTTTTTTTTTTTGAGAGCACCGAATAAATAACAAATCTTTTCTTTTACATTGGTGATGCTTATGCTTTAAACTTGCATTGCAGGGGACGCTGCTTCAAAATGCATGGCAATGCTTTGACATCACTTAAGTATCAGTGTGTTAAATATTGTCTCCCTTTGCTATTTTTCCTTTCAAGCAAAGAAGCTGCTCTGCCTGAGGGCAGGTCCATTGATTCTTAATTGCCTCCTTCCCCAAGTGACTTGGGAGATTGCTCTCTAACTGGCTGTAATTATCCTTTACTGTAAACTAACTAAAGCACACTCTGATTTTGGTGTTATGTTCATTAGCAGGCACCCTGTTTTAAATGTTAATGTATTCTGGGAATGTCCATTCTATAAGAATGGACTGATTTGTGTAGCAAGTGTTTGTGAAATACCCTGAGGAACAAGGCTGTACTGAGCAACTGATTTGAAATGAAATCTGTGATGGTGAGGGCAGAATATCAATGGCTGGTCAAGTTGCAGAGTTGTTTTATGTGTGAACATTGTCTAAAAGAGAGTTGAACTTTTTATTGTCTCCAAGAGTCCTCAATATGAAGGTCGATTCTGAGCCTGTGCCTGCAAAAGATTTCTCCCTGTGATAGGTGTTTTTGACATGATTTCTTGCTTGAGGTGAAGAGTGGACTTGTGAGTGGTGCTATTGGTGTTCTTGTGAAGGGAGTGGACTTCTAAATTAGCACTGGAGAAATGTGGGAAGCTTCATATCTTGACACAAATGTAGTCCATAAAAAGGAAGATTTCCCACACGTTCTTTAAAAAAAATAATTTAACAGAAGTTCTGAATCCTAACAGATGCTTTTTCTTGTTATTTTCAAGATAATCAGCACTGTGGACCACTGACTTTTCAGATGGGTAAATGTGTGCAGCCTATAAAAGTGATGCTGAATGCTTTTAACAGCTACTGCACTGCCACCCAGTTCCTACTTCAGCCCTTGAATCTGGAGTTTTCTGCTGTCTCCTGTAATAAGCAATGAATCATGGCTGTGCTACCAGCCACAGGTGGAAAGTTTTGCCTAATAGTGTTGTTGATGTCTGGATAATAAAGGAAGTGACTCAGTATTTTTCTTCCGAGTGAGATATTTCAGTCAAAAGCATGATTTTGAATTTCCAAGTGACTCCATGTGGACACTATTATAATAATAGGGGCTCTTTAACCAATGTAGAATATAGATTTCCTTAGTTGAGCAAAATACATCAGCAAAAAACACTCTAAAAAATGTGCAGGCGGAAAGCTATTGCTGAAAAAGTTGTTCTACAGTTGCCTTTTCAGTTAATTTCCTCTTGTATGTAAGCCCTTTCTCCAAGTGTTTTACCATATATTTCCGGAGAGAGAAAGCACTTGATCACTGAGTTTGTGCACAGCGCTTAGATCTCAAGATGCCAAGCACTTGGAGTACATGGTGCTAGAAATCAGTCTTGCTGAGCATTCATATGCTTGGTTTAGCTAATAGAATTCTCTTAACTGTTCCGGTGTGCAAAATAGTTTTAATAATATATGAGATTATTGCTTTTGCTGGGTGTTTCGATAACTATCTTAAGGAATTGGATGAGGAGGCCGATGAATACACAAGTTGTAAAAGTGGAAATAAGAATTAAGAAGCAAAATAGTAATCTGTGTTTAAAAACAAAAGGCTTCCTTATTGCTCATGAAAGCATCACGGTGTTTACAGGAAAAAAAACCCTCTAGAATAAAGGCTTGAGAAGGTGATGTTGCGTGCTTAGGAACTTCAATCTCTGAATCTGATGGTTCCCACGTACTGAAAACAGCAAGGAAATTACTGTCATGCTACAGAGTTCTGTCTATTCTTTCCAAGTCGACACATCTTTGAAAATCACTCTGAACAAATCTAATGGTGTCCCTGGATACTAGAGATTATGAAAATAAGTTTAAAAGAGCCACCAAAGAACAGTCTGTGGGCTTTTTGGTATATCAGATGGATATGTCACTTGCTAAAGTTTAGGCTATGTTTCTATACTGTCACTGGTATCTTTAAATGCTTATCTGCTAGTCTGCTAATGAAAATTATCCTTCTAATTCTTGTAAGTCAAAACCTAATTAACTTTTTCAGGCTTTTTTTCCTTTCGTTCATTTTAAATATGGTGATAGTTATTTGAGATTTTAAAAGGCAAACATCTTCCATTTCCATTGCTCTGTCTACTTTTCAAAAATAGTGAAAGAAAGAATACAGCAAATGCCTCTAAATGGTATTATGTGTCACCTACATATCTGTGCACATAGGGAAATGTATGCCCACAGGGAAAAACAAATTTAACACAATATAAAACATAGTTTGCTATCTAAAATTTCAGATGTCTCAGCAGCAAACTTGCTCAAGAAACAGATTCTTCCTTTTATTTAGCTTAAAGAAAGGTCTCTTATGCGAGGTATAAAAGGTCTCCTTTGTACCCAAGCACTTTGGGTGAAGCTCTTAATCAGAAACTATATAAGCAAGAGGCAGCCCATACATTTGCTATATGTGTTATTTACGAGGCCATCTTGTAAATACATACATATATAAAAGAATCCCTGTAAGTACATGGGTAGACTCTTAATATAAGGCTTTGATTCTATACCTGTTAGCTATGCTTGTGCACTTTCAGCCTTTACTAAGAGATGGAGCTTGCCAGCTTTTTCAAATTTTGTCTTCTTTTTTTTTTGGTTGTGTTTTTTTGTTTTGTTTTTAATATACCTGCTTGCACATACATGTGTCTAGGACAGTATCCCTGATTTCTGGCCTTACCTTCACATCGTTGACGTTCATCCTGGTTCCCTCCTTCCCAACAAAGATGTCATCTATGTCAACCAGAATGTACCTATCCAAGGACAGCGTCAGCTTTTTCCCCGAAAGGAAAGAGATGGCGTCAATAAAGATCAGTTTGTGCAACCAGAAGGTCAGATTGTTTCCAAAAAGGACTCTCTGAATCCCATCATGAAGTCCCAAGTCTTGGATGACAGTTGCATACAGAGCAGCCTTTGGCAGTCCTGCAGGGGGTGGTCTGGAGGTCTGCAGTTCTGTTAAAAGCACAGGTTGATAGGTGGAATGGTTAAATTGGAATACTGACCAGTCTTCACCAGGCAGTGGACCTTTCTCAACCCTTGGCGCTTTGGTAATACGCAGCAAGGGAGACTGAGAGTTTACCACACAGTCTTGGAGGGCTACATTATTGTAAAGATGCAATGGCAATCCTTTTAGTTTTATACTTGGGACACTGTTCTCATTGGCTTTATGAAAACCAATTATGCTAACACTGTATTCTACACAGTATTTTTCCAGAAGCTCTCTATTCCATGAGTCCATGGATACGTACTTCAAAATATTCTCATATATAACAATTGTGTATTTTCCTCTTCCATTGTCCGTGAGAGGGGGAATATCCCCCTTAGCTGGTGCGATGACCATGTGGTACTGAAATCTGCTGGACTCAAGAATGGCTATGATGTCTTGCCCTAGCTGGGAGTACTGGCTTTCCACAAACAGGAGGACAGTGGGATCAGTTTTAGATGGATCAATTGGCTTAGCGGTTTTCAGCTCCACAGACCTGTATGGTAGAATCTTGAGGTCTTCGCACTCTGCTTCTCCGGTGGTTTCCACAAGGGCCATTTCCTGCTTGTAGCCGGTGTAGAGGTAATAGGCAGAAATGACGATACTTGCCAAACAGAAGGTAGCCAGGAGAATGACCAGCGTTCTGAAACTTCTGCGGAGCTTCACAATTAGATTCATCTTTCGCAGGACTTCCAACTTCTGTTGGACTTGCTGCTTTTTTGGTTCTCTCTCCCTAAAGTGCCATAAGAATGAGGAGATGTGGAGGTGCTGATTTCCCTCCCAAGACATTCATGTGACCATTGCAGTGCATTTATGAAGCTGTTGGGGAGGTTATAAAGCTGTTGGAGTAGGAAGTCAAAGGATCCGGAAAGCTAAATTGAAAGAGGTTTTCTCAGAATGCAGCAGCTGCCAATAATCAATGAAGAGGACTCTTAACATTATCTGCAACAAGAAGTAAAAGAAGAGTAAATAAAATAAAATCCATAAAGCAGTTAAAAACACACATTACTGAGGACAGTGATTGATACTGGCAATCTGAGTTAAGAGGGGAGTTTATGAACAGTTCAAGGAGCACTTGGTGTCACTTGCTTTCTCAATGTATTAAGCTGCATTAAACAGATTCCCCATATTCTTAGGGTATAAAAACAAAGTTGAAACATAACTTTTTGAGGACATGCATCTCTTCATGGATGAGCATGTAGATGTGTACCCTGGGCATGACACGTCTCCAGCTAAAGGACTGGGGCTTTGGTCTGTCCCTGCTCGGCTGAAGAATTAGGTGTTTAAACCTGACAGCCTGGCCAGTTCTGAATCATAGAATCATTTTGGTTGGAAGACACCCCTGGGATCACTAAGTCCAACCATCTGCCCCACTCCACAAGTTCTCCTCTATACCGTATCCCCCAACACCACATCCAGTCCACTCTTAAACACAGCCTGGGATGGTGACTCCACCACTTTCCTGGACAGCTGATTCCAGTGATTGACCACTCTTTTTGTGAAGAATTTTTTCCTAATGTCAAGCCTAAACCTACCCTGAAGCCCTTGTGCAAGTCCTGGTGGTTCTACCTAATTTCAGGAAAAATTATCATAAGTAACCATATGCCTTGGAGCCAAGTAAAAGTAACGAAATCTATAGATTTAAAACAAAATTATGATCTTTCTGGATTACTTTTATTGTTTACCTATTGGAAAAACATCAGACTGTAAACAAGGAGTAATTTATGAATTGCAAGGAAGAAATGCTCTTTGCAGGCAGACACTTGCCACTTGATGTCCCCTCCTCCATAATATCAGGTTGTGCTTTTGAGATTAATTCTGAAAACCTTCATTCATCTTAAGCTTTACACCTGAAACTGGAAAACGTTTGTAAGAAAGGTGTTGAAGAAATTTGCCAAGCAGTATAATTTATTACTCTGATACAGTTCTAAGGAGCCTCTGTAGAGACCCAGACTACAAGAAACCACATCAGGCACTCAGTGAAGAGTGTTGACAGAATAAGAGGTTGGAGAGGAGCAGCCCAGCCCACTGCAACTGAGAGCACAGTGGCCCTGGAACCATTCTGGGGACACTGGACACCTTGGTGAGGCAGCACTTTTTGGGTTTCCTTCCTTATTCTGCAGGGCCATGAATCCTTGTTGGGTAACCTAAGACTCTGGAGTGGCCACGCTCCTAGCCCCAGCCAGCTTCCAGAACCACTGGACCCGCTACTGATGATCTCTCTCTCTCTCTCTCTTCCTTTTCCTTTTTTCTGTTCTGACTGCCTTACTTTTCCAAAATGGCAGCTTAATGACATGGTGCAAGCCTTACATTCATTAGTTTACTTATTTGTCAGCAAGATTAGCTTGGTTAATAAACATTAATTGTTGTTTGGACTGCTCTGCTGTCATTTCACCTCAATTCTGACATTGGAAATCCGTGAGCCTGAGTTGCCTCAACCTTGGGATGTGACAGCCTCTTGATTGTGTCAGTTCAGGATATTAACAATGCAAGTTGAAAGGTTTTAGTTTTGCTTTAAATGCCTTATGTACCACAGTCCTAGTATTACTCTACTGCTTGTGGGAGCTTATCGAACAATTAACAGGGTGCTGAGGTAATTGTGAATTAATAGGTCTGCTGGCTCATGAGAGGGCTTGTTGCTGTTCCAGCAGTTTAGAGAAAAGAAGTTGTTGCTGAGGCCAGCTGTCACTTTTCCGGTTTTTATCTTTACTTAGTGGAAGCTTACCAGGAGACCCATACCCCTGTATTGGGGTTTATATATGGGATGCTCAATTAGTGACCCTGTTGTATGTCACACAGCAATTGGCTAAAAGAGGAGCAAGGTGGGTAGTTTATCCATGGAAAGAAGTCAATAGTAATGAGGGAAGCTCCCTGTATTTAATAACACTTTGTATATCACAGAAAAAATGAAAAAGAAATCACATCTGTCACTAGGATATTGAAATAATCCTGATAATTGTAGGTGTATTTCCCCCTTTTTGGTGCTTCGCTTTTTCTGCAGTTCTCTCTGCCTGCTAGGATCTCACTTATTAAACCTCCAATTAAGACTTTTATTATAAGGTATAGCTGGATCAAGTGAAGCATCTTCCGTGAGGCTGTGTCCCACTTTTGGTGACGTTGATGAGTCGCCGAGCTGGATTCCAAGGTTTTATGGGATCAGGAGAATTGTTCTCCGTGGGAAGGGCAGCCTCTCTGGGCGGGTAATCTCCCCACAACAGAGCGAACTGCAACAAGCCTTCGTTTTGTTAGCATGAGATAGGCAGGTATCTTGGAAACAATAATTAAAACCCCTTCTTGGACTCTGCATTCTCTGCTTGCTTTCAGCACTAGAGGGCAACATTTTCTTGCTTTTTAGCAGACAGCACCTGCTCTCGCCTCGCCTCATGAAGCAGGGTCTCAGGAAAGCCTCAGGGCAGGTAAAACACCTTAATTAAGACCCTAATATTTTAAAATAAATAAAACCCAGGACTTTTGCTCTAAGAAACCTGCTGCTAAGTCACGCTGCATTCTTGCCAAATGTCTTAGCCTATACCTGTAGCACGAGGGAATATCATGAAAGAGACCTAAAATTGCACAGTTTTTCCTTGCTGTTCTGTCCTGCTGGATATCCCAGGAACTGGTATTACAAACTGTCAAATACATTTAATGAGTCAAATCTTTGCTGCTACTATTGCATCTATTACTAAATATGAGAAGTTCCAGACTTTATACTAGCCAAAATAAAAACATGGTCTTCATCCCAAATTATTTGATCCAAATAAAATTTGTAAAATCTTTTCCAGTTAAAATACAGTAAATCAGTCTTAATATAAACTAGTACATCTGCTGTTGTACGCAGCTGTTATAACAAGAGCGAGTATCCAAACTTAACTAGATGTCTGAATCCTAGAATTGATAAGAAATTTGAACTTGCATGTGGAAACCTGGCATTGGAGTAGATCTTTTTAGTTTGCACGTTATGCTTGAACTGCTCTGTTGAACTGATTATACTGTTCAGTAAAAAAAAAAAAAGTGTGAAATAATTAAAGTTTATGAAAATAAATCAGCTATATTAGCCATTAGTGGGACATTTTCCAAGGCTTAATTGGAAGTTAAGTGCCATTTGTGCCTTTGAAACTCTCCCCCTTAAAGTTCAACAGCTTTATATTCACTCAATTCAAATATCTTTGGAGTATTTCTGTGGTATATTAATTTGAAAAACATGAAAATAGGCAATATTTCTTAATTAGTGTTACAAATGTAGTTTCATTTTAGAAGCCGGTGTTTGAGGTCCTGTGTTGTATGGTCACTGGTCGGCATTCTTTGGCTAGTCAAGGGTAAAACCCAAAGCTGGGACATTTGATCAAGAAATCAAGATTATGTTCATCTATAGTTGGTCCTTCAGGAGATCTTCAATCCTGCATTCAGCTGACTTAATAAACATGGGGCCTTCCCCAGAAAGACCAGGACTCTGCAATATAACTCCGTTGTGATGCCATAGCCATCTGCAAGAACTGTAATTTTTCTTGAATTCAGGCAATGAAAGAAAAAGAGGTTTATAAATTGCTGCCTCCTTGCTAAATAACACTTCCTGCTTCCGCAGAAAAATGCTTTTGATTGATGATTAAAGCATAGCGATTTTTGAAGATGATTGATTTGGAGATTAGGACTCAACTATTTAAATCTGATAGCACAATAGTGAAAAGAAACAGCCTCTTATTAATACCATATGTTAACATCTCACTGGGAATTAAAGCTGATTCTCTCATGGTCCAGTTCCTATAGGTGGAGTTTCTCATAAGTCTTAGTGATTTAACAAGCATCCTGACCATCTTAGGTACAACTAACCACTGGGGGGATAGAGACATTGCAGAAGGCAGTTACATGTTGCAAATATGTTAATTGCTACTGAAGGATATCTGAAATAATTATGTTATTGCCTGGGTAAATAGGGGAAACCCCATTAAGAGGGAGAGTTGCTGCTTTCCATCATTCATTAGGAGAAATGGATGGTATGTGGCCTGGGGACAGCAGTGAGTTCTCGGTGTGTGGGCTGCCAACCTGACCAAAGTGCAGGGACATCACAGACTTGCAGGGCTGTCATGAGCTCTTCCTCTGCCCTTACCTCTCCTTGTAGGTAGACTACAGATCTCGGAAAGCAGAGATGTTGGTGTTAAGTGAACGTTTTTTTTTTTATCTACCCTCTGGATTGAGCTAATAGACTTCCATCTGCAGCAGGTTGGGAGCCTGCAGCTGATTAAAGCACTTGAGGAGAGGAGTTTGTTGATCCCCTGCAATGTGGTCATCTCTGGCCGTCTGTCTGTATCAGAGTGGAATGCCCTATGGGTAATTCCTCTGGAGGCAGGCCAGAGGTTTCCTCTCATCTGATTCCAACATAAATCAGAATGTCCTTATTTTCTATAATAAAGCTTCCCTTTAGACTGAAAAAAAAAGTAATGTAAACTCTTTCCTCTTTTCCTTCCTTTCCATGTTTGTATGACTCCTGCTGTTTATTAGCAGCTCGATGATCCATGATACCTACTTGCTACTTCTTACATAGGAGTGCTCATTCAATACAGAAACAAGCAAACTGATTTGAGTGAAAAATGACTCCTGCTAACCATTAGCAAAAGTTCAGGGTTTCTATTCACTGCAGAGGAGAAAACAGCTTTTTTTTAATCTCAGAAAAATTTCCAACAGACTTTTGTTACTGAGCTCATGAAATTTGAGCTTCTTGAAAGTAACTTTTTTTCAAGTTTAACAAAGTTGCAATGTGTTTTGTGTTGAGAAATGTGTCTTTGCTCAAGAAGGGTGCTGATGCCTTACCACGAGGTTTTAGAAAAGTCTTTTACCTAGGATAAGGTAACAGCTGATAAAGGCTATTGCAAGTCTTCTAATTTTGTTCTAACTCTCTCTTATACTTTTGGAGTGGAGAGGCTGCTCACCTCTTTCACCTCTTCATTTGTTTTCAATGCATAATCATCTGTAAGTTACAACATCAATTTTTCAGTGTTTTCAGCAATTTGATCAATCTACAGGGCACATATAATCTTGCATGATTCCAGAAAGCTAAATGATGCCAGAGGTTGAAGTCAATAATCAATGAATATAAAGCAAAATGCTTGAAACACCTCACCTCGTGCACTCACTGAAAGCTGGCATGATCTTATGCATGAAGCAATACTTGGAAGCCAGGCTATTCAACTCTTTGAACTTCTATCTTTCTTTGGACTTAAACTTTTCCAGATGATTTCAGAACTTGGAGCTTTGCAGAAAAAAGGCTTCCTGATGTAAAGGCAGATAAAGGCATACATGGAGATAGCTTTTACACACGTACACGTATGCACCCTCACCTTGTACTATGTATATAAGATAGTTGGGAAACATGGTGTCAATGGACTTAGGAAGTCTGTAAACTCTTCACTGCTGATAAACTGATAACATCTGATTGCTGCAGACAGATTCATGCAAAGCTAGCAGTTTGTCTCACTCCAGGACATCAAAACTGACCTGGTTTTACTGTATTTAGTATTGTCAAATGTGATTTGAAGCATACTAATAGGGTGGTTTTCTTTATTTTCAGTGTTTTGCTTGTCTTTTGACTGGGTAGGAGAATTGTGAATAAAGAAAGCCTCATAATTATTTCTTTCTTTAATATTTCTGAAGGTCTACCGATAGCCACCACTGACTTGCCACCAGTCCTACTTTACTGAACAAAAGTGATAAATGTACTGTCATAACAGCATGCAAGCAAACATATTTTGTTCTCATTAATGTATCTGTGGTCTGAAGTTGCTGACTCACCAAGTGGGTTTTTTTTAATTGATGCTTTTAGATAGGTAGCTATAATATCTGCTGATGAGACCCCCCACAAAGATAATCTATGTGATTCAGTAGGACGCTTTTGAAAATGTGAACTAATGAGACTATAATGAAGGTACTGGTATTGCTGCAAATACTCCCTCAAAAAATTGTTGCTGCCTTTGATTCCTCAGCTCATATGTAACACCTCGTTACTTAACTCCTAGTGGAAATTTATCCTATGACAGCCAGTCCATACTTCCGGTGAATGTTGCCTGACATTCAGTCCGAACACTTCTTTCTCCTGGCCCGTTATCTTCTAACAGTCATTTACATGTGTAAATGTAGTCATTCTAACAGTCTAGGTGGTCATTTGGACCACCTGGAAATGCACGTATGTATCCCATCTGTCATGTTTCGGTGACCTTCCCTCCAGTTTATCAGTCTGTAGCACTTCAGTGTTTTTGATTGTAAGTAGTTGTAGTATTTCCTCAGAAATCACTGACTGCTGATTTTTCTTGAGTGTCAGGTGTTGAAGCTTCTAGAAATCATTGATTTAAGGATAGTTTTAGGAGGACCATGCATGAAGAGAGAACCTACATATATTTCTGGATTCTTAACGGAGTGGCTCTAGTCACCATCACAACACGTAGGCACTAATGACCCCATTCATCCTTTGTGCAGCTCTGTATGTGGCAAAAGTGTTGCATAGTGATATCAAAATGTGATTTATACCAAAATATACTTAAAATCTTGATGTCATCAAGGAAAACAACTTAAATTTGCAGCCAGACTTAAAATAATAATTAAAAAAAATAAAAAATATGGTCTCAATGATGTTTCCAATAAATGCGTTCACCTTGCCTGAGGGATGGTAATAAGATCTATCACTTTTCACCAGTAACTTGCCAAAATTTAAAAAAAGCTAAATTGCACTGTTCCTGGATACTGGTCTGACTTTTCAAAGGTCATTTGCCAGACTACTCATAGCTGATCTAGAAGCAATTGCCCCTTTTTCTTGCCTGATGTCCTTCAACAGGTAGGTATCTTTATAACCTTCATGACATCTGTAGAAAAGTAACTGAACTACCAAGAATGAAAAGAAATTTTGAGAGGAGATCTGAATGTCAGGAGCTTACTGCTTAAGCCATGATGACTTAAGCCAAAATGTCATGGCAGAAAGTTGTGGCTGAAAACACAGCAGGAGATTCCCATGGTAAAAACTTGTGTGTGACCTAGAGGATCAAATCCTTGGAGCTGATGTTTTGCTTTCCCAGTGGGATTAATGGGGAGTGCAGGTGTAATGAACACTCTATGATTGCCCCAGTCCCCCTGAAGGAAGCTGTTGAATAAAAGCAGGCTTCATGTGTTTTCCTGAAGCAGCCTGCAAAACGTTCCTCCTGACCTGATGCAACAAATCTGATCTCACTTGGTTAATGGCTTCTCTTCACTTTTCAATTCATAGTTTAATGCTTCAATGGAAGCCAATTTGAATTCATTTAACTTTTCAAATAAAACTTTTGTGAGATGCTGTTTCAGATGTTTTATTACAGTCTATCTATTCTGTTACTGTTTTCTACTTTTATAAGGTTGTCAATTAGCTCTTCAGTTTCAATAGAATGATTTGTATTGCAAATTCAGTTGATAGACAACATTTGTGCAACATAATGGGTGCCTAACTAGAGCTCCTTAAAGTCAATCAATGCAATAGTCAAACTCTGTACATCTTGTTTGATCATATATAAAAGCTAAGACATAAAGAGAAATAAAAATCTTTTTATAATTCTATTAGCATTTAAACAACTGCAGATTTTCTGAATCTGTTTTGAAAATTTACCAATGATTACAGGTTTTCTGGATAGATATTGAAAATTTACTTTTTGGATGTTTCTTTCTCAAAAAAGTTTAAAATCTCTCTAGTTAAAAGGTCCTTTGCCTGAAAGACATGGTCATGGGCGCTGGAGTGGGTTATTAGAAACAAAGTTCTTTAGTCTTTGTACTTTTTTTAACCTTTTTTTTTTTTTTTTTTTTTATTAGTTAATTGTTTTTTGCC
>VZTM01024251.1:19406-33300 GCA_013400555.1 Jacana jacana | reverse complement strand
TTCCAATTGCTGTTATGGGACCTAAAAATGTTTGCCATGATACAAAGTGATTAAAATATCTCTTGTATCAATGACAATGTATTTCACTGAATACCATGTTCTGTGGTGTCTGTATCCTGTCACAGGGACTAGTTGTGAGAAAGTCTGATGTGGTCACATCTGTGCTAGGAATTAAAAGGAGGCCACTAACTTATTTCAGAGAGACTACTGCTGTCACATAGTAATGATCTGTTACTACTACGAAGGAAGTCTATTTAAAATCAGATAACAAAGACTTTGTACCTAAATCCTTAGAGCAGCACATTTACCACATGAAATTTAAACAGAGGTTTATTCTGAGTTTACTTAAACCAGGTTCCAGCCAGCCAGAGAGCGTTTTCAAGCTTTGGGTACAGTATAAACAGGGAAGCTGTTATAATGGGAGTTATTCTTTAAGTAAATTCTACTGGCATCCCACCTCCCCATTTTCATCCTTATTGAGTGAAGAGTATTTTTTTGTCATTGTGAGGATTTGGTAGAAAAATGGGTAGTGAGCGAGTTTGGTCCCAGCAACTTCTGATCAGAGTAGGTGTGTGGACTAGAGCATCACCTAAGCCACCAGTGTTGGTGACAGCCTGGCAGGTGTTAGCTGATGAATAGTGGCAATGGCAAGTAATGGCTTTCAAGCAAAGTAAGGCAAGAAGAGTGAATGAAGAGGGGGTGAGCCTCCATGTTTCTCTCTTGGTGTGTGCGCGCGTGCTTCTTGAACTTTCAAAAGGCATTGTTCTCAAGAGGAAAATTCAAATAGTCACTTCCACCTTGCTCATAAAATACTTGCATTTATCACTGCTTTTTTACATGACAGTTTGGGGGCAGGAAGTTGTTTATAATATCTCTCCTGTGTGTTCCTTATATATTTAAATTGCTTAAGTTAGTCTCGGTCCTAGACTAGGTTCTAGGCAGCCCTTCAGAAAATCCTAGGTCTTACTATCAGTTCTTTAAAACTGGGGAGACTAGATTTTTGTGTGAACTAGTTATGGCTGCACATCGCAGTGTCTGTAAAACTAATCTACACAGAGAAATGTCATCATGTATTAAAAATACTACAATGCCCAACAGACTATATCTCACTTTAATGTATTTAAGTATTTCAGACACTGAAATTTAAGTGGACAAGAGAGTCCCAGGAAGTTTTGTGGAAGATATTAATAGAAATTCAACTTCTTTGTGTCTTTAAATTATTGGATGGGTTGTGTTTGCCTGTGAAGAGGAAAATGCTCAGTGGTCATAGGATAAGGCAGGGAGATGAAACTTTGTTCTGTCTCTCTGCCACTGAATTTTTTCTTTTTTTCTCAGTACTTCAGTTTTCCTGTCTGCCCTGTGGGAACAATGTCCTTTTCTACCTTTACATGGGCATTAGATGTAAAATGTTCTAAGATGACTCAGGTTTGTTTCAAACATATATAGGATGGTTATCGCAAACAGTGCATTTAAGAAAGCCAGTGCAAAATTCATACTTTCGTGTGCAGTCAAATGTATTTGCTGTGCTTACTTTCTTTTTCTTCTGTTTCTTCACACCCTGACTCTAGGTTTTTTGTGTTTATTTCTGCCACTGTTATAAGGTTTTTCTGAGAGAAGCTACTTTTTCAGTCAAGTGAAAGATCTCTTTTGAGATTTCTGGTGTGTCATCTGTGACCTATAGATACTGTTTTTTGTTTGGTTGAAAATATAAAAAAACCTTTCCTTTCAAAAGAACTATTTTTTGTTTTGTCTAGATAAAGTTTAATTTAGAAATGTCACTTGTAGGATAAGGGTCCTACTTGGGAATTCAAGGGATTTTTTTTGTCGAGTCACGCTAAACTCAGAGGCTGGAACTAGAACTAATACCATTAGGCCTATGTGATAGAATAGCGAGGCTTTTGATTTACGTGGTGTTTTTGTGAAAAATCTCTGCTTATTGAGCTACTGAGGCATTAACTTAATTTTGGAAGGATAGAAGGGGTGTGTGTGTGGGGGAAATAAAAAAAAAAAAACAAAACCAAAAAAATCCATGTGGTTGTCAAAATCTTTCTGAACATACTGCTCCTGTATCTGGCTGGAATTAGTTATGTTTCTTTCCATTCTTATTCTTCCCAGTTAACTGGGTGCACACTTATACTGTCTTTTCCAATGTGCATCTCCAGGATACATCTTGGAAGAGAAAATCCAGTCTGGTTTTCTGCTTTGTGAAAGGGGCTTACAAGCCAACAAAATGGTGTCTCATTAGTTAACATAATGATACACTGTAATCCATAAAGTTCTGTTTTTGACAATATATCAAAAGATATTTTCTGCCAGAATGTAAATATTTTCCATAGAGGAGAAATCCTTTTTGGAGGTACGTTAGTTAATAATCTGAATATGCAGCATGACTGCTGCTTATTCCTGCTAGTGAGTGGATCTTGATACCTCCAAAGCCGATGAAGAGTTAGTCTTATGGGAGTCTGAGACTGCCAAGTGTTTTGAGGCATGCACTGCTTACCTTGCTTGTCATGCGGATAGTACAGAGCTCTCCTGATGTTTAATTGTGATTTTTCTGGTACAAATGATGGTAATGTGCAGCTCTTTAGGTAGTTTAGAAATAGCAAGGTATGGCAAAACAAGACTCGGTGTTGTGTTAGAAGATGAAGTTCCGGTATTGCTGCTTTTTGGTCACTAATGAGAGAGACCTTAAGAAGGTGGAATGGTGGCTTCATCAATTCAAAACAGATCTGGACCCTCTGTTACTAGTAGTGTTTACTGGCTTGGACAGTGCCCTGTGCAGGAAGGGATTGCACACTGTGTGGGCATGCATGGTTCCACTCTTAACAGGTTAAATCCTATGAGGGGTAGAATAGTGAAGCCATTTAAAGTGCCACAGCAAATACAGTCTAATGACTGGTAATGAATAAAAATGCCCTAGTCCATTATACCAGCTATTTAGGTAGGTAGGGTGCAAGTAAGGTAGTCTGGCAACAGTACCAAAGCAGATGGGCCTGCTTATGTTTAAATAAAAAAGCAAACCAAACAAACAAAAAAGAGAGAAGCTATGAGAACTTTAACATTAAAAGTCACCAGTAACCGTAATTTCTCTCTCTCACCCAGAAACCTAGACACAACTGCATTTTCTCCTTACTTTCAAAAATTTCTCTGTGAATCACTGACCACCTGCCCTCACCTCTGATGGTTTAGGGGGGTGATAAATATCCCAGTGAGAGAGAATAAATTCAAAGAATACCCTAAGGCTCTGGAAGTTGAGCCTTCTCCTTGCAAAATATGGTCCCATGAAAAAGGAAAGGATGTTGGATAAAACATCCCCTGAAACTAGAACATAGAGGAGGGTGCATATTTCATGACAGACTGTTTTAACTTTCCAAACAGTTGACTCTTTTTATGGCCAGCAGCGACTATTAATTATTTATCAGAACACTTATTTATACACTAAAAGCTAAATGCAATCCTTTCAGTGGAAGCCTGGCAGAGTGCGGGTTGAAATAAGTAGCTGCAGATAGTCCTTCAGAAGGATTTGTTTCATGCACAGCTCTGCTCAGGGAAGAGGCCATTCACGTTATTCTGTCTGCTGCGTGTCTGATGATGACACATACGTATGGGAGATTAAAGCTCAGCCATTAGTAAAACTCTGTGTCTGTAGATGCATTAGCTCTGCGTGCATTTTGCAGGGCTCTCGCAGGCTGTGGTAGGATGTCAGAGTTAGGTTGACGGTTGGACTAGATGATCTTTAAGGTCTCTTGCAACCTAGATGATTCTATGGCAGATGTTCCTCTCAACCCACGGCTGCATAAGGGCCAACATGTGTTGCAAGATTGTTCCAGCCAAAATTCTGCACCAGTAGCCTTGGGTGCAAAAGCGTGCGCTCTGTAATTTTAGCTGGACCATGGTCTGGGACAAATGCATCAGCAGCTATACGTATACAGATTTAATTGCTGCCAGCATTACGCTGTCTGTTTTAGGGTTGTGTGAAGGAATATCTTGTTTTAGCATGTTTTGGAGGAGGAAAGAAGCTTGCACGGTAGCCTTCTTGTGCCATGAAGAAGCACAGAAAGCAAAGATTTCCCCAGGTCGTGCAAAGCACACCAGAGACGCAGCAGGTTTTCCCTTGGCCAAGCTAACTTAGCCAAGTACAGCTCTTATTTCAGCAGCTCCCAAGGAAGAAAAGGGAATCCCTTTTTTTTTTTTGCTGCTTTTCTTGTGCAAGAAACCCACCCTGCCCTGGCTTCTACTTCTCTATTTGCTCTGGCTCTGCAAAACCCATCCTTACAGCAGAGGAGGGAAGATTAATTTGCTTTACTTGCCTGTGCTTGGAGAAAGTGGTTGTGACCCTTCCTGTAGCCAGGGGGAAGGAAATAGGTTTAAATACTACTCTGCTCCTTTCAGAATTGAGATTTAAATACATTACTTCTGGTGCCAATGTGTTTTCTTCATCAAATACTGACATGGTTTCTACGCTGCTGTGCTGTTGCCATGTGATTCTTGTAGCATGACTGTTTAGATAAAATGTTATTACTCTTCTATAGCAACTGTTAATTTCAGAAGAATCTGTGATTTCATTGTAATTATTACTGACAGTGGTTGTAATAAATGTTTTGGATTGACGTGCATGGTTTCCATTTTCTTCCAGCACCTGATTTATTTTTTTTTCCTTATAGCTAGAACATTTTTTTTTTTCTTCTAATTGAAATGTTGATGTAGAAAATAAATTCTGTATGTGTATCTAGCACTGTTCTGGGTGGCTTATGTTTCATGAGGGGCATTGCTTTAACATCTCAATAGGAGAGGTAGACTTGTTGCTGTGGTAAGAGCATTCTTCAGCTTTTCTTGAAATGTGAGACAGGACATTTTAAATTAATGTTCCAAGCAACGTCCAGCACAGAGACCCTCCTTCTCCCATAGTCCAGCTCCTCAACTGCATCTCAGGCCTGAGAACAAGGGAGCTGCTGACCTACCACCCTACGTTGTACTCCTTAATCCTTGCAAATGGTTTCAAACCCAGTCTCCCCTCACCTTGGAAGGTGTGGAGAGCCCTTCGCTGATCTTAAGGTCAGTGACCTGTTCCTGAAATGACTCCACAGACTAGAGACATTGCAGCTTTCCACAAAATTCTGAGTTATACTTTCCTTCAGCTACCCAGGCTCCACCTAGAAGAGCTTTGTTGCCCTTAGCCCAGAGTTTGCTTTGTTCAGAAAATCCCATTTTGCAGGTATGGAAAGCAGTTTCTTGGACGTATCTAAGAAGCTGAAGCATTGTGAAAGCTTTGCCAAGCAAATACTTGAATATCAGTGTATGCATACAACTAAAGCCTGGTCAGCCTGATTGTCTTGGAGGTAGTCAAATCAAAATTATTTGTGGGCTAAATAAGAGAGATTTGGAATGGAAATTATCTTGGTTTTTTGGTAAAAGGTCATTGTATTCGTTCCCTTATTGCTTGTAGAAAAACAAAATGAGAAACAAGTCTTCTTCTGGCATATCGTTAAATGAAATTTTCTGTTTATCTAACTGAAAACTCGGTCGCAACTACTAGTAACTCATCAGCATTTTTTTTTGATCAGTATTGCCATGGGTTTGCAATGGCAATGTTTTCCTTAAAGTATCTCATTATATCTCAGATAATTCCTGTACTGTAAGCCTTAAAAAAACAACAAAAAAACTCCAACCCAACAACCCTTTACTATTACCATAATTTTCTCCTGCTTGTACTGAATGATAGTTGAACTCCAGAAAAAACTCATGATTCCCTGAATGCTGCCACATCAGCTAAGTTTGATCAGTGCCGTTACAAAGAGCATTATAGCAGATATCAAAACCTCCATAAAATTTTAATAGGAATTCCAGAACTTCATAGTGTGAGTTAACAGGGTGTTTAGACTGAAATGGAGGTATATGTGGGATGTGTGTGTGTGTGTGTATGTAAGTGATCAGTCACTCGAGCATCCGTCTCTGCTTTGATTTTATTTAGTCCAGTAAAATGAAAGAGGAGCATTTCTCCGATGTCACAGAGAACAGTGGTGTCAACAAGACATTAAGATACTCCTGCTTTCATTTCTGAGGCTTTCAGGCATTAGGCATTTATTATGAATCAAAAAAAAAAAAAAGCCATGTTCTGAGGAAATGGCATAGAAACTAATACACGATCTTAAACTTCTGCACAGAGCAATGCCATTAGGAACATCTAATCTAATTGAGCAGAGCATATTATTTGAATTGATAAGGTTCAGAAGAAAACTGGAAGGCAAGAATTTCCTAAGTTAAATGTTACTTAGCATTCTGTTCCCTCCCTCTCCCTACGCACACCCCACCCCCCGGCCTTCCCGGCCCCCCCTTCCTTAGAGCAGCATTTCAGAAAGCAAGTCAGACGGTGCAGCCTGGCTGATGCTAAAATGTGCATGATGAAAGTATACAGACATAATGGGGCAAGACAGGGAAGCACCTGGAAGCATCGCCAACTCTTTAAACTTTATGAAGAAGCAGATTGTGCTAGTATTCCACAAGGTGAACATTTTCTAACAGGAGGATCCTAACTAAAAATTACTAATGAAATGGGGTGAAAATGACTTATTTCTCTTCTTATCTTTTGCTCTGGTAACCTTCTGGGTAGAAAAGGCAGAATAACCTGCTACACGGGGTAGGCCAGATTCTGCAGCATTTATTCACAGGGAGGGAGAATCTAATCAATGTGATCAAGAGCTGCAGAAGTTAGTTAAAAAAAAAAAAAAGGTAAATTCCCTGGGGAAGAGAGGACTTAATGAGTGTAAATTTTGTATGTATTATGGTTATGTTAGTGTAGTACTTACAGGAAGAGACTTATTCACCCCTGAATGTTTCTCTTAAATGTTTATTCCCAGCAGCAGTGACTTGGAGCTAGTGTGTCAGCTGTAAGATAAAAACGCTGGGTTCTGACTGTGATCATCTGAAGAGCAAACACTGATTTCTTCAGTTTACCTCTTACTATCTGAAACAATCCTTGCTTACACACTATGAATGATCATGTTTTGGTTTTTTTTTTTGGTTGTTTTAAATAATAAATGTTTTTGACAGATGTTGTTTGGATATCAAACCGCTGGAAGAAAGCAGATCTGCAGGGCTTGGCTTCATCACAGTACAATTACTCTTGCTTTAAATAGTGCATCTTGACTATATGTCCATGGAAAGCTTTCACATTGTCATTTTAATACACTAGTTTTGCTTAATTTTGCTAGATGGTAGCAAACAAAAGCTAAGTTTATGGAGTAGACTAAAGAAGAATTGCAACCTTAGCCTCTTTTCTCATCCCATAACTTCCCATGCTCAAACTTCTGTGGTCTTTCATACGTTTAGTAAGACAACTCTTTCCCATCGGAGGGCACGCATCCATTCACATTGAGGGCACTTACATGCAAACATGGCAAAGACTATCCCAAACTTTCAAATAATCCTTTGAATGCCAGGCTCTTGGCAGCTTTCTGAAGTACTTACTAAACATAATTAGCTTCTAGGCACACAATTTTACACACTGTGTGGATATTTATAGCTGCTGAGGAACTGTTTTCTTGTCTCTGAGTACAGGCACTGTCTATATAGTTGTATGAATATATACCCAGCATTATAGGCTACTGTAGCAATACGTGCAGAAGCTGAACAATAGCTTACCTAGAGAAGAATTTCTCTTCCTAGCGTGCAGGAAAAGAGACATCTGCTATTCAAATCTCTTCACATGGCTCCAGGTAAACTAGGGAGAGTTTTTTTCAATTGATAGCAGCTGTCTGAGCAGCATCCCGGGAAGGTTCCTCTTGCTCCAGCCCCAGCGACTGAACTCTACCAGCACAGTCACATCTCATTTATACACAGACTGTCCTTTTCAAAACAAGCAGCCAGCTGGAATGATTCAAACCTCTGTTCAGCACACCGTTAAAAATGCAGCTTCCTTCTTGGACATGGGGATTACACCGGGGAGCAGCCAGGCTACAGCAAAAAGGCTGCGAGAACTATTTAATCACCCGAATACCAGCTGCTCCTGTTACTACTGCTGGTGCTGCCGCTGTGCCTCCTGTTTGCTGTAGTCAGCCTCCCTCTCCCTCGTATCTACAAGAGTATCGAGGCAGCTTTGCAGGGTGGTGATTGGCAGAAGCGGCCAATTCCTCCAGCTAATCAACCCCCAGACTTTCAAGGACTCGGAGCTGCTCTGATGTCATTCCAACCGAGGGGGGAGATGCTTCACGCCAGGAGGACACGGCGACGGAGGCTAATTCGGAGATGAGCTGTATTCCTCTTCCACCGCTGTGATTGATTAGATGCTCCAGGAGGATTTGCATAATCTGTCATTGTGCAGTTGGACCACCTCCCCTCCTGCCCACCCGCCCAAAATGAGGGAGGAAAGGCCACTCTCGGCTTCTGATTTTACACCTGGAGTCTGCAACTGAAAGCCTGGGAAAAAGGAAAAGTTGCAGGAGTCACTTTCAGGCTTGAGCCCCCTGTCCCCCTCACCATTCTCAGATACTAAGGGAGGCTAGAGAAAATCACAATACTTGAAGACTATTTGCTTCCTACTCATGTTAGGTCACTGATAAGATCACCTGGTACAACGAAAGCTGTTTGGTTTTTTTTAATGCATGACCAAAATCAAGTAGAGGTCGCCCAGCAAGTTGGTTACAAATGGTCTCCCTGACACCACCTCTGAGTGGATACCAACAAACATGCAGCACTTAAAGATGCAAAGTATTTTCCTACTGTATGCAATGCAAATTCCACCTATTTGTTGCATAATTTCATATTAAAATCCTTTATCTCATCCAGCTCGAGCTGAAAACTACTTTCATAGCCAAGAAATGTGACTGTTCTGTGACTTTAAATTATATTACAGAGGAAAAAATAAACGCTTTCTATATTAAAAAAATTAGATTTTATACAAATCTAATTTTCAATTTTTGCCAGCTTGACACCTTTCACTCCAAAACCGTTCTTTGTACGATACACCTTGGAATTGAAATTCAGCCAATTCTGTGCAGCAAATGTGAGGAGAAAATAGTTTTGTTCAAGGAGACTGGAACAAACCCATTCTGAGATGATGAATGACGCTGTAAACTCAGATTTGAATCATAGGAGGGTCAGCTCAACCTTTTGTGTTTCCAAAATAGGGTAAATAAATGGTGTTCCATGCAGTTTACCATTTACATCCTTCAGCTGGGACCTTCTACATGAAGAGCTATTTGCTCTCTGTGAATATCCAAGTTTCAAAGATGGTAGATATTCCCAACTGGGGACTAATTTATTCCTTCTGTCTAAATTAGAAACTGAGGGAAAATTAAAATTCGAGTATGTCTGAGTCATTTCCTGCATTTTCTAATTACAAAGCACTCACTGGGGGTCTTCTGAAAATACCTTACACCTATGGCTCCAGATTTGGGCTTTATTTTCCAAAGACTGTTGTGAAAGTTGGGTGTGGGGTTCTCACTGAAACTGGGTGGTGAGTGGGTGCCTTCTTCCATCCTGTGTGAGCATCAGAACTTAAGTCAGACTGTAAACTAAAACTTGGAAATCAACTGAGAGAGTCTTTTCCCAACATAAGGAATGCTTCTGGTGCCATCAGTCAAAACCCACAAAAAATGCAAGAGCTTCCTATTACTAATCTGATGGTGCAAAAAGAAAGAGTCCAGTTGTTTTGCTCCTCTTTCTGCCCCTATGCTTGACTCCTAGATGTATTTTAAGCCCTGGAGATGTGCTTGTGAGCTCAAGGGTTTGGTTGCAGGGTGCAAGTGTGCTGCAGGACTGCTCTCGGCTGCCGCCAGATGTGGTGGGAGCAGCATTCTGCCCCTTTGAAGCCACTGCCGCAGATGTTCCCAGGGCGGGCCAGCAGCCAAGTGGTTACGCATACCCTTGAGAGTCTATTTTAATTCAGTTGCTAAAGTCACTCTTTGAACTTAAATCCTTGGTTTAAGAGTGTGCCACACTAGATGAATTCAACATGAAGAAGCATAGCTGTTGTTGATTCATGCTGCCTTCATATTTGTTCGTTTGATTCATTTTACGTGGAGGATCAGGCAACTTACTATGCCAGGGTCTGCCCTTATTAGAAATGTGTGGAAAATGGTTGGAAGAATTGCTCCAAATTTCTTTATGTAACAGAAAGAACACACCAACCCTTGGGAAAAAGACAGTATGATTTGAATTTTCACTTCTCTCTCCTTTGGGTGGTTGCAAGAATGGAACTCTTCTTGCTCGGACGCAAATGCACTCAAGTTACCTAGAATGTCCTTCCAATAATTCATGATATTCTTCTGCTCTGCTTAAGGGAAAAATATGGAAGAAAGAAAATAGACTATTGAAAAACAGAAATAAAGTATGGATGGAGAGAAGCAGTAAAATAAGGGAAATTCTAGTAATAAAATACCATATTAATGATGTACCACATCTATGTTGAAATCCTTGCCACAGGATACGTGTTTTTCTGGATCTTACCTGAAGCACAGGTTTTGCATTAGCTACTGGAAATTTTGTATTAGTTTAATACTTGTGTGATTTATTTCCTTCTCTGTATAGGTAGGCAGTCACAAACACTCACACCTCCTGTTTCAATAGTTCAAAAGTACTTTACCCAGTATTACTTGTCCAAAACATGAATTTTTGGTTTTATAGCTGTGAGTTTGCAGGTTGGTTTTTTGTTTGTTCGTTTGTTTGAGGTTTGGAGTTTTTTGTTGGTTTGTTTGTGGGTTTTGGTGTTGGTTTTTTTTTTTTTTTTTTTTTTTTTTTTTTTTTTTTTTTTTTTTTTTTAAACTCCCTAACAAAATAAAGGAGTTTTTTGTTGGTTTGTTTGTGGGTTTTGGTGGTTTTTTGTTGTTTTTTTTTTTTTGTCTATTGTTTCTATTCTTTACTTCAAACTACCTAATCAAAGTAAGTGGATTTTGTTCTGTCAAAATTTTCACAGAACTTATACATATTACAAGATATACAAAATGCTTTACTTCTCTAAACCTAGTGCTTTTACATAGACTCTCTGCTTAGGACTCTGGAAGTTAACAAGACTTTGAATCAGTGCTTTGTTTTTATTAAAGGAGCATCTGTATTTACACTAAAGGCAATCACTGAAAACTCAGCATCCTTCTCCAATTTAGATGCTCAAATCCAGACTCTAGTGTTCATACTTATCTATTTTAAGTGCTATACTATTGCTACAATGTCTGCACACCTATCTTTGATGTATTTATCTTCATAGCATATTATGAGGTAGAAAAGTAATTCTTGCAGTTCTGTGCTTAGAAATGAGATACAGAGCAAGAAAATACTTTCAGAAATTAATACATAATATACGTATCTCCCTGATTCACTCTTCTAGACTATTTGAAAACTTTCACTGAAATATTTGGATGGATCTTCCGTTGTTACATTGAACTTTTGTTTTCCCTGACTGCCCTCAATTTTCTCATATCTTATTGTGTTGCTCTAATGACACTTTAATAGGTACTCCCTTTATCTCCTCTCAAAAACTATCTTGCATCATGAAGGACACACTTCAAAATTAAGTTGAGCACAATAAATATAACCGCCCCTTTCAGTCAAACATGCCTTTATGGTCTTTATTGAAAGAAAGATGGCTTTTGACACTTAAGTTCATAATGAGTTTGAAAGAACAAAAAAATTACTATTGCTGAAAGGGACGGCTTTTCATTAGGCTGTGGAGACCTCTTATGAACTTCCCTATAATTAAACAAGTGTGACTTTTATTAAACATACAGAGCGGTCCCTCAGCTGGTGTAAATTCTTGAAACATCCATTGATTTCAGAGGAGCTATGACAACTAAGAGTTATAGATTAGCCTCTAATTCTCTAGCAGCTCCTCAAGATATGCAGAATTTAATTACACTCACATCAAAAGTGCAAGAAACATAAAGACATAGCAGAATGTACTTTTTTTTTAGAGTATTTAACCATATATTTCATTAAGAAAAGTCTGTTTGGTTTTTTTGATGTTTAAGTTGTTAATTTTTTAACTCTGAATATTTTGGCTATGACTCAAAATGTATTAGAGATTTTATATGCATAGACATCTACGGATGGAATATAGATACACTTGGAGCTGAGTTTCATGCAGCACAACTCAGTTAAGGCATTCATGTCTTCTACTGAAAGTGCCTGCTTTGTTGCAGGTTATTCTTATTTCCCAGATGATGGTGGAGAATATGCTGCTAGTAATCCACTTAAGCATGAAGCACTGATTGCAAATAACATCATCAGCAAATACAATGCAAAGTTCTACAAGCAAAATAAAAAAAAAATATGCAAAAAAAAATAATCAACTAGATTGCCCGACTGTTGATTTTCTCCAATTATACGGTTTCTATTCAGCTTCTATCATCCTCTCCTGTTTATGGTTGGACATGTTTCTTCTGCAAATGATAAAGGCAAATCAGTGCATACCAGTTCTGTAACGACCTTTATCTTAAACTTTTATCCCTTTGTAAAATAACTTTGATATCCTACTGTGGTTTTCTTCCTGTAAGGCTTTGGAGGTATTAGTTTTAGAGAGTTTGATGGTATAAACTAATGTTGAAGTATCTGTTAAACCAACATACGTTCATTAACATCAAGCATTAGAGCTGCTCCACATCTCTCTAATTACATTACTATTTTATGTCTGAAGTGCTTACTCAACTATAAAAATATAAACTCTGTCTTTTAGTACTGTTACTAAGATACTATCAAAGCACAAGTTTAGTTTCTTCACTGAGGCAAGAGTGTGAGAGAGAAACCTGTCTTTGTGTATCCATAAAAGCTTTGGGGCTCTTTCCCACAGTTTTACTTACAATATCTTTCCTGGATTCAGCTTCGGCTTTAAGTCAGCAGAAAGCTCATGGGAAATAAATGGGGGTAAGACTAGAGCTTGAGAAGAAAAGAGCATTTTCCCAAACTATGCTTTCATGGAGTGGGAGAGGCTGAAGCACTGAAAAGTGTTTATATTCTGCTTAGCCCCATATGTGAGATATGTTCGCACCTGTAACACCTTGGCAATGTACAGGAGCTGTTTCTCATTTGGTCTAGTTTCATGAATGCTGTTCTTGAGATCTCTCTGCTGATAAGCAAGTCAATCTATATTTGTAAATCCTCACAAAAACTAAACTAAAAGCAGGTCTAATTCATCCAATGACTGCCTTGCTCAGAAACGCTTGCTACTACCTCCACTGCATTCAGTCACCACTATGGACAATGTTGATCTAGAAACTCCAATTGTGCTTCCATTTCCCCTTTCTGTAGAATTATGAAGAATCATTTACTATATTTTTTACTCCTGCATGATTCATAAATGTTATCCTTCATCAGAGATCATTATAGAGTTTCTCTCATCCCCAGTACTGCAAACAGCAGAACTGTTGTCATCCCATTGTGCCGCTCTCCAGTGCCCTCTCACAATCTGAATTCAGGCTGGGGGAGTAACTTATTTTAATGGCTAACATGTTTTTGTATAGCATTGCTTTACAGCCGCTTGAGAAACTCCTTACAAGAAGACCATGTAGGAGTCTTTTCTGACGTGAGCTTTAGCAAGCCCTATTTACCAGCTCCTGATGATCTCTGGACAACAACCCACAATGATTTGCACCGGTTTATGATTTCCATAACATGGAAAGAATGTTCCCTTGGCTTGCAGAATGTGGGCTGCAATGAGGAATGGGAAAAACCACCCAATTGTCTCTGCCTACGGTGAAGGAAGAAGCCAACTCAAGGGACAGCTGCTGGTGTGGAGGGACTGGTTGCTGCTGCATTGTTCTTCTCTTGAGATCCTTTAGGCCTTTGTACTTTCTCCTGGTCCAACTTAGTGGGGCTATTTTTGGAAGATTTTGGACTAAGGGAGGAAACCAGAATGTGCTTGAAGGAAAGGTCTGTAACTTGGCCATTGGGGAGTAATATATATCCT
>VZTM01024251.1:0-18970 GCA_013400555.1 Jacana jacana | reverse complement strand
GAACTCTTGGTTTAATGTATTAAGTGATTTTTTAAATTTTTTTTTTTGAATTATTCAAACTGTGGAGTGATTCATATAGTAACTTAATGAGACCATAGCTCCAATGGGAGTCCCCTTTAACATGTCTACAGAGGCTCTTTAAATACTCTAATCCACTTCTGAATAAAAGGTGAAACCAGGAATGATATTTTCAAAGAGATACTACAAAGAACACTTATCTTTCCTTTTTACTTTCCTGTCCTTGCGATCTAGATATCAAGCTTCCATTATATTCTAAGGATGACTTTTTTCTAGGCTAGCTCTTACAAGTATAGCTTTTTATATACCCTAATTTAAAACTTAAAACCCCCTCAAAGTGAAAAATCCATTACTAAACCACTTTCAAACTGGTATTCTGGCATTACTCTAATAAATGTACAGAGTGTTTTGTTTCAACTCTTAGCAAATTTCTTTTATTTTAGTTAATCCCATTATAATTTCCTACAGGAGGAGGCCTTGTGCTTATGAGCTACTTCTGCTAATGCTCCAGCTAGTGTGGAAAACCTTGATAATGAGTGAAATTTTTTTGTAAATCAGTTTCTGTTCTCTTCTGTGACCTTTTTCTTTGCAAACTGCAACAGCTCTGAGGCAGGTTCATGGCTCTTGGAGGGACTCGATCTTCCCTCTTTTAAGAAAATTTATTTCCTCCTAGTTATTACTGAATGTTCTGCACTTGAAAGGTCTCCAGAATGTGTAGTACAGTCTTTTGGTTTAAGGAATTGTGTTTGTCTAAGTGCGCGAACATATATATGTCTCCCTGAGTACCTCTGTTAGCTTCGGTGGGATTAGTTGCGTCAGTAAAATAAGTACTTTGGGCCCAAGGTTTTTCTATTACAATAAGCTCTAGCTGTTCATGATGGGAACACTGTCAATACCATAACTTTCAAAACTATGCCAGAAATTTGGCATCCTCTCCAGTCTGACAGAAGCCCTGTCTTATGCTGGTACACAGGAGTGGTCTCTTTCTTTCTCTTGTGGTGTGCAACATGCTATGCTGAACCGCACAACTTCTCAAGAGCCACCCCAGACCTTGAAACATGACACACCACGCTAAAATGGAAAATAGAAGTATTCCCACTGAGGTCTGTTTTTAAACTAATGTAACATTGCTGTGTCTCAACATGATAAAAAACCCCCCACACCCGGGTTCAACAAAAGGAGGCTAACGTACTTCAAGAAATTGTAGTCTGACAAAGGAAATCAAGATAATGATTTTATATTTACATTGCACTGATGTTAGGAGTGTGAAATCTCTCTGCAATGTCTGTAAGAAGAACAGTTACTAACCTAAAGAAACGCTTTTAATGTCTAACTGCTATTGATTCATTTTTCTTGAGGTGGGAATTGCTGACAGACTTTCAGCGCTGCTCTCTTAGAAAATTAGGAGTGCAACAGAAGGAATGTGTTGGGGGTTTTTTTGGGGAAAAGAAATATTCCAAAAAATACATTGGAAAAAGAACCATTTGTTCTTTTCTCATGCCACTTATGCTCAACAAGTTATATTTGAATGTATCTATTTCTGTCTGTTATGATGTTTTGGAGTTGCTTCTTTGCTCTCTGAAGACTTCTGGGCACTTTAGAAATAATATTCAAAATGTTGTTTGCCTATTTATGCCACTGATGTTGTGTGCATACTGGGTTGTGTATAATTTGCTTTAAGGGTTTTGTTTTTTTTTAAAACCATGGCAGAAAAACATACACACATTGAGCAGTGACTCTGTGAACTAAAATTATCACATAAAGCTAAATAACAGTAAGAGATGTATTTGTTACAATTTTAAATACAGACTTAAAAGAAATAGATTAAATGATGAGAAGGTAATAGGTCGTTTTTCTTGCTGGCATAAAGCTTTTATGTTACAAACACTTTAAGACAGTAGATATACTAAATAAAATTAGTAAGAAAAGAACAGCAGCGTGTTTATTTCAAATTTGTTACATCTGGTGCTCCCATAGAGGGCAATATTGTATAAAAGATAGATTTAAGCCATGTATTAGGGGTCTGCCAATTCATCTGTGCTAATATACTTTAAGGAAAATTGCTGTTACAATAAATTTGATGCTGCATTTCCCTTCAGTCAGGCTATGACTAATACACACAAAAATGCACACCAAACCACATAACACAACCTCGTTAAAGGTGAAGGAAATTAATTTTGTAGATTCCCTAATTGTAGGTTGTAATGGAAAAACCATCACATTTTGGCTTGCAATTTTCTATTCAGTAACTGAATCTCAGTAAGTGCTCTCTTTTATTAAAGTTGATTGAGTAAACCCATAAGAAAATGTGTTGTTGGTACTGGGAAGAGGATTTGTAGAGAGATGTTTCTTGGGTATAGTGAAATCACCTGCATTTCTGTATTATATCTGGTATATTTTTCCTGTGGAATGCATGGGTGAACTTATCACAGTGTTTTAATTTACTTTTGTGTTTCTCTGATTTTGATGCATTATCAGCACCAGGCCTCCTGCATAGCTGGAGCATGGAAGGATTCATACCCCTTTAAAAGAATATCATGTACTATCTCTCCTGTCTTTATTTATATACCTTACGAGCACTAGTGTAGAGTTGTGTCATAAGAAGTAGTTCACGTTGTCTATGCTGGAGGGTATGTGGGTCTGAGTTCATTTATACTGATTGGAGAGAGGTGAGTTCCCCTTTCATAGGAGTGCAAGCCTCATAGTTCTATGTCTACAACTAAAAAGTATCAAGTGTCCCCAATGTTTCAGGTATCACAGAATCACTGAATTGTCAGAGTTGGAAGGGAGCTCTAGATATCATCTAGTCCAACTCCCCCACTAAAGCAGGATTGCCCAGAGCACATTACTTATGACTGCATCCAGACGGGTCTTGAAGATCTCCAGAGAAGGGGGCTCCACGACCTCCCTGGGTAGCCGGTTCTAGGGCTCTGACACCCTCGCTGTAAAGAAGTTTTTCCTCATATTTGAATGAAACTTCCTCTGTTCCAGCTTGTACCCATTGCCCCTTGTTCTGTCATATGGAGCCACTGGAAGAGAGTCCATCTGGGCTAAAGAGTCCCAGCTCTCTCAGCCATTCTTTATAAAGGAGATGCTCCATTCCCTTAATTATCTTTGTTGCCCTACATTGGAATCTCTCCAGTAGTTCTCTGTCTCTTGAACTGGGGAGCCCAGAACTGGATGCAGTATTCCAGTTATGGCTTCATCAGTGCAGAGGAGAGGGGGAGAATGACCTCCCTCAACCTACTGGCCACACTCTTCTCTATGCAGCCCAGAATTCTATTGGCCCTGTTGGCAACAAGGGCACATTGCTGGCTCATGGATAATTTACTATCTACCAGGACCCCCAGATCCTTCTCCTCAGAAGTGCTTTCCAACAGGTCCGCCCCTAGCCTATATTGATGCCCAGAACTCTTCCTCTCCAGCTAATGACAATAAAATCCATATAAAGAAAAATCCTTCACTAATGTCCTTAAATGATTCAGTTGGATTGGAGATGACTCTGATTAAGTCTCAAGAGGTGATAAGTTCCCAGATTTCGATTGAAATCAGGTTGATTGATGCATTGTTGAAGGCCTCCTGAATCAAACAGTAATAATTATTGTTCTGAATACTATAGTTTGCTTTCCAAACTTGATTAAAAATTAAGTTTGTTTAATGAGAAATATTGCTTAAGACTGCACTTAACTGACTTTAGGTAGAAAATTATGTGTCTTCTTTGAAATGTGCACAGGTCACTTAGGGACAGGATTCTGTATTTTTATTAATGCTAGCATGTATCTCCTTCAAAGAGTAAAACCATTGGCTGAGTCTAACACTCGAGGTGAGTATACCTTAAGGTCCATTGATCACCTGGATAGAAGAGCCTGTTGGAGTTTGCTGGGGTGCTTCCCCATCTCTGCTCATGAGTTGGCTCACAGTTGAGCTCATAGCATGTGCATGTTTGTATGTTGGGGAGAGAGAAGGTGGTCCCTTGGGTCTTGAGTTGGCATGATGAAGCTGAGCTGAAAGGTGGGAAAGGCACCATGTGGTCCTACTGTGGTTATGCCCATGAAGAACCCTTCCAGGAGAAAGAGGTGTCTCAGATGCAGACAGGTATCAGAATTTGGAACTACTCAAATTGTGTTAGCTAAATATGAAAAAAAAAATTGTGTGTACTTCACTGTTATCTCAACTAAGCTATAGAAGTGCAGTAATGGTTAAATTCTTTTTTTTTTTTAAATTTATATTCCAGTAGTGATAGTAATGACAAGCCCCACTGTAAATGCTGTGCTCAAACCTTGAGTTCAGTCAATGAAGCTTAAGTCTGTGGCACTACCTGTTTCACTAAACCTTTACCAACATAAGTGGTCCAGGGAGGCTTACAGTCATTTCTCATTGCTGTCATCTCAGAAATCTTCACAAAGTAGGAAAGAAAAGCAATGAATAGGAAGGGATACAAAAGCAGCTCTTCTGCCCAGTGCATATGTTTCACTGCACCTATAGGGATGTGAAGCCTCTTTCCATCTGCCAAAGGACCACAGCAGAAGTAAGGAGAGCAGAACATGTATTTTAGGCATCTATGGTATGATCTTACGGGATGCCATACCTCACTGAAGATGGACAGGAGGTGCAGGCTGAAAGCAGAATATCATGTGAGAAATGGCTGTAAAGAGATAGAGCTCATCTGGTGTGGTGTGGGCTTCAGATAGGACACTCCACATGATGTAGGGGTACAGAGGTACTGCCAGGGGCAAGAGCAGATGACACTGAGAGATACAGGGAGAACAGCAAGTCTGATGTAAGTCACAGCAGAAAAGGGACAAAATCTTATAACTAGTTCAACGAAAAGTTATAAGGACTCTATTCGATAAATACCAATGGTGCTCAGTGCCATCAGTGCTAATAAAGTCAGTAAAAGAGATTTTAAGTTGCCCCCCCTCCTTCCTTACTCTTCTTTTTTCTTATTCTTTTTTTTATTTTCCTATAACACTTCCAACGTCCCAGAAGACCTGCTCTTCTACAATTGCAAATGCCAAGACTAATCCTGTTCCTGGCGTGGAGATGCCCTAGAGATACAATCACGAGTGAAAAACATAATCTGTGTCTAGAACTGGAAACTGGATTATCAAATAGTTTGGTGTATAAATGAATATAGATTTTATATTATTTTTTCCTCTGAATTAAATTTTCCATCCAGACTTGTATCCAAAGCCTGGTCTTCACCTGGGGGTCCCGGTGCAGATGTTAGGGCTCTCTCCTTTTTGCTGTTTAAGACTCCACTGGTAGCCAGCACCTTCTCTCTGGAGCTATGTGCCTTATTTTCTGCCTTCTGCTACTTTGGGAATTTGGAAAGAGTGGGAAGGAGCTGGTTGTGGTTGTCTGTAATGGTCAGGCTCCAAAACGTATTCAAGGAAAGACAAGGATTATAAGAAACTTGCAGTTAATGTGAGGGTCTATCCGCTGTAAATGACGATTTTCAGCTTTTAACTAATTCAGTATTTGGTAGAATGTGTTTTTCTGCACTTTTGTGGAGTTCTTGTCTCGTAATTTGCATATAATAATCAGAAATGATTATTTAAATGTGACTGAATGACACTTGCTTGCATTTGTATCTACCAATCTATATTATCCTTATTTGAAATAGTATAGCAGCGCAGTATTTCTGAACAATCACATATTGGAGTTAAATATTCGTATGTTCTCAATAGACAAACTGTTTAACAGTGGTTAAATAATTTCAACATTTTCAACTTTTAGAAATGCAATAGGGAATATAAGTATTTTCAATCACCTTTCTATATTGGGAAATACAAGAATACATATATTAGATCAAAAGTAAAAAAATTAAAAATGAAATCCAATAATGTATTTGTGGTTTTCTAGAATGACATGTTTTTATATTCACATAGGCTACTGAAAGGAAGGATGGGAAAGAAGGAAACATAATATTTGCTTTGCAAGTACAAAATCTGTTCTGTTTAGGGCTAAATTCAGACCCGACATTTAAAATGTAGTTTTACTAATAGAGCTGTCCCTGACAGTTGAGTCAAACATAGAATCGTAGAATTGTTTAGCTTGGAAGGGACCCTTGAGATCATCTAGTCCAACCATCAACCAAACTCTAATGAACTCTAAAAAAAACCCAAACCAACGACCCATCATTAAACCACACCACTAAGCAGTATGTCAACCCTCTTTTAAATACCTTCATGGATGATACCTTGACCACTTCCCTGGGCAGCCTATTCTAATGCTTAATAATCCTTTCTGTGTAAAAATTTTTCCTGATATCCAATATGAACCTCCCCTGGAACAAATTGAGGCCACCTCCTCTTGTCCTATTGCTTATTTCTTAGGAGAAGAGACTGACCTCTGCCTCTCTACAACCTCCCTTCAGGTAGTTGTAGAAAGCAAGAAGGTCTCCTCTCAGCCTCCTTTTCTCCAGGGTGAACAACCCCAACTCCCCCAGTATCTCCTCATAAGATTTACTTACCAGACCTCTCACTAGCTTTGTTGCCCTTCTCTGGACCTCCTCCAGCTCCTCAATGTCTTTTTTGTGGTAAGGGGCCCAAAACTGTTCACAGTACTCAAGATGTGGCCTCATCAGTGCTGAGTAGAGGGGGACAATCACCTTGAGTCCTACTCATCACACTGTTCCTGATACAGGCCAGGATGTTGTTGGCTTTCTTGGTCACCTAGGCACACTTGGCTCATGTTCAGCGACAGTTGACCAACACCTCCAGGTCCTTTTCTGCCGGGCAGCTCTCCAGCCACTCTTCCCCAAGCCTGTATTGCTGCATGGGGTTGTTGTGACACAAGTGCAGGACCTGGCACTTGGCCTTATTGAGCCTCATTCCGTTTGCCTGGGCCCATCCATCCAGCCCGTCCAGATCTCTCTGCAAAGCCTTTCTACCCTCAGGCAGGTCATCACTCCGACCCAGTGTAGTGTCATCTGCAAACTCACTGAGGGTACACTTGGTTTCCTCATCCAGGTCATTGACAAAGATGTTAAAGAGAATTGGCTCCAATACTGTGTCCTAGGGGATACCACTTGTGACTGTCTGCCAACTGGATTTAACTCCATTCAGCACCACCATTCTCTGGGCCCAGCCCTCCAGCTCATTTCTAACCCAGTGGAGAGTACTCTGCTCCAAGCCATGGGCAAACATGGTGTTGACAGAAATACATATTACCATTGAGCAACAGGTAGTTCTAGCATTTAGTCATGGGGTAGGAGAAGAACAAAGAGCCTCCTGATGTACGAAATCTCTCAATTTTCCTTTTCCTTCTTTATTTCCTCTGGATTTGCTAAATGAGACAAGAAGCAAAGAGGGCCAGCTGTTTTTTTTCTGTCTCAGGTTCTGAGTTAATGGACTCTAGTCAACTTTTCCCTTCCTACTTTAGGCTGGGCAGTAGTAATTTTCTGATCCTCTTTCCTTTCTCCTTCCAAAAGTTCTCTGCAAAATGTAATGATCTATGACAAACCCCCCAAGCCTATATAAATATACTTTTTTTCCATTTTTTTTGACAGAATGCAGATTTTAGTAAATTCCAGATATTCCAGATAGTCAATTTTCTAAGACAGATTTAGTTTGGTAAATAAATAAATAAATACCATAATAGGAAACTCCAGCTTTAACTATAGACCAATTACTGGCTGTAATACACTTATGAAGAAACATAAATACTTCATACTTCATATTTTTTAACGTATTATTCAAGAATCAATAATTCTCCAGCAAAGTTGTTCTTTTTATTCTCATTATTTTACTGCTAATAAGTCATCAGTAATGACATTCCAATGCAAAGCATATATGGAACATGATGCATCAGTAGCATGATGCATCAATGGCATGTATTGAAGAATTATGTAAGTCATAAATACGAGCACTAATTATGGCAGTGGATCTATCGTCTATTAGATACAAATGAGGTGTGGAGTAAGGATATTAGTATTTTTTTTTCAGAGCTCTGTTCTGCATAACTATACCAAATTTGCATAACCTCTGGGCTTTGGATAATCCTGCTGTAACATGGACATAAGAATTTTAGGTCTATTGTAAAGCTCCATAATTTTAAAGGCTTTGCACAGCTTGGTGTGAAGTATTATAGCATTACTTCTACAACAACTGAAATGCTGCCAACAGAATGATAGTTGGAAGAGGAAAACTTAAAGAGAGATTGGGTGAGTAACGGAAAACTACATAGTAAAGTGCGTCCTAGAAGTTTAGTCATGCAAAAGATTCACTGAAGTTCTTAGTTGGGTTGACCTTTTCATTGTCATAGCAAATTTCTGCTTTGCAACGGAGGACTAAAAATCTCTTTAAGCACTTTTCACTTTGACTTGCTTTTTGTGGAAAACCAGGGCTGGAGAAGTTGGAGAGAGTGTAATATTTGTATTTATGGTGTAAGAAGAGGGAACTATTTTAATTCTGTACAAGCCTGCAGGCAAAAGCTCATTTGGGGAGCATTGCAGAAGCTCTCTCTCCTGGCTCATGGCCCTACCAGAAGAAGAAACCCATCTGTCCCCATGCCCTTGTGTTGCATCTCTGGCCCCACTGGCAGAGGGGACATTGGGATGTGATCAGCCCGGGGGGGCGGTCCTGAGCACCCTCTGCCTCAGCTGGGCCCCTGCAGGTGGTAGGGAAATTACAAGTAGGGAAAGAACAACAAGCTGTCAGCTCTTCACCCTCTCACGCAAAACGCTGGTGGTTGGAAGCCCTCCAGGTTGTAGACAAGTGAAGCCATCACATTAACAGCCAAGAGGTCTGTTCAGTCATTTCCTGCATTTTTACCTTAATCTTTGCCTTTCACAGGCACCGCGATATTTCTGACAGAGATCCAGCTTCCACAAACATGTCCCTTCCACCTCATGCATTCCTACACTAGCAAGCAGCACAGAGGTGGTTGAAAAGCACATAATTTGCACACAGATACATAATACTTTAAATGTACTGGAAACAACCCAACACAAATGCAAAATCTGCAATGGCATATTTGGAACTATTTTTTTTCCCTGCATAGATTTAGAGGCCTTCTAGGGTATGCTTGGAAGTCTGACAGCGTGGAAGGGAGAATGGGTGAAAATACAGATAAACCTTACCAAAAGATTACAGTTTGTTAGAAATAATTTCATTTCAGGATAAATCACTGTTCGAGGGAGCACGTGGTGTATACTTCTATGAAACAAAGATCTTTTGTGCCAGTTGCAGTTAATATATCAGCAGGAACAATTACCCTAATTAAAAATGTAATAGAGAATAGAGAGGGTTCAAGATCAACTAAACAAGGTTTAAAAAAATAAGCAGTTTTAAAGGTTTTTTTTCAATACTTTTCTTGTTATGTGGCTACAGAGGTGTATAGAGGAGATGTTACTAGCAGAAAAGTCTATTTACGTCAGCATTTCATGTCCATTTTTTCAGACAGCATGAACTTGTAAAACAAAGATGTAAATCTGAGGTGAGTCACAGCCTTAAACTTTGTTCAGGTAAACAGGAAAAGTCAATGATGTGCCAAAGCACTGAACTCTCAGTCCCTTAGCTGTCCAGACAGAGTTCACATTATTGTGCAGACAGGGCACACAGCCTTAAAACGGATTTAAAAAATCACAGTGGCTATTGCTTGGATTTATTTGATGTTATCACTAAACATTTTCTTGAGTCAGCAGCCAAAAGTAGGTTTATTCTCATGCCCATTATGGGAACCACTTCTGCTTTGTACCAAAACCCACTTCCATTTCAAGAAAATGCTAATTTAATTTTAAAACTAAATTAATTCCTTACCATTCAAAATTCTGTTTGCTGTTTGTTGATGACCAGAGAATATTCAAGGAAAACAGGCTTAATTGTAATTCAGGACATCCACACAGCTTTCTGTACAGGAAGAATGAAGCAAACAAAGTCAGCCGAAATAGAAACAGGTGTTTCAAACCCAGTAAGAAGATATGAACATGAAAGCTCTGCTATTAGAAAGCAAAAAGCTCATTTTCTCAGTGTTTAAACTTACTTTTTTGTGGTTGCTATGCTACCGTCTCTGCACCTACTTTATGGTACTTTGAACCATAGCAAAAAAGCCTTTTCTGAAAAAAGCAGGCCTGAACTAAACTGAAAACCATTGTAAGACCATCCTGTAAAGATTTTATAGTTGGTAAAACTTGATATTCACCAATATTTAAATCAGTCAGACTGTGGAAACAGACATTTCCTCCCAACCCATTTGGTTTTCCAACATCTTTAATAAAGCTTATACTACCAGCCTTAACATTATTTGTTTCAGGATGTAAGCAAGTTGCAGCTACTGATAACAGTAATAACTCTTATACTCTTTAATATATGTGAAAACAGATCAAACTCTCAGTAATAAGGATATTTGCATAATCAGAAAAAATAATCTGTATTCAGATGATATATCACAAGAGTGCTAGGCAAGTACTCTGCTATATAGAAAACAGAAAGTCAATACTAAGAAATGGGATATTGGTGACATAATAATAAACGTGGGAAAGGAAGATCACCCTTTGGAAATCCAGGATCAGTCAGGATCCAGTCAGCTATGAGCATAAAATTGTCATAATATATTTCTTTCAGGGATACATTTTCAATAACCTCTTTAGAGAAAATAAAAGTAATGTTAAAACAAAAGGAGGGAGAGTCATGTGTGAAATGATAGATTCCACATAAGCAGAAATGGCAGTAGAAGAGCTGAAGAAGGATTGGAGGGCAAGGGGGTGAAGCTCATACAGTTACATGACTCTGGTCGTGGTTGAGCCAGGTGAGGAAGCACAGCAAAGCTTTGGTTGTGGTGGCACTCTGCTGGATCACCTTGACCCAAGCCCTGGGGCTTAACCATGGGCTCAGGCTCTGACGCAGACAAGCAAGGAAATCCTACTGTTTAAGGCTTGTGCAGCTTAGCGCAGAAAGCACGAAGCATTCTTATGCAGTGCCTAATGGCAAACAGGTGGACAGGATCACCTTCTCTGCCTTATTCCATCTCCAAATTGACTGTTGCTGTGAAGTGAAAATAAATAAAATTGCATACTGATAGATCCATCTCACTGCTCCTTAAACGGACCATTCCCCATGGAGGGATATTAGTCATGCTGAAAATCCCTTCTCTTTTTGCTTCCTCTTTTACACTCCTGTGTGCATACACACATGCTTGCACTTGGCATTGCTAATTCCTCTTTATGCCTTTGAAAGCCTTCTCCCACGTGATTCCTCTGTTTATTAAGTAGATTTGCTTTGTATTGTATGGCTGTTACTTCCATGTCTCTATATTGAAACAATAAGGATTGGGCACACTTGTCTATAAATAACTGACTAAGGTGTCATTAAAGATGGTGAGGAATTATTGGGTACTTAAAAGACGTAATGGACTGAAACTATAAAAAAGTTAATTCATTTCATGCATTAGGCAAAGAAGGCATTCTTAAGGGAAGGTTTGTCTTACAGTGGGATAACTTATCTAGAGAAAGTTCACCATCACTGCAGAGGTGATGATGTGAATATTGCATAAGATATGTGAGAAAATATAAAGGTATAGAAAAATAAAGCTGTAATAAATATTTTGGAGAAAATATTAATGCACTGATAAGCAGCCGGAGGGGAGAGCCCAGTATTTCTTTTCCACATTTCTGCTATTTAATATTCTGCTCCTGTGCCACCAGCGGTTGTTAATAGCAATGGGAAGGGAGGCAGAACAAGATGATCTAGGAGGCCCCTTTCAGCTTTAACATCTATAGGATTCATTTGGCTCCCTCTTGGCACAGAAGTGAACTCACCCCACTCTGATTTATATATCCAAAGTTTTTATTTTAATACTCTTACATAGAGGGGAAAAAATATTACAGCTTGACAAGAACTTTAAAAAGTTACTTGCCATGAGAAGAAGTGCACTCTTGCTGTTGTCACCACATATTGCTTATTTTCTGCCCACTGGCCACAAGTGCATTAAGCACTCAGTAATGGTAACACCAGTAATAAATAATTATCGTAAGCCGCAATATATGCTGTGCAAATACTTTTAGCCATCATAAAGATTACTTTCTGTACTGTCAGATTTCTGTACTGTGGAATTACAAGGATTTATTGTACTGAAAAGAAAAAGCTGTCTGCTGATAAGATCACATATCAAAAGTATGCAGAAAGGTTCCCTTTATATTTGGCTAAGTCAGGGAGAATGTTCTTCTTCTGCATCCTAATTTGGAAACCCAAAAAGTCTAGCTGTGTTTATGCAGAGAGCATCTCTTCAAACTGCTTTCCTTGCGTTCAACCACACAGGACCATTATCTACTTATTCCATTCATTAAGTGCAAGGAGAAAGGGTGCAGTTTTTGTAAAAGGCCATGGTGTGCTCTGAACCAAGATCAGTGTTCAATCTTGGGCAGTTACTCATCTCTGGAAAACTGAAATAGTCAGGCAGGAATTAAACCTGGTCTCTCTCTTTTACTCCTAATATGCACAGTGAGCCAAATGAAGAAGAGAGTGGGAGGTGGAAAAAAAGGCAGTGTGTCCCACTGTCTTTTCTTGACAAGCTTTGTGGAGCGCACACACACTTCCCAAGGGTGAATCCCTTACCATGATATTAACAGCAACCATTTTCCTGGGGGATAAGAAATATCTATTCCAGTTCAGATTGCAGCAATATAAATGGAATAAATGGAATGGATAATTTTCCTGCTCTTCCTTTTTTAGGGTTGATATATCTGGGAAAAGTAGAGATTTGGTTACTAGGGGAGGTATATTATCAGGTGTTCTAAGTGATCTTAGCTTTGTTGACTATATATTTTATGAGAAGGAAGGCCTATGCCCCAGGGTTTTTGATCTCCCCATACTTTTCAGACTTTCCCCTAGGACACTAAACAGCAATTATTTGCCCAGCGCAGATAGACGCATGCAAGATGTTAAATTTCCAGCAACTGCAAGGCAGCAGGTGTGGATAAACATTGTTATTTCCTGCTTATTTCTTGATTTCAATCTTTATTTTTCCCAGAAGGACTTTCTTTTGTGCATTGTTTTCCTCAGTGATACACAACATTTTGTAAGCTTTATCTGCACAAAACAGACCAGACGCCACTTCACTTTGTAACGTCAATATACTTCTTTCCCCTTTTAAAATTTGGATAGTCAAGAATGCACATAATACATAATTTCTAAGGTCCTTGCACAGTGACCTTTATATCTTATCTCTTCTCCAGTCCTTAAGCTCTCTACTGTCTTATTACTTTATTTCACATTCCTTTCAATTTTATGCAGGTTTCTCAGATTTGTTCCCACGTATCCTGTACAAAAACCCAGGAAAATATACCAGTCTTAATTTCTTCAATCGCTGACTGAACCTTCGTATTTGGGAATCCTTATTTTTTGCCTTTTCCCCTGTTTTTGAGCCCAGGCTGTAGAGGGCTGCTTTCTTTTAGGTGACCTCATCTTCCAACCTCCTTTCCTCTCTTCCAAAGCACTTAGTACTGATGAATTCAGGCAGTTGATCTTGTGACACCTTCTGTATATAATTATACCTTGAGGTTTCTCTGGAAACAAAACTATTACTTGTTTGGTCCTCTTGATGAAAGTGTTTTCCCGCCTAGAGCAATGAAAAGGTAATTAATTAACAACAATATGCTGCCACAGGGAGGGATCCCGCTGTGCTTGCCTGAGAAGGCTACATAGAAGTTCCTTCTCCCTGGAAGCCAGGCTTCTCTCATTTGGAGACCCTGGTTTTTAAGAAACTTAAGAACTGGTCGGGAGCAATGCTGAAATAATGGAGTACAAATGAGGAATGAACAAAGCAGATGCTGGGTCTGTGCTGCAACAGGATGTGTAAGCAGAGACATTGTCAAGCCTTTTCAGTGAGAGAAGCATTTAAAGGTACGGTAGATTCAGTAAATTGCTTTTGTAATCTGTAATTTTACAAGGTTTTAAAAGTCTAATTTTCTGAACTAGTAAAATTTCAAATGGGATATCAGCACTCCCATTTCACTGTTTTCCCTGTGAATTTGCTTTGAGACCATAAGCTTTTCTCTGCCCATTGACTATTGTTAGGTAATTCACTGGAGCTGTCAACACAATATCTCTGACAATACAACCATGCCACCGGCTAAAACATTACTGTAGCCAGCTGCATTCTATGTGATGCTACCACACTACATTAAGTGGCAGCTGCTGCCCTGAGCCCAGTGATGAGCAGGGCCTGAGGACTGGTGTGCTTCCTCCATAGTGCAAGTGGACCTGCACAGACGGCAAATCTCCCCCTCTGAACCACCATCATGCTCAATAGCTGATTGAGATTTCAATGTTTGTGACGGAGAAGGGTCCAGACTTAGACACAGACTCGGTCCAAGTTATGTGGTTACTTATCATAGAATGATTTGGCTTAGAAGGGACCTTCAGGATCATCTATTTCCAACTCCCCTGCCATGGGCAGGGACACTTCCCACAACAAGGTTACTCAAAGGCCTATTCATGGGGTAAGATCAACTTCTCTGGGCAACCTGTTCCAGTGTTTCACCACCCTCGTAGTGAAAACTTTCTTCCTGATGTCTAATTTAAATCTACCCTCTTCCAGTTTGAAGCCATTACCCCTCATCCTGTTGCTGCACTCCCTGATAGAGAGTTCCTCCTCATCTCTTCTGTAGGACTCCTTTAGGTACTAGAAGGGGCTATAGGGTCTCCCCAGAGCTTTCTCTTGCCCAGACTGAATAACCCGAACTTCCTCAGCCTTCTAGGAGAGGTGCTCCAGCCCTTGGAACATCATGGTGGCCCTTCCCTGGACCCATTCCAACAGGTTTACGTTCTTCTTGTGTTGAGACTTCAGAGCTGGATGCAGTACTGCAGGTGAGATTTCACGAGAGTGAAGCAGAGGGGCAGAAGCACCTCCCTCTGCCTGGTGGGAGCTGTTAGTGGCCATGCTGCTAGTGATTCAGCTCTGGATACATTTGCCCTCTGGGTTTCAAGGGCACATTTCCAGCTCATACTTTTCTTCTCAACATGAGAAGCTCATTTCATCTCCTAAATCCTAGATCAGAGAGAACAAAAAAGCAAAGGGAAACGGGAATGCAGATACGCTCTTGCCAGTTGTTCCCACCATCCTTTTTTTCCCCAGAAGTGAGGAACATTCTGGAAAAACCTAATTGCTGTCTTTTTTGGAAGGAACTCTGAGCACCCTGAGACCTTGCTGCTCTTCTCATTCTTTCCTAAATGATTGCTCTTCCTGGGACTGAAGAGCCTGGCTCAGATGCCAGCACACAGGACATCCAATGGCATCCTACTTGTTCAGACTAGGCACAGGTCAGAAAACTTGCCCAAGATGTCCACATCAACATTGTGTGGGAGTTGAATGGACAGATATGACAACTTATATGTATGTGTTCCTTAACTGTAGTCACTATAAGTAGGTGTAAATCGCATACATCTTAAGAACACTTTCTTGTTTTCATTGACGTGCCAGTGAATTTCTGGTAGTTTTCTTAAACACGATAATTTTGCAAGTTCCTTCAAGGGAACTCACACATCAAATGCAGCTTAATGTAGTGTTTAAAAATCTATTTGGCCTTTATCAGTCTTTTCGTTCCATACCACAGTGTGTGTCCTGAGAGTTACAGCAAAATTAATTGACCAACATTCCTAGTAAATGTAACTAATGCCTCATTTAATCGTACTACACATTGTCACCCCCTTTACTTTTATACCATTTCTCTAGGTTGAAGCCCACCATCTTGTTTGAGAGTTCAGATTCAGTTCTGAAATGAGCTTATGGTTCTTGAAAATTTTTCTTTCACAGTTTCTCAAAACTCTTCCTCTGTCAGCATGCCTTCAACAGTAATGCCAAGTTTTGATTTGTTGTTCCTAGGCCCTACTTTTACTCCACATTGCATGAAAAGATCCCAGGCTAGGCCCATAGAGTTATGAAAATCCTTCTGAATCCTGTGGTTTTGTTCATATTTCTCTGTGTGATATCTCTCAATCAATTAGATCAAAATTATCAAGAGAAGTCAAAATCTTGTCTTCATTGCAACACTCACCACAAGCAACAGCAAACAAAAGAATGAAAAATCTCCAGGACTGTGGGTGCATCCTATAAAGCCTGAAGTCCAAGCATCTACCCTTTTATAAAAGAATAGAGAATGTGAAGTGCTAATGATACATTGGACATAGAAAACAGGCACCAGCAGGGGAATTTTTTACCTGCATTATTCCAACAGTGCTTTTGAAAATAATTATACCTTTTTTATATTATTTCAGTAGATCCTCATGCCTACTGTATTACAACTGTGCAATTCCAAGTATGAAATCACTAATTAAAATGTATTCACAGCAAGGTTATTTATTGAAATGAAATAGTTGGGGTGGACATAGAATACTCTTAAGACTAAATTAGCCTTTCACCTATCAATAAAACACAATGGAGAGGGAGGAAATAAAGAAAAGAAAAAGAAAAGGCCCTGATTCCAAATTATTCTACTTTACTTGCATATTTGAAGAGTTACAGCTAGGGAAATGTGGTTTACTGCCATACGCCAAAGCTGGAAGTTCATACTGGAAGTCTTAAAATGGAGGAAAAGATAGAAAGGAAAAAGGTCAAAATAGTGTTGAAAACAGTAAGCTGAGAAGCTGCTGCTGTCCCGGATATTGGCAGCTGCCAGAGGACACACCAGTTGGGTACATTTTCTTTCTGAACAAAGCATGTGCTTGCAAGTGGGAAATGAAGTAAGCAGGAGAGCGGAGGGAGTACGGGTAGAAGGGGATTTTCTTGCAGAGATGAATCTCTCCTTGGAGCTGTCAGATGTGATTTCCTGTGCCAGCCGTGGTCAATATAACCTTTGGACTTTTACTTTTATTGTAGAAACCTGTCATCAAAATTGATGGTGGGTATTTTATGTCCCTCACCCTCCATCGCTGAGTACTTTTGTATTTGAGCCAACTGTGTTAGTTCATCTTGTGGGATTATGAGCTAGACAATAAGCATTAGTCAAAACAGTCAAAACAGACTTGTTTAAAGCAACAATTGCAGAACAGTTACAGCAATTAAATTTGGAATTGTGAATGCAGACATCAGGACTCTGGTTTTCTAAGAAGTTGCATATAATCAGGAAGTAACCTATATCGAGTGCCAAATGTTCCAACAAAATGTTCTTCATGTTGAATATTGGTTGCTCATAAATAATCTGAAGCCAAGGAGTTAAATATTTTAGCTATAAATGAGACTGAATAGCAAATATCTAACCTCATATTGAGTTCCTTGGTATCTCCTGCAAAGAGTCTGGAAATATTACAGAGCCATGATGCATTTTTTCAGCTGCGTGACTCATCACTGTACTTGGTACAGTTTACATATGGAGTAAATCAAGGTTGATTGTTTCACTAATTTCTATATTCCACATGCTCTCCAGAGCCCCAGCATACAAAAAACCTTTACTGCCAATACACCTGCACAAAAGAAAAGGTAAAAATTGGAAAAACTTTAACTTGAACATTCCCCACTTGAAACTAAATAATGTGTAGCAACCTCAAATTTTAAGGCACATTTGGTTTTGGCTTCTCAATTTACAGCATTTCCAAAATAGCTGGTTTTCAGGAAATGGACACTTGGCACCTTTGAAAAGCCTCAATAGCATCTCATGAATTGGGATTCAAAACTTCTGGGACTCAAAACCATCACCTGCGGCAGACAGCCTCAGTACTTATAAAATGAACATGAACATATCAGTGTGATGTGGAAAACACTGAGTGTTAATAATGAGGGTTATATTTTCATTGCAAGAGTCTCCTCTGGTTTGGCATTCCTTGGGAAGTTTATCACTGGTCTGTTCAGCTACAAGGGAATATGGTAGGGTCTATTACTCTGCTCAACCTATAGATGTCATTGCCCTAAAGGGAATTTACTCATTAGTTTTACTAGGAGAAAATGGGGCTAAAGTAAAACTGCTTCTGTGTAAGAGAACCTCTAGCTTTAATTCCAGATAAGGACTCAGCTCCAGTTCAACAAATTCTCTTCTTTAAGCTACACCAGTATTTTAAAACAACCTTAGACACAAAGAGCTAGGTGGAAGGATTTACTGATAGATCACAGCTCTAGCATTTAGGTAAACTGCTGATCCAAACCTTCAATGCTTTTTCAGGGCACATTTTAACACCTTTTGCAGCATGCTGTCCTTCTCATGGGTTTTTTCATAAAAATAGGTAAAAATTACCCTGGTCATATTCAAAATCCATCATACATAATCCAAGTGTTGAAATTCCATTTCCTCTTGTTGTAGCTACTAAACTTGTGATGTTTGCTATGAAATTGTTATGGAGACTTCAAAAGCATTTCAAAACACAATAACGTTTTTACAGTGCTTGTTACTTGACTTTGTTGAGTATGAACAGGAAGCTACTGTTTCTACAAGATATATGATTCTTTGATTTTAGGTATTTTCCCAGGCAGTTACAGTTTTACAAAATGCTTGTTTCCACCTCTAAATCTCATATGAAACAAAGACTAAAATGAAATCCCCTGGATTACATGGGTGTCTAAAATATGGCATATCATAATTTTGAATAGGCAAATAAAAGACTTGAACTCAAATAGGATCAAATGGGCTTGTTCTTTATTTCCTGCAAAGTGGATAACATGTCTCTTCATCAAATTTTTATGTTTCAATTAACCAAATATTCATAACCACCTGATGCAGCAGTCTCATCCCATGTTAACAAATCAACATACCTGAATACAAATATCTGTGTCCATGAATGAAACTTCAGAGCAGGTGTTCTTCAAGGTAATTGGAAGACTACTTTTCTATTTAAAAAAAATAAATCAGAATTACTTAAAAATGGCTGTGTTGTTTGCAATGATTAAGATGTATTGGCTACCTACAATGATATTTTTTTACATTAGATGTTCTTGACCTTAAAACAGGAAAAATGTAGCCAATCTCCTGCATCTGTTCAGCCTCCTCAGTACAACAGAGATTCTGCCCAGCCATGCTGGGCTG
>VZTM01024250.1:0-14907 GCA_013400555.1 Jacana jacana | reverse complement strand
TGAACCTTAATTGGAGCTTAATCTCTATAATTATGCATAATTACCCATGTTTATTACTCCTACGATGAGCACACATTTTTTCTTTAGCTGGAAGGCAAAATGAGTTAAAGCTTCTAGAAGCATTGGATAATATGATTTGTATGCACTTCACTGACTTTATTATGCTGGATAGTTTTAAAATTAAATTAAAAATGTATTTTCACTCTTTGGCCTTTGACTTTGGCAAGGAACATGAATGGAGAAAAGTACTAGTCTTTACAGCATGTGACAGCCTTTCATTTATTTTATTCCTTGAAACATGGGCCAAAAATGATGTAGTGGTGTCCTTTGCGTGACTTCTTTCCATTCTGAAATATTCAGATGAACTGATGTACAAACACAAGGGAAAAAGAAGGGAACGTTTAATCCAATTTTATTATTTTTCAAAGATAAGTATGATTAAATCAGACTCACTTAGCCTCAGTCTTTATTTGGGTCTATTTAAACTAAAAGTCATGTTGGCTGTCACGTCAGGGGAGGAGATTTGTGATAACATGACATAGTCATTTGTAGAACTACTCTTCATAACTAATGCAGCTCGCTTGGATGAGTTTCACCATTTGTAAAGAAACAGTCACGTGCTGTGACTTCTGCTTGTACATTCTGAGTTCAATCTTTTAAAATCCGATAGTTGTGTCAGCAGGATTTATATTCAGTGGCCACCACTTCCATCAATTCTGTAAAATCAGTTATGAGGGAGGTTAGATCCATTTCCTTTTAGAATCACAAGTATCATTGCCCCTGCCTTAAAGTTACTTACAGATATTATACTTATGGTGCTCCAGGGATAAGGAAATACCATGGTGCGGTGTTTAAAATACTTTACTGATCTGGTTTGGTAGTAATAATTTTATATAAGGAAAAACTAAGATAAAGTCCCTAAATTTTACTCAGTTCAGCTTAACAGAAAAGTACTGTGCCATTTCTAAAAATTAACTGGATGGTAGTACTTACAAGGCATTCAAAGTCAGAGTTATTTTCTTTCATATGTTCCTATCAAATCAGCTACTGATTACAATTAGATATTCAATCCTGTTTTAACATATGTTATCTGTCATGACGAAGTGTGACAGTAATCAAGCCGTATATACATTATTTAATTTTTAATTATTTTTTTCTTTATCCTGTAGGAATGATCACCTGTATTTTCAATGTCCTTCTGAACACTAAGCAGGTAGCTGCATCTGAAGAAACAAAACCCCACTTAATTAATGGTTCGCTGATGGACAAAAAAAAATATACACTGATGGATCAGATTAAAGAAAAAAGAGCCCCCTATGGAAAAATCAATTAGCTTTATACAGAGATCACAACCTTAAACTATTTGGAGAATGATCGGTTACCCATAAATAATAGCGTAATTGGAGTCCTACTTAGATTGGCTTTACCCTCTACCAATTTGTACAAGTCCCTGTTTTCTTCAGAACTATTATGCATAATTGATCTCTTGCATCACTTTTTCTACTTATCTTAGTATTGTAACATTGTCAGGTAAGGGAATTGTTTGTATCTGATTGAAGGATTTGTTGATGGTGAATAGTTTCATTACCCCCTCAGACTTGGCAGACACACTAGATGTCAAAACTAGTGGAGATTGTGTGCAACCTTGGCTGTAACTTAGATGCAGTGCTATACCAAGACAAATTTAAAGCAAGCAACACGAATGTAAAGCGAAAAAAGTTAGTTACGGAATTTTCCCTAAAGTACACAACTTCAGTTATATTATATATATATGTAAACACTTTTGGTGTTTACCTTTTGTGAGTTATCAAGCTAATGGTAATATAAATTAATTCAAACTTACACTGGTAGATATGGTTAAAGAAAATACACATACAATAGAACAGGCAGATTCAGGCCCAACCTGGTGAAGCAGCAAAGGCAATGAAGGCAGACTATAACACATGAAGTAAGCAGGCATTTACTTTATTCGGTGGGGTTAAGTTGGAGCCCTGGCCCTCTTTGCCTGCCTGGTAAATATGCATCTAATACCACTGAATATTCATTTGCAGCACAAAGCATGTTGTATGGGATGGGACACAGCATGGTCAAACAGGATTATACAGTCCCCAAACGTTTGCCTAAGAGTTTGTGTCAGAATAGAAAGATGCAGATTTTTATCAAAAAAATATTACCTGCTCTTTGTGCCAACTTCTCCTTCTCTTTGCATTCTCTTGAATACTATAGAGTAAATACAGTTGAATTTAGCATTAAAAATGTCCACGATCTCCATGAAAATGTTTCATGCTGAGGTTCATATATTCTGAAGAGTATAATACAGTTTATTATCATTACTTGAAGTAACGTTATAGAATAACTTCCATAAACTCCTGTAGCTGTACTAAAGTGTCCTTTCCCAATATTTTTATATATATATACTATATATAAAATTAATCTCATTAATTGTCCTATCATTAGACCCCAGCATAGATAAACAAGATGGAGACATCAGAAAAATAGAAGCATAGTCATCATGCTTAGATTCAATGTAAGGATACAGGGAATACCAGAAAGCCGTTGAGGTTGTAGATGGTGAGTCTTTTTTAATATTAGGTATCTGGAAAGGTGAAGGTGAATAATTAGGTGAATAATGACTACACAAATGCACACAGCATGGGGAACAAGCAATAGGAGTTAGAGACGTCACCATGCCTCCAGGGCTATGACATTATTGGCATTACCAAGACATGGTGGGATGGCTCTCATGACTGGAGTGTTGGAATAGAGGGATACAGACTCTTCAGGAAGGACAGGCTGGACAGACAGAGAGGGGGTGTTGCTCTCTGTGTCAATGACCAGCTGGACTGCATGCAGCTCCATCTGGGGATGGATGAAGACCTGACAAACAGTTTATGGGTCAGGATTAAAGGGAGCATAGGGGCAAGTGATATTACAGTAGGGTCTGCTACAGACCACTAGATAAGAGTGACAGGGAGGATGAGGCCCTCTATAGACAGACAAGAGCAGCATTGCTCTCACACTCCCTGGTCTTTGTGGGTGACTTCAACCATCCCAATATCTGTTGGAGGGACAACACAGCGGGGCACTAGAAATCCAGGAAGCTCATGGGATGTTGTTGGGAACCATCTCAAAGAGAATGGAGATGTGAGCAATCCAGGCCTAGTGACATTGACCAAAGTCTGAAGATAGGCTTCATGGCCTAACTGCTAAGTTACTAAAGGACAGACGCAGCTAGGAAAGCAGGGAGCTGGAAGAGATAAGAACAACTCTTGGATGCAAAACAATAGGACTGTGTAGGGCTGTGTGACCTTTGCGTGGACAGTCTTAGTTAACCAATTATGTACTGCTTAGTTGCTTGTGATAAGTGTACAATCAATGTAAATCAAAATTTACTCGCCTGATCACTGCTAAAGAGTATATAAGATGCTGTCCGTGCTTGAATAAAGAGTCAGCTTTGATTATATTAATCAGCATGCTGTCCGATGATCTCCCGCAGGATGTGTTGATGACAACTTTCTTCTTCAAATGATTGAGGAGCCAATGAGGAAAAGAGCCATGCTGGACCTCATCCTTACCAACAAGGAGGTGCTGGTGAGCAAATTCACAGGTGACACCAGGCTGGGTGGTGTGCTGAACGCTCCTGGGGATGGGATGCCATGCAGAGGGACCAGGACAAGTGGACCCATGTAGAACTCATGACGTTCAACAAGGCCACATGCAAGATCCTGCATCTGCATTTATTTTACCTCCAGTATCAATACAGGCTGGAAGATAAAGGGATTGAGAACAGCCCTTTGAAGGATTTGGGGGTACCTACCAGTGGATGAAAAAACTGGAAATGAGTCAGCAATATCCACTTGCTGCCTACAAAGACAACCATATCCTGAGCTATACCAAAAGAAGCGTGGCCAGTACATCAAGGGAGGGTCATTTTGCCCCTCTGCTCCGGTGAGACCCTACCTAAAGTAGTGTGTCCAGCTTTAGAGACCTCAGCACAGGAAAGACACTGTATTGGGTCCAGAGGATGGCCACAAAAATTACCAGAGGGATGGAACACCTCTCCTAAGAAGACAGGTTGAGATACTTGGCATTATTCAGCCTTGGGAAGAGAAGGGTCCAGAGAGACCTTATAGAGGCCTTTCAGTACTTAAATGGTGTTTATAAGAAAGTTGGGGACAGATTTTTACAGACTGTTGCAATAGGACAAGGGTTAACAATTCTAGATAAACTTAGTGTAAATTTAGACTTGATAGAAGGAAAAAAAATATACGACAAAACACTGGAAAGTATCAGGCAGCCCTTTTCTTATCTATTCTCAATCTTATTTTTGTAATATACATTATACACCAGTTACATACAGGAGAATAGCAACAACATTAGAAACAAAGCTCAGAACACAGGATATCCTTTTCCACTTGAATGCCTTAATCAGTAAGTTACTTGTTTTCTATTTCTAGTTTAGTGAATCTTTAGTGATAGAGTGATGGAGTACAGCTGGGAATTTTAAAGATTTTATTGTGATTAGGAAGCTCTTATAATATAGACATATATGAAATTCTTCAGCCTGAAGAGCTCTGGAGTTTGGTTTTACATTTATTGGGCACTTCTGTAGGTCCTTGAGCTGTTATTCAATTTAACAGCAGGTAACATTGAACTTATTAACAGACATAACTAACCAACAGTAACTAACAATAACCAGGTCCATCTAAGGGCATTTGTTAGAGGCTTGGTTAATTCCTATGTCAGGTTACTTCCTATGTCCTTATTGGACACTAGAAGAAAGTAAGCAATGATTTCAAAAGGCCCCAAGAACATCTAGCCATATCTAGAACTCTCTATAACTGTTAAATTCTGAAATTGAAGAACATTTTGTGAATTATGCCCCAACATTGAGGCATCTTCTAAAATTTATCAGGTTTTCATATAGGAAATTTTGGAAATACAGTTTTGGACACCTTAGCTTTGTTTTAGTCCTTCTCTTGGGATCTTTGCACATTATTAGATACAGCCTTAGAATTATAATAGGGACTGAGCAAATGATTCAAAAGTCCCTCAAAATTACTTATTTATTAAAATAAATAAATATTTATGAATATTTATTATCATCTATCAAATAGTTCTGTCTTTCTAATTGTATGAAAGTGTCAATAATATTTTTGTTTTAACAAACTGATCTGTTATAAAATATTTGATGACAACACTACATACAAAGAACTACCTGGGCAAAATATTAACTTGTTCTGTTAATTATGCACACTTGCTGCAAGCAGTGTCTCAAATAAGATAATATTTTGTAGCACACATAGTTACAAGTTTCAGGTTGATACGTTATTATGAAGAGTATGACAATGGCTGCAATAGTCTCAAGAGTCTTACCTGACAGCTGTTCGAAAAAAAGATATAAAGCCCACAAACCAACCAACCAACCAAACCAAACCAATCAAACAACAACAACAAAAAAACAACAAAAAACCCCAAACAAAACACACAAGAAACCCAACAACAACAAAGAAAACAAAACCCAAAACAAAACACCAAAGAAGCTAGAAAAGAAAACAAACAGAACATCACCCCTGCCCCTTTTTTCATAAATATTTTTTCCTTTTTCCAAAACACTAGCTTCATTTTTTGAACTTCCCTAACATACAAAAGACTAGCTACACTGACAGATACTCTATATTAAAAGAAAGCAAAGAAAGCATGGGCAAAATAGCAGTAAAAAGAAAGGTTTGAAAACAAAAGAAAACAAACAAAGCCTATATAAGAGAATGGTCCTCAGTTGTAAGTTTGTCTTGTTTTACTTTCACAACACGCACTAACCTTGCATTCAAATTTTCTGTTTGTAGCTAGGGATAAAAAGATGATATTTGTTCTAGAAGCAATAATGACTTATATACATCTATGAAAATACACACATATTGATGACTTTTCACCTTAGGAAAAAAAATCTTCAAAGAACAAAGATTTTAGACACACAGAAGGAATGAATAAATTAAAAGTTCTTCCTATATAGGTGAACCCAGGGAGGTGGTGGAGTCACCATCCCTGACTGTGTTTAAGAGTAGATTGGATGTGGTATTGCGGGATATGGTGTAGGGGAGAACTTGGAGAGTAGGGCTGATGGTTGGACTTGATGATCCCAAGGGTCTTTTCCAACCTAAATGATTCTATGATTCTAAATTAATATAGCATTTAAGGGTCAAATCCAACTAGGGAATTAAGCAAAGTGAGATTTAAATAGATTTTAAATTAAACTCTTTTTATTCCATGTTATACCAACCACTTCTCATTATTTCTTACTCTGATGTATGACATTTAAAATTTATCTAGCTTTCCATAGTTGTCAATTCTGTCAACTGTGATTTCAAGTGATTTTATAATAACTTTCTTAAATATTTTTAGTGGTATTTATTTGGCAGCAGATACTTCTCCTTTAAAGCTTTTATTTTTTTTTCCCCAAATAAAATTAAATAGTAGAGTAATATATTGGACAGTTGCATGAATGAGAATCCTTATTTCATTATTTCCACATCTTAGGGAAATTGGTCTCAGAATTAAAATAAAACTAATAGTAATCCATAGAATCTAAGTAAGAATGTTGAACCAACTTTTAGCTGTAGCTGCTTCAAAAAGACTTGTGCACTATGTATTTTTCAGGTGTTTTATCTAAAAAGAATGGTGAGTAGAATATCCTTCTGTAATACTTTTGGAGAAAAAATATACTATATCTTTTGTTTAAGATACCTTAGCAACCAACTCATGGTTTTTCTAGACGTTATTCTATACCTGCATTAGATCTAATAATAAATAAACAGGAACTGTCAAACCCCAGCTTCTCATAAAGATATTTTTAATCATTAACAGTATTGAAACAAACAAATCAGGCAGGTTTCACAATATCCAGTTTCACAGTCTTCATTAGTTCTTTCACAAGCTTTAAACGAATTAAAATACTAAAATTGCTGAAGCTGTATAAATTTACATGCAAATCTATTTTAAGTGCCTGATAGCAGTTCAAAGCTGTAAAGAAAGATAAATAGTTTATCTAATTACATGATATTTAATGCTGATGTTTTCAAGATCCTGATTGGTTGGGATTGTGCCATTAGAATCAAAAGATATGCATGAAATATTTTTATTACCATCATTAATGATGCTAAACTCAAGAAGTACAGATATTACATTGCTCTAGTGTGGGTTGAATATTAGGACTGGCAGAACTACATTTCTGTAGTGCTTTCAAGTTTTAACATATACTAGCAAAAGCAATAAAGTCTAAGGCTTTTTTGCCTTAATTATTATAATGTGAATATAAACAGTGAAACAGGATACAAAGCTTTTTTTCAGCTTTTTTTAATTTTCATTTGACATACATCTGATATATTTAATGCACTAAGTAGACTAATGGTTTGTAAGGCTTTCATTTAGAAAAACATTTAGAGTATGGAAGACTGTGAGATGTACTTGTATTCATGTTTAGAAAGTTAATAGAGTTTGCAAATTTGTGCTATTGTTGACTGCTTCTTAGTTTTCATTAGATACCAGCTTAATATTAGGAAAAGATATTAAAATTTTCCTCAGGCATTCCAATTTTGCAGAGTTCTAGTCTTCCAAAAGCTATTTTAGTCGTGCATTTTTTGGAAAAAACAATAAAAGCAAAAAAAGCTTGCAGAATATCTACATTAAAATGTCAATAAATGGTTATTGTAAATATTATGATTAACTACATATTGTATTATTTGACACATGCCACAAACAGGACAAACTGTTCAAAAACTAACAAACTGAATCAGAGCATCATTTTATTGGATGTTGCACATTATGGGAAATGACTGTTTAATTTCAGCAGCACGGTACATGGCATACAAAAATATTCTCGTGAGGAAAATTAGAAGATAATGTGTGACAGAGGGTATTCTTCAGTAAAGGTTACCTTTTAGGTTTTCTTTTTCAAATGTTTCCAACAACAATACTTTGTAAGCTTATTCAAACCCCTCAATCCCTTTCTTTCCCAAGATCAGATTGCAACTAAAAATATGTCACCTTTTAATGGATCTAAAAATTTTCTGAAATTCATCCCAAAGTCTTGCTTAAATTTGCCACTGAGTTGTGCTCTCCAATGTTACTAAAGTTTCAAGAACAGAAGAGCATCCATACTGTAATCATATCACCTGATTTTAGGCATCTGCAATATATGTTCTTGTAGCTAGACTAGTCTTACAACTACCCATACTAGGCTAGTAACTTTTAAGGTGAGTTATCACACATATTCGAAGTACTTGTGTTAGGACAGAGGGTAATGCTTTTAAACTAAAAGAAGGTAGATTTAGGCTAGATAGAGAGAAAGCATTTTTCACAATGAGGGTGATGAAACACTGGAACAGGTAACCTAGAGGGGTGGTCAATGTTCCATCCCTGGAAGCATTTGAGGACAAGTTAGATGGGGCTCTGAGCAACATTATCTAGCTGATGATGTCCCTGCTCAGTGCAGGGGGTTGGACTATATGACCTTTAAACGTGCTTTCCAACCCAAACTATTCTATGATTCTAAGCAGTCATATACTTCACTTTGAAAAGAACTGAATCCTCAAGTTCACTTCAATTACCCCCCAATATTGTTGTATAATGACTCACATCATAACACTGAAATTTATAAAGTGAAAGAGCCTTGAGGCTGATGTGGCTGTGGGTGGGCCAGGTGAGCGTGGAAAATTTAAAAGCAGCTAGCCAACTCAACAGTGCAGCATGAGCCAGGCACGCACGGTGAGCAAGGGGAGGAACACAAGTCTGCAGATGCATGTGTGCAGAGCAGGTGGCAAACAGCTAACAGTGATTGGTCCGCTCCCCGTGCTAGAGAAGAACATGGCCATCACACAGCCCAAATCCACTGCAAGAAAGAATGTGGGAACCCAGGCCAAGCTCCTGTGCAAACATGCGGCCATGTAGGTATCCAGATGTAGTGAATGCCTAAACCTGGCACTGGTACCCGGGGGAGTCAGAGATACCACCTCTGTGCAGTGTGATCAAATGCGCTCTCTGCTCAGGCAGATGGTTGAACTCAGGGAGAAGGTAGAAAGGTTAAGAAGTATCAGAAAATGTGAAAGCGAAATAGATTGGTGGAGCCCTACCCTGAGCCAAGGGCAGCGGGTAGAGGCTCTACATGAAGTGGATGATCCCCTTCTCTCCTCTCACTGGGCAGAAGGAAGGGATTTAAGGGACAAGGAGGAATGGAGATAGATCCCTTCTCGAAGGAGCAAGCCAAACCCCTCCCAGCCCTCGTCACCTTCCCAGTTGCCCTTGCACAATAGGTATGGGGCTTTGGAAATTGAGGGCCAGGTAAATGAGGATAGAAAGGAAGATCCATCCAGTGAGTTGTTCAGGGATAGCCACTCACCCCTATGCCTTAGGACTTCCTGAATTGAGGAAAAAAGAAAGGTAATTGTGGTGGGTGACTCCTGAAGGGAACAGAGAGCCCCATTTGTAGACCAGATCCATCCCACAGGAAAGACAGCTGTCTCCCTGGGACCAGGATTAAGGATATACAGAGTGGAGCCTGGGAACAGCATGCCGGTGCCCGTGGGTAAAAGTACTAATAAGGTCTTGCACTCTCAGTGGAGGTGGGGGATGGTAGCAAATATATGAGGGGAAATAATAGGCCGGCAACTACAGAAGGGTCTGAGCACAGTCAGGTGGGAAATGGGGCTTGTCCCCAAAAAAGAAGTGGCAGGACAGATAGACCATCTGAAGTGCATCTGCACAAATGCACACAGCCTGGGCAATGATCAGGAGGAGCTGAAGACCATTGCACAGCCAGAAACGTATGATATAGTCACCATCATAGAAATGTGGTGGGACGACTCACATAACTGGAGTGCCACAATTGATAACTACCAACTTTTCAGAAAAGACAGATAAGATGATCTTGTAGGTCCTTTCCAACCTTGTGTTTCCATTACTATGAAGGAGAGGCAGTGGTGTCGCCCTCTATGTTAGGGACAGATTTGAATGTCAGGAACTTGACAATGTGAATGGCCATATTAAGAATTTATGGGTAAGAATCAGGGGGAGACCAATAAGGCAAACTTCACCACGGGATTTCATTACAGACCCGCCAACCAGGTTGTAGAGGTTGATGAAATAATCTATAAACAGCTGGCAGAGGTGTTGCAATCACTCACCTTTATTCTTGTGGGACTTCAAATTCCCAGTTGTCTGCTGTCAGAGCTATCGCAGACATCTTTGCTTAGGTCTTCACTTCTAAAACTGTCCCCCATGAATCCCAGACCCTGGAGGCAAGAGGGAAGATCTGGAGAGAGGAAGATTTTCTGTCTGTAGAGGAAGACTGGGTTAGAGATGGCTTGGCCAAACTGGACATCCATAGGTCCATGGGCCCTGGGGGGATGCACCCACAAGTGTTGATGGAACTGGCAGATGTTATTGTAGGGTTGATATCCATCATTTTTGAAAGGTCATGGAGAACATGAGAGGTCCCTGAGGAAAGGAGAAAGAAAAATATCACTTTGAAAAATATAATTTTGTTCTACAAAAAGGGCAAGAAGGAGGAGCCAGGGAACTACAGAATGGTTAGTCTCACCTCTGTCTCTAGGAGTGTAATGGAGAGACTCATTCTGGATGTCATCTCCAAACATCTTAAAGAACAGGAAATCATTGTCAGTGGTCAGCACTGATTTACCAAGGGTAAATCATACTCTACCAGTCTGATAGCCTTTTGTGATGTTATAACTGGATGACTGGATAAGGGGAGAGCAGCAGATGTCATCTACCTTGACTTCAGCTAGGCTTTTGATACTGTCTGGTGAGGTGGATGGAGAATGGTGGTAGGACAGAACTCAGAGGATTGTAATTAATTGAGCAGGGTCAAGTTGGAGGCCCGTAACTAGTGGTGTCCCCAAGGGTCAACACTCTGTCCAGCCTTGTTCAACATATTCATCAATGAATTGGATGACAAGACAGTGTATCCTCATCACGCTCCCAGATGATACCAAACTAGGAGGGCAGACAGACACTCCAGAGGGCTGTGCTGTAANTTTCAGTGGTTCTCAGTGAGTGTGACAGAATGAGGGGCAATGGGCACCAGCTGGAACATAGGAAGTTCCACTTGAATATGAGGAGAAACTTCTTTCCTGAGGGTGAGGATGACTGGGCACTGGAACAGGGTGCCCAAGGAGGTTGTGGAGTTCCTTTCTCTGGAGTTTTTCTAGACTCTCCTGGGTGCAGTTCTGAGTAACATGCTCTAGGCAATCGTGCTTTAGTGGGGAAGTTAGACTAGATGATCTCTAGAGGCCCCTTCCAACTCTGACAATTCTGTGATTCCTTAAAGGTGTAAAATCATAGTCTGGAGAAGTTATGACTTTGTTAGCAGTTTTCTGTGGTTTTGGGCTTCTATAAATAAAAACATACAAACACTTCATCAAATATTGTAAAAAAAACCTCTGAGATCTTCTCAAGGGTTACCTATTTAGCAAGTAATTCAGTTGAAGAGGAATAATGATACTCATTTTAATAACTTTTACTCAAGAGAAAGATATAACAGCTTCGGTCTTTCAATAATATTTTAGTCTCTCTAAGGAGAAGTAGAAAATTACTAGTAATTACGCACATATAAACATTTCCTCTGGATGTTATTAAAGATCTCCAGAGAAACTCTATTAAAAGCTATGCCTAAATAAGCAAATAAAAGTATTTCATTGAATAATAAGATAATTTAGGTCAGGAGAGGTCAAGGCCAACTTCCTGTTCAAAGCAGGTTCATATGTGAGATGAAACTGATTTAGCCAGGTCTTTATCTAGTCAGGTCTAGAAAACCTCCAAAGACTGCACAAACTATGTGCCTGACATGATCCATTGCCTGACTGCCCTCTTATACCCAGTCTAACTGTCTCCTGTTCCAGTTTACGCCTGTTCCCTCTAATTCTCCCACCATGCATGGCTGCGAAGAGCCTGGATCTGTTGTCTCCTCTGTCACCCGCTCTAGTTACTGGGGATATGTTTTTAGATCCCCTTAAAACTACCTCTTCTCCATACTGAATTGAGCCCCTGTCAACGTTTGGACAAGTGTTCCAGTGCTGACCATTCTGGTAGCCTTCTGCTGAACTTGTTCCAGTTTATTTATGATTTTCCTGTACTCAGCAGGCCTGAAGTGGGATGATTTATTACAGATGTGGTATAGTCAGTGATGAGTAGAGGATGATCATCACCTCCAATGATCTACTGGCTATAATATGGTTAACACCATTTCAGGCACTGTTGGCCATCTCTGCTGACTGGACTTGCTGCTTATTTTCAGCTTACTGCCCTCAAGGCCGCAACAGTTTCCCTCAGACCTGTCTCTCAGTCCCTCAGTCTGTGACAATGTCAGGGTCTCTCTTCCCAGGGACAGGACTCCACATTTGTCTTTGTTTAGTTTAATGAGTTTAACATCATCTCATTCCTCCAGCCTGTCAGTACAGATGCATATGTGCAGACCCAATACTTCTCTGGTTGACTCCAGGTACAAAGAATGATTCATTAACCACAGCCTTCTGAGCCTGATAATCCAATCAGTTTATCTTTTATCTGGTTGTTCACACACCCAGTCATAATGTACTAACTTTGATCTGAGATTCGGAGACTTTCAAAACCCTTGCTAAAACTGAAGAGACATTGCCTACTCTCCCTTCATGTATGAAACTGATCATTTAGTCATATAGAGCTGTAAGAATTATCAGACATGAATTATACCTTATAAGGATTTCCCTACCACCACCCCAGTTTAACCATTCTGGATCGATGTTTTCTTATCTTTATTCAGATTATGTAGATTTTCAGACGTCAGAGGCAAAATTCCCATTGATCTGTGATCCATCTCATACGAATGTATGAATCGTATCAAAGACAAACAAGATTCTCACTCTGTGGCAGTGATTTTTTTTCTTTTTACTGACTTTAAAGAAAGCATAAGGAACTTAGTTATCTATGTTAGATGAGATGAATTGTCTCATTAGACTACCTGTATAATAAATAAAGAAAGATAACCAACTCCAGAGCACAGGCCCTAACATTTGTTATATATAGGCAGTGATGATTTTCCCCTTGGTGTCGCCTATCTCTAGATTAAAAAAGAAACTCTACAAAATTGCTTTAATCTAAACATTTAACTAAAACTATATGAGATGAGTTCCACTCTTGTCATAGTAAACTCTGGTTCTACCCTCTATGATTCATGCTTATGATTTAATCTCATTTTAATTAAACATGAGTGTAGTGGGTCTGGCTGGCATGAAGTTAACTTTTTTCAGAGCAGTACATGTGGTACTGTGCTCTGGATTTGTGACTAAATCATTGTTGATAACACATTAGTGTTTTGGCCTTCTCTTTATCCCACTCTGCCCCCTCAGCAAGTAGGCTGGTGGTGAGCAAGAAGTTGGGATGAGACACAACTGGGACAGCTCACCCCAACCAGTTAAAGAGGGTTCCATACCTTCCAATCTCTAGGATGCTTTTGATATGGTTTCTTTCGATCTATTAGTCTGATACACCAATCAGCTGAAGTCCAGCTAGAGACCATCTGGAGCGTTTCAGAAATTTACTGTCTAAATGATGAGGTAATTGCACACAAATGCAAAATTCCTGCAGTAGTTTCAGATGGTAATTTTCCTCTCTTATCCTGCATGTTACCCATTCTACACAAGAGAGAGGTTTTTTACGCTGGATTTAGATATAAAACTTAGTGAAGTAATGGATTCCTATAAATGTACTACATAAATACAAGTGTTTATTAACACCATATGAAGGCTGACATTAACATAATTAAAATGATATTAACATATATCATAAAGATCTACTTGTTTGTTGTTGTTGCTCAGGCATAAGAGATTTATGGAAACAACTTTGTAATCTGATAGTATATATGTTAAATTAATGATCTAACATGTTTCGTTTTTTCATAATCATATTTAAACCTCATCTTTGTAAGACTAGAAGATTAAATTCAAGACATACTTTCTGAATTTCAGATAATTTATTTTCTGAATAACAGCTATTTAAGCAAAAAAGGATATTGGGAATAATTTTATGCTGATTATCATGCTCCCACTGAATTGTTAATATCCAAAAATAAAGAGATTTTTAGAGGAAAGCTTATAGAAACAGACCATGCATTTTAATAATACATAAGTGTTTGTAAAAATTCTGAAAACCCTGAAGCTAAGATTATTGGTAGATCTTGCCCCACTGAATGGACTTTCTGATGAAAAGGTTCATTGGAATCATACTACCTAATTGTGAAGTTGACCATTCTGTCCGGTAATTGACACCAATTGTCAGACCTTGAAATTTAGAATGGTATTATACACTTGAAACCAAAAATTTTCTGGTTTTAAAACTGACTTTTTTTAAACATTAAAATATGTTTAAAAGTGACTCCAACAGAAATTGGTGTAAATTTGACACAAAGGAATCAGAACCCTTTTATTTTTTTTTTAAATCTTTTTCATGATCTTCACAAATCAGTAAATAAAACCATATTTAAGTCCCTATTGAAGTGACTTATTTGTGTGAATATCCTTTTTTAATTTTTTTTTGTCATGACAGTAAGATATTTTAGTAGCACCATTAATTAGCATAGAATACCATCAAATATGCTTTTTTTTTTAATTTTTTTTTTAAATGGTCACATTATGGAAACATAATATTCTTTTGAATATGATTCTTCTTAAGTTGAATTTACTGCAATAAAATAACCCCCAAATTACTTACTCTATCAGTTTCCTGTAAAAGTATATTGCTGATCCCTCCAGCATACTGATAACCTTCTAGCCAACAGAACTATCTACAGTTCTTAATTTTTTTCATTGTTATTTTCTATGCCTGCTAGTAGAATTGTAACCATGCCTGCTGGCTGAAAAA
>VZTM01024249.1:21564-54942 GCA_013400555.1 Jacana jacana | reverse complement strand
ACTATCACGTAACTAGATAAGAGCTAAGACTGCTACAAACAGAAGCCCACAGTCAGGCTTCAAAACCCACACTTTCATGTCCTAATAAAATAGAGATTTTCAAAGTGCTTATTATTATTTCAGCTCTCTTCTGTGGGAATGACTAACTAGCTTATCTAGAATGCTAGTTATGTGCCTCACTATGGATGTTAGATTCCACTGACAGTTTCTGGAACTCCCTTCCATACTATGGTATCAAGATACAAGGTAAGATTTGTACTTTTTGGATCAATTTTGGAAAGGAATTTAGAAACATAAACATCTCAGAATCTTAAAGCATTTCATTATGTGTGGACACCACAGTCCGATGAATTATTTTTTTTTACCATAAGGCTGATGGAAGGCCTTTTGACATACTGTCCTAGTGTAAACACTCAGTTTTAAAATCAGAGACTGTTTTAAATAATATCATACATAATCAACTTGTTCATCTTCTGGAATTCAACAATTGCATAGCTTTCCAGTGACCAGTGATTTCTTGGGGAAACATTTACCAAGCAGAGAGATGAGGAAGGAACAGGCAGAATGACTTGTTTGCATAACCAAAGACAATTAAAAAGCCAGTTTTTTAAAGCGGTTCTTTCAAAGTATGCCATGGAATTTATGATGTTACTTATAATTTTGCAAGAAAGACATTATTTGAAGTGCTATCAGGTTATTAAAATAAAAATTAATCATTCAGGATTTCTGACACTGCTAAGCTTGTTTTTTAAACAGATGTCAATCTTTTCTTGATTTAGAAATTCTGGGTTTTTTTAAACAAGTGATCAGTTCAGTCCTGTTTCCATTTCTCACCATCTTGCCCCAGTAATTGAAGTACCAAGCAGGAGAATGAAAATTTAAAGATATTGTGATTTTGCAAACATTTTGCGTAGCAGGAGCACCATGAGGAAGACCACAAAATATCTTTTGAATGTTTACTATTGCAAACATACTACAGACTTTGAAATAATTAAACACAATGCAAGTACAAAACTATTAACAAAATAATTAACAACAATAATAAATAACAAAAAAATAATTAACAAAAAAGTCTCTTTTAGTACATATTATTAGCTGCTGTAACACAAATTATTATCAGCCCTTTGCATCTTCCCTTTTTACCCCTCTGTGCCTCCTCTCAGTTTTCCTGTGTGCAATCTTCTCCCCACTGACAGAGTAGTTGGGTTGTTAGGAGAATCAAATTATGGCCCATGAACATGCATGTACTAGTTCAGAATAATGCTACTTGTTAGCAGGAACTGTATTTACCATTCATAAATAACTTATGCCAAATCTGCTTCCATCACCCTTCTCTATGTAAGAGCTATGAGCTGAAAACATAATTTGAGCAAGAAATGGCCCTCAATACTTGAAAGCACGCCTTACATTTATATACATGCATATGAATGTACATGTATTTGTATGGACTTTATATGCAAAAATGATTTTTAAAAATTACTTTACCTCTCTCTGCAACGCTGAAAATGATATTGTCCCATGGGAACATCCTAAAAACCAAAAGAAAATACCTATGAACTATAATCGACTTTGACAACATTATGTTGCTTTAAAAAGTGTTGAAAACAGGATCAAGTAAGGAGAAGAATTTCCCATACAAATACTATTAGCATTAGACTAAAACTGTCTAAAAGAAAAATCTAGCCAAGAGTGAAGATGGAGTGACCTCAAGACAAACTGATCTGTTATTATAAACACTACAAACTAATATAATAGTCTGAATCCAAAAATGTTTTGTCTTACTGGAAAGTCACTTCTTCAAATCACTGTCCTAATGTCATCCAAACTCTGCCAGCTTCAGCAAAAAAGAATTTAAAGTGTTTTGGAAAAAACAGAACCTGAGTGGTCAAATACAGGCAATTGTTATTAGTTTTTGAACACATTTTTATTGATAAGCAACAGCAGCCATCACAAACACATTTATTTTGTGATTAATAGTTATGGCTGGGTACTTTCTGTAATGAAGATGTCATAATCCACGTTCTAATGCACTGTATGTATTGAACAAGATGGGTTAGGTAGCTCATTCCTGTGTTCTCACATGTAACAGGAACAAAACTGAATGCTAATGTTGAAAGCTATTAGAATTTACCTTTATGTTTTCAATTTCAAGAAGTAGAAGACAATGCAATGTACAAGTTTGGACTGACAGTGCCATTCTGACAGCAGTAAAACTGTGTTAGGAACATTAAAAAGAAACCTTTTTTTGTGTTTGAGATGTAACATTGCACCATAGCACTGTCCAACTCAGGCCATCGGCCACTACTGATGAGCAGTTAGTGCACCTCCGAAATGTAGATGTTACAGTGAGTACGGATTTAGTTGGCAGAGAATGCTTTGAATATAGTCCACTCCAGGTACCACAGGGATATTCTAACTTCACAACCTTCATTCCAGGTTTGGCCATGTTCCAAATGGAGAATGTGGCTAAATAGCCCACAGATCTTAGGGAATGTCTCTATCAAAAGTATTCCCTCCCTAAAGTGTTGCACTCTGGCTTTATGTTCAAAGTATCTTTCCACAAGGTGAACAGCACTCTAAATGCTGTGACTGGGGCATAAGCTCAGAGGGTCAAATAGTGTATTTTAGTAAATACACTGGACTCCTTATAATTCAGAGGTGCACTTTATGGCAAGACATGTCTCCTTAGAGCCTAATTCAAAGCTCACATGCCAATGGAAAAGCTCACAGCAACTGCCCTGGGTTCACTGCCCTGTACAAATGCATATATCTTCTATCAGAAATAACCAGGTGTTTACCAGCGAGCATCTTTTTCCTTTCAAATATTGCTAAATTGTATGAAATGACATAAGTAGGCCCCTACTGTTGTGCTAATCTTGCCGTTTTCAGTGGTCATGCTGTCCCTGTGGTGCAAGTGTGCAAATGGCTTGGCTGCTCCCCAAGATTCCAGGTACCGGGTCATGCGGACAGAAGCTCTCATTTTGGCTCCATCAAGAGTATGTCGAGGTCTAATGTGGTGCTGAGGGCTTCGCTTCTCTCCCTGGTTGACACAGAATAAAATGTGGTATCAGCCTTGGTGTTCATTACCTGTTGAAGCAGGAATACATCATCTGGTGCCACATGCTTAGGAACTTAAAAATGGAGAGATGCTAAGAACCTGAAATTCTTAATGATATTGCTGGGAAATATCAGAGACTTATTTCTGAAGAGCGGGAAAGATTTACAATGCAAACATTATGTATTTGTAGGAATCAGTAATAGCTCTGATCAATATCTTATGGTAGTGAATTATTCAATAAAGAGAATTAGTGGTCCTGCTCAAAAATAACTATGATTGGCCACAACATAAAAGTACTACTAACCTTAGGATTGATTACAAAGTAAGTCTTAACATTATGCTCTTTCAGATATGGGTCCCTCACATCTCCATCCCCATCTTCCACTTTGTAAGCTCCATTCAAATGTGCCAAGGTGACAGAGGTGATGTGAACACGGCTGAAATTATATTTTAAAAAAATGACAGAATCACAAATACTGATCAAAAGCAGAATTTGAACCTGATCAACCTTCTACTAGCTTTTGGGTATACATTTTTTATGCTGTTCATTTATATTCCCTCTAGTCTAATTTTCAGAATTTCTAATGGGTATAAATCTAAAGGTTTCCACCCACAAAAAGTACTCTTTAAGTCATAGAAAATACTGATTTATTTATATATTTATTTATTTATTTGTTTGTTTGTTTGTTTATTTATTTATTTTTAAGGACAGCACTACGAATTTGTTCAGGCTTCTCCACGAAAGCTGATGGCTGAAAACATGGTACCTACATTTTTCTCCATGGTAAAAAAAAATCCATGTGTTCGAAAGTTAACAGAGAAGTTTCTTACCCTGGGACTCCTCCAGCTTCCATGTGATTTGCCAGAGTAACATCGTGTGACCACACATCGTACTGCCACTTCTGTAGCCCAATAACACCACAAAGCACATTCCCAGAATGCACTCCTACACGCATATTAATGTCAACTCCAGTTGCATCTCTCACTTTCCTGTAGTTGGGAAGAAATTCTGTGTTAATATACATAATATGGCATTTGTTTTCTTTTAATTTACCAGTCAAATTAGCAGCAACAACAGTGCTAACATTTATTTCTTCTTAGCATTACCTCCATTCTTTTTATACCAGGATTACTTTTCTATATTACACTTACTATTATCTATATTTGCAACTATTTGTTAATGTTAATTCTGAAGTCCATGTCATAAGTCCTTTTTAGAGTCATCTGAAATTACATGGGAGGGCTGAGCTAAGTAGTGGAAATGTTCAGTCATATGATAGAACCTAGGGACAGCCTTTGGTGTGGCTTTTAATGAAATGACAGTCCAAAAACATATGTTGAGGATTTGCAGCTATTGTTATGTACTCTTCTAACCGAAGACCCTAATATGTACATTGGAGACCTTCTTATACCTGTGTTCTGTCAGGTCCCATTGCCCTTGCATGCCTGCCTGTTAATGGTTCTGCTTGGAGAGGAAGGATGAAAACCACAGCACCTCACAATATTCTACAGGCTGGTGGCTCTACACTTCCTGGGGATATGGGCTCACTGCCATTCAGGCTATGGAGAACACAGGCTTAATAGCCTTCTGCATGCTGGGCGAACGCTGTACCCACTAGATTATTATACAAAGAATGAGAGGCCACTCTCACCGTCCAGAGCACATCTAAACCTTTAGCCTTTCCAGTGACTTTAGACAGAGTTGAAGTATCTGTTTATCCCAACCCAAATCTCAGAAGAGCCCTACATATAAAATAGGCATTTATCCTCTGAATCACAGGCGTGTGACTGAAGTCAAACAACCAGAACATTTATATATATCTATATCACATTGGTACCTAACTACGTATGTAAAGAGTTATAAAATTAATTCAGATGGCTACAGGCTTAGACAGTTGTAAGAAATGAAAAATCGTAACTTAACTGGATTTATGCATTTAAGTCCCAACGCATGTGAATTAAAACCTAGCCAGTAATAAGGTTTTTGTAAGTCAGTAACAAGTACATTCAGTTATCTTGGTGGAATTCAGGATGTTGATGGAAGGAACAACTATAGAAAAAGAAAGTCAAATGTCTTCTGTAATATGAGGCAGGTTCATAGTCCTAGCAACATCATCAGTCTCAAGGATGAGACTCATCAGCGCTGTAACGTCTGCGTTACAGAATTAAACTGGCCTGCTTCTCTTCTTTTTTTTAAAGGCAACACAGAACTCAACTGGCTTAATTTGATATGTTAAATTCTGAGTGTAAACGGTAGTTCTCAAGTGGTTTTTTCTGGGAAATGAATATAACAGGAGCATGACTGAAAGTATTTTGTTAAACTGTGTTTTGCAGTTATTAAAAAGAAGAGAGGAGAAGTTTTTTGAATTCCCTCAGTCTCTATCAAGTGTTTATTGACATCTCTTTTCACTTTGCTATTTTACACTGCTCTTGTGTAGCTGACACACTTGAAAATTAACTGCTTGTAAATGATCTTTGTAAGCAGTTGGCAAATGACAAACACCACTTGGCTCTTTACCAAGGTATATGACACAAACTTAACAGCTTGGGGGGGAGGGGGGGAAGGGGGCAGGAAATGCTTTACAAAACTGGGCAAAGTGGAAGAGGAAAATTTATTTTCTAGGAGTGCTTGTTGAAAGGCTGCCCCAACATACTCTGCAGTGCAAGCCATAATGTCTGTTTTATAATAAGCTCTCGGCAGTTGAGGGGAGCAAGCAGAATATATTCCAGAACTGAATCTTCTCTTCTGTCTCACAAATTAAAGGGTTACTATGGATCAAACTAGAGTTTATTTCTTCTCTCCTGTTCTCCCTGAACAATTGCTATGATGATGCAGGCACTGAATGCGTCTAAGAATGTAGCCTATCACATCCCCATAGGACATTTGCCTTACCTACGCAAGTATATCTGAAACTTCCCACTATTATTTCATTTTCTGCCCACATGGTCTCTCTGGTCTCCCTCAGCTCACCACAGTCAGTGTGCCCATCCTGCCTGGGCAGTCAAAAATACTCATTAAGACTGTATTTTTCCTATTGCAGCCTTAAATTTGAGTTTGTAAGGACTCTATATTTTTCACAGGCATGGTTAGCTTGCTCGTAACAACTTTACTTGACAACAAACAAGAGTTCAGGTCATTAGGAGAACATCTATCCTGTTTATTTCAGCTTTACTCGGTAATTCTGGACTAATAATATCTAAGACTCATCTAGTCCTGTCTTATTCACTTTAACACATTCAGTGAGCCTTGAGCACTTAGCGCCCTGCAAATTGCCAGCTTTAAAAGCATGGATCCCTACAGAAATGAAGTCACATCTAAAAAAAACGTTTTATTTTGTATCCAGCTTTCGAATTGATAAAACCGTCTCATCCAACAGTTTCTTTCACTTTCCTCTGACGTGGATCTCCTCACAGTCCTGGTTTGAGGTAAACCAAACCAATTTTCTGTTCAGTATTTTTACTTTTTAGCCTGGCCTCTTCTAACTAAAGTCTGAAATTAACAGCACATTGTTCAGAAGCTGTTATGTCTCACAGTGATAAGACCTGATTAGACCAAGGGATGGTCTGCAGAGAGGCCCTTGCTTATACTTATTGCTAGAACAACCAAGGTCAGGTAATTTTGTCATTTGCCACGTTGGAGGGTCGGAAGTGGAAAAGCATAGAGCGGTCCCACTTGTAGGGAGGAACAGACAGGACAGGTGACCCAAAATTGATCAACTAGAATATTCCATCCCATCCGCATCATGCTNAGAGGGGTCATCATCTGTCTGATTGGTCAAAACCACGAAAACGCAGCCAAACCAAAGAGAGCTTGTGACAATTTGACATACATAAATTAGGATGTCACCGGACAGACGAGGGGATGGAGTTTGAGCTGAAGGAAAACAGCCCATATATTCTTATAAAAATATATTTTGCCTTAGCAGATAAGCTCTAGCCTTAAAGCACCCAGTTAAGGTGGCTGGATCTAAACAACATAGGAAGCACTGGCATCTATGACTTGATGAAGTGAGCATCCTACTCCTCAGCAAGCAGGCTGCAGACTACAAGAAATGCTGAATTTGTTCCAACATAGAGCAGAGAAGCAAAGGAACTAATCAATGGGATTATTAAGAAGTTTAAATGAAAACAATATGTAGTATAGTGAGGCTAAATTGCTCAAAATGGAGCTACACATCATTAGGAAACAAGACTGAGGCTTTGTACTACATAGCACCTAGCAATTTGGTAGAATTCCTCCTTTTTGTTTCAAAGAGAACTGGAACTAAAACCATATTCGGGTGGTAAAATCTATGCAGAACTGTTAATCTAAACAGCAAATTGCTTTAGATCAGTAATTCAGGCACTCAGGTGTCAGCTTGCACCTCAATGACTGAATATAACAAAAGATACTTTGGACAGAGTAGGTCAAACATACATTGAGTGACACACTTCCAACAGCAAGAGTATCACTACTTCTAGTTTTACAGACCACAAGAAGTATTTCAGGAGATGTTTCCACCCAAAGATGTAGCAGACACACAACAAAATATGGAATTGATTATTAATAAGTAACTTCTATTTACCCACAGGCTGCAACACTTGGCCTAATACTTTGGACGCATTTGAAAACACAGGGTATTTCTTCTTATAGAGATGTAAATAGGCTGTGATAATCAGATATCTCTCTACAGGAGTGTGGTGGATTCTGACTCCAGTAATAAAGTCAGATCAGAATGCGCTATACAGCTAAAAGATAATTTCCTAGTCTATAAGGCTGCTCTTACCAAGGAGGACCTTATCATCCAGCATTAACAATGAACATACTTGATAACAGCTTGAACAGGAAGTTATTTCCAAGAAAATTGGGAAGTTCTGAAGTGTGAGGAACTGAAGGATTGCTCTCTGAGCTCAAGTAAAGTATTGCATTGTGATGTGTAAAATTTTACTTTCAGTTCTTTGTGAAGAGCAATTTATGGCTTAAGTTAAGCATTGTTTTTCCACCAACCTTCTATACTTTTTTCTCTTTAGTGAAAAAGCAACAGTCTGACTGGAAACTCTATGCAAATACTTTTAACTCACATGTATCACACAGCACACAGATCTTTTGAAATATAAGCCAGAAAGGTCTCACTTTCACTGAAAGGCTGGCAAAAAAACCCCAATATTTTAAAGCCAACCAATATTAGCTTTAGTTTCTAATATTCTAGAGAGGCAATTGGTGTAATTATAATACAGTTCTAGCATGTCTAAATGAAAAAGAGAAAGCATCCAGTGGAAGCAACTCAGAAAACATCCAAATCTGTAGATTTTAATGCTTGGCAAGGAGAAGTACTCCAAGTACCATTTTTAAAAAATAGACTTTTTTTGGACACAATGTAAGGTAAAACCATATCTGGATGAGGACAAAACATTTTAGAAAATGAAGCAATCTGAATCCTGTACCGAGGTTAATTTTACAAAAGATTCCTAAATCAAGAAGATAAAAAAAACAGTTTCCACAAATACTACACTTTCCCCATGAATACCTTAGAAGGAAAAAATCCCAAATTCTCATTAATCAACCTACCTGTACAGTAATTACACTGAATTGATGAGGCAACTGAAAGCTGCTCTTTTGCCAGATTTCTTTGAAGTCCCATTGTCTTCAGAACTTTTAGAGTTGCCTATAATCTGCTCCCAAACTACTCTTCAGTAACAAGCTAAAGAATTCCTCACATCTCTCTTTTCTTGTATCCTTAGATGCCTTACAAATGTTAACCCATCAGATACAACCACAGTTCTTTTTCCTCTTTCACAATCATATCAAGCTACCTGTTATTACTTGAGTTATTTGAAGTAAGTTACAACTGTTATTTCAAAAGCAATCACATTAGAATTCTCAAATACCCTGTTCTGTCTTGTTTCAAAGATAGAACAAGCACAAAGATTATGAGAAAGAAATAAAGAACAAATAGATCAACTCAGAAATCCAAAATACTGGATTTTCAATGGTTCCCTAAAGTCTTAATGGACAAAAATTCTTAGGAAGCCATCACCTAAAAATTAATCATAGAAAAAAACCTAAGCATGAGTTCTAGTAAGACATGTACATTTTGTTGTTTATTTAGCAACATGGAAAGTAGGCCTCAGCCCAGGAATCAGTAAAACCTCTAGAAAGGTCTTTGGTAGACATGCTCAGTATTACTCCACAGGGTCAGGTGTTCAGGTATCTTAATTGTGGAGGGGTAATTGCTCCTGACCACCACTGAACTCCAAACTCAGTAGGAGCCTCTGGCATCTCACAGAGCTGTTTGACTAACAGGTGGGTGGCAGCATCATGATTCTGCAAAATGCAAAGCTTCCCAACTTCTAAGTGATGTCTATTGGGATATTTACCATCTCCTAATCACAGAAGCACAGAATAGTTGAGGTCAGAAGAGAGCCCTAGACACGGTGTAGTCCAACTCCTGCTCAAACCAGGGCCAGCTACAGCAGGTTCCTTAGGGCTCTAACAGCTGGATTTTGGGTATCTCCAAGGTTGGAAATTCCACAGACTCCATGGGCAATCTGTGCCAGTGCTCAGTCACCCTCACAGTGAAAACAGTTTCCTGACATTCAGGGGGAACCTCCTGTGTTTCGGTGTGTGCCCATCATCTCTTGTCTTGTCACTAGACTCCACTGAAAAGAGCAGAGCTCCATCTTCTTTGGACCCTCCCTTTAGGTACTTAAATGCATTGCTGAGATCTTCCCCCTCAACCTTCTCTTCTCTAGGTTGAACAGCCCCAGCTACTCAAGTCTTTCTTCATATGAGTGATGCTCCAGGCCCTTATTCATCTTTATGGTGCAGTGACAAGGTAATCTGGCACCAGCCAACATTTAAAAAGATTTCTTTGCTGAGACTAAGATCAAGATTACCATGCTGGACCAAATAGTGAAACACACGAGCAACAGTAGGTCTAAATGTATCAACCAGCAGCACAGCTACAGGTAGAAGAGACAGAATTGTTACTGTTGAATATTTAACAAAGAGTCCATCACTTACTTAATGGCTTCACACATGTCCAGTCCCATTTTCACACAATTCTTGGCATGATTTTGAAGTGATATAGGTAGTCCAGAAACACAGTAGTAGCAGTCACCTAGGATTTTAATTCTCATACATTCATTTTCCTGGAGGAAAAAGCAAGGTCAGATGGTCACTTTCAACTTGAATTACATACATGAAAAGTTACTGTTACAAAGACTGACTTAAATTCAAGCTGCAGAAGGGTAAATTTAGGCTGAACACTAGGAAAGAATTTCTCACAGAAAGAGTGGTCAGGCAATGGAATGGGCTGCCCAGGGAGGTGCTTGCGTTGCCATCTCTCACTGTGTTTAAGAGTAGATTAGATGTGGTGTTGAGGGATATGGTGTAGGGGAGAACTTTGTAGAGTAGGGCTGTTGGTTGGACTTGATGATCCCAAGAATCACTTCCAACCTAAATGATTCTATTCTATGATTCTATGAAATGATGCTATCAAAATCATTCTATTTAATACACTGTAAATAATTCTATTTAATAAACTCTATTCAGTAGAGAAGGATTTTGGCTTGCTAAAAAAGAAAGGCTATCAGTTTTGTATGGATGATTCCTCTAACTGTTATGGTCCTTAATGGGCTATCCCAGTAAGTCAGATCCCTGCAAAATATGTATTTGCAGTGTTGTTCACACCTTAGATTAAAGACAAAGTAACACGTATTCAATCGAAATAAAGCCTTTTTGTTTGAAACACAAAATCAAAAGACCTAGCCTTCTACATTTACATCTTTGAAGATGTACTATGCAATGTTTCTTGAAACTAGTAATATATTCTGATTTTTAAATTTTAAATTAAAAAAAAAATTGAAGAAAATTTTAATCTGTTCTAGTGTCTATAATTTCAACTTAACACAAAGAATGAAGTTTGGTGTAATTTTTATAAAAATGACACCTAAATAAACAGAAGAAAGTTCTCTGACTATATTTGAATCTTTTCTTGAGTAATAACTACTGTGATCAGTAATTAAAATTGCTTCAATTAATATTGTCATCCTTGTCTTCCAGTATCTAAAATGCTTTTCTATAGATAAGAAAACTGACTGTATCAGTTTTCTATCTTGTTACCTAATCCTTATTATTGTAAAAGATCTATTTAAAGAGCCGTTCACCTTCCATTAAGCTTTATAGGGCTCCAGGAGCTCTCTCTATTGGTCCCATTAGAGAGAGCTATCTTGGGTTTCACAGATTGTCACACTGGCAGAAATACACGGCTGCACTCCGAGACAGACTTTTTCTTCACACATTTCAAGTCTAACCTTCCTGCCAGAGCCTGAGAAATGCTGCATGGATGTAGAAGAGTCCCCAAGAAGAAAAAATATTTTAAAGATGACTTGCTTATTTAAACTAACAGTAGCAGCACAGTAGAAACCCACCTTTGCAATCTGATCAAACTTGCCAAACAGTTCATTTAGCATGTGCACCAATTCCCCTGGTGAGCAGTCACTGGCCAGGCGAGTGAATCCCACGATATCAGCATACAAGATGCTACAACAGAAATTCAAAGAAACTTGGTCACAGTTTCCTTCCTCATTTAGAACTCACATTTATAAATCAACAGCAGAACCTGAAAGTAGGCGTTCTAGACTTCACAGAGGTATGCCCATACCCAGAATGGCTAAACGCAGAACAATAAATGTATTTATTGGCAAAGGTACGTTTACCTTTATAGGCATTATATTTATAGGTAATAGATGCCTGTATTTACTTTTATTAGTATTACCTTCACAGGTGTTAACTTTATAGATATACCTATATTTATAGATTTTCATAGGCATTCTATGCACATATCGGTTACAGTGTATTCAGAAAACAGAAAGCTTTTTCCTGCTCACAAATTGGCAGTATAATAATGGCAATTATTTTAATAAAAATTTTGTTAGCAGAAATTGTTTAATAACTTTTTGTCAGTGTAGACATTTTCTGTCTATATTGACCTGGTACTGATATGCGTCATGAAAGCCTCTGTTCACTTGTTACTCAGACTATTAAAGTCAATCTTGATCGCTAGGGTATTCAAGTCATACACTATGTTTCTATTCACCACTTGACCAGTTCATAGAATTTGGCTAAGAAAAAAGCAGTTGTGCTCACAAGTGAAAATGAACTTCTTAAAAGCTCCTGCAATGCTAACTTTAAAAGTGCAATTTCTCAGAATGCCATTCTAATTAAGTTGTTCAAACAAAAAAAAAACCAAACAGGCAAAACAACTTGTAAAGATGAAAGAATATTTGAAATAAATGGTGAATTATTTTTCTAACTTCTAGGAATTTGTAATTAATAAATGATTAGATTTGCCAGCAAAATATTTTATCTCTGTTACTGTGTAAAATACACGCGATACAGCTGCCTCTATTAACGTTTTGTATCGTCTGAGAAACTGCTCCAGTTAAGAAACTTGCAAATTCACAATAATGTAATTGACACAAATTACAATTTTGACTAGCATACATGAGAGTAGGATTTGGTACTTCAACCTGTAAAATTACTACATTCTGAAGAAAGCCTACTAATGCATGGCTTTTTCTAAACAGCTTTTTTGTACTATCAGTTTTGTTGCTCTTCTAGGAACACAGAACTGTTAGCATTTGATCAAATCAATGGATACAAAACATTAAGCTGTTGAAAAAACATACTAAAACAATTATTTTGTTAATTGGTCTCTTAACATTCCTTTTTCTAAATTCTGCTGAATGCTGTTGATATATATTTTATTACCTTACATTGGTGTGCCTTTTGACATACAAATTGTGGAAGTTGTTGGTGTTTTCCAGCTGGCCTGCCTTTGGACCTTGTAATCTCTGAATGATCTCTGCTTTCATTTCCATGGCAATGTGAGCAGGCAGCAAAGAAAGCAGAAGACGCTCCTAAAATTTAAAATGAAATGTCCACAATTTCTTTAAGGAGAACAAAATTAGCATGGAAGCAATACTGTGCAAATCATATGCTAATTGTCAATACCCTAGAACATTTTGATGAAGGTTGCACCCAGACATTTGCCTGGCATGGCCCCCAAAACTAATCTGTTCCTTGAAGAACTTGACAGAGATTTCCAAGTAACATCTAACTTCTTCAAGGTTTTGTGTATATCAGAGAAAGCTACTGAGTAGGATGCAGGAAATGCGGATTAACAAATAAAGCAAGAGCTGCAAGGACTGTTCAGACAGCTTCAGGGAAACACAGTCAAATTCCAGCAGGAGTAGACTAAAATTGAGAAGATAAAATGAGAACACAGAACACATTGAAAATGTTGGACTTTTGCTGATTATTTTGATATGTACTCTCCCTTTACCTTAATATGGCATTTGACAAACTAAAGGTTTTGAAAATACTAATCTGAAAAGAAATTGAATATTCTAAAAAAACCCCATACATATTTTTCTTGATCTTTTGTAGCTATTATACACATGGTCTTCTCCTTGTGAAGCTCTCCTAAATTTTCATTTTCATTTTCATTTTGCTCATATTACCTGACAGCTCTTTATTGGCTTCCTACTTCTCTGGAAAACTGAATCAACCAAGAAATAGCTAGAACTCTGAAAAAAACAACAACCAAACCAAACCAAACCAAAAAACTCCATCCTTCCAACTTTGATCATACACCACCTAAAAACTGAACAGCAATTTCTCATTTTCTTGAAAGCAGAAGCAGATTCTGGCTAAGCACAAAACACAGAAACTTAAACCAGCGAGGAGGGGGAAGGCAGCTGTAAAAGCCCCTGACAGAGTCAGAGAGAGAAACAGCTATGCCAGGAAAGCTGATGACCTCAAAATGTGCCCTTTCTGCAGGTGTTACCCACAGTGATGTGTTCTCTCTTTGATTCACAACGTGTATTTTTGCAGAACTCGCAGTTCTACTAATGAAGGCACCAAAAGAAAGTGTAATCATTAATTCAGTGCACTGTCTGGGATCATTATTCCTATTCAGGTCTAATGACCTTAAGGAGACCATAACAGTATCAGGGATACAGGCTGTGTGACGGTTGCAGCTGCCTTGGCTGTCTATTCTGTAATGCATAATGAAGACTTTCCATTCCGTGCAGCATTCACATACCTGGAGGCACAGCGTTAACTTACATGAGGATAACTCATCATACATGAGGGAAACCGATCCTGCACACACTTTGTAAACACACTCTATTTCAATAATCAAGACAGAATCTTGCTTTGTTGCCAAGTAATATTGAAAAAATAATTTTCTTTCCTTTTTCTTTAAAACCACTTTGGGGAGATCTAAAAATATTTTTCATCCACATATATCCATACTCTATATCATAGAATTGTCAGAGTTGGAAGGTACCTCTAGAGGCCACCTAGCCCAACTCCCCTGCTAAAGCAGGGTTGCCTAGAGCACATCACTCAGGACTACACCCAGGCAGGTCTTGAAGGTCTCCAGAGAAGGAGACTCCTCAACTGCCCCGGGTAGCCTGTTCCACTGCTCTGTCACCTTCACCATAAAGAAGTTTTTCCTCATGTTTGAATGGAACTTCCAACATTCCAGCTTGTGCCCATTGCCCCTTGTCCTGTCACTGGAAACCACTGAGAAGTGTCCAGCTCCATCCTCCTTCAACCCACCCTTTAGGTACTTGTAAACATAGATAAGGTCTCCCCTCAAGCCTTCTCTTCTCCAGCCTCTGAATGGAAAGAGTCCCAGCTCTCTCAGCCCTTCCTCATATGGGAGGTGCTCCAATCCCTTAATCATCTTTGTTGCCCTATGCTGGACTCTCTCCAGTAGTTCCCTGTCTCTCTTGAATTGGGGAGCCCAGAACTGGATGCAGTATTCCAGTTGTAGCCTCACTAGTGCAGAGTAGATGGGGAAAATGACCTCCCTTGACCTACTGGCCACACTCTTCTCTATACCCTTCCTCAGCCTAGGATCCCATTGGCCGTCTTGGCAACAAGGCCAGATTGCTGGCTCATGGAAAGTTTGCTATCCACCAGGACTTCCAGACCCTTCTCCTCAGAAGTGTTTTCCAGGAGATCCCCTCCTAACCTTTATCAGTGCCCAGAATTCGTCCTCCCCAGGTGCAGGACCCCACACTTGCTCTTGTTGGACCTCATTAGGTTCTTCTCTGCCCGGCTCCCAGCCTGTCCAGGTCATGCTGGATGGGGGCTAACTTATAAAGAATGCTTTCACAACCAATGTATTCTTTTGTCCCCCATAATGAAAACTGACGCTTGCAAATTGCAGTTTATCTAACAGAAAGTTGCTGGTTTGTGATGTGCAAGACAGGTCAGCATTTGTTAATAATTATTAAATAGTTAAAAAGAGGTGAGTGATCTTTGCTCCAATTTTAAACCACTTGTGCTTCTGCTGTACCCTGGCTAGTAAATTCCAGTTAGCTCACTATCCTCCTCTGACTCTGTTACACTTCCAGACATGCAACAAGGTAGACACTCAATGTCCAGGTTACCCCTTGAAACCCAGAGAGGCTGGCAAAGGGTCAAAAAGAAAAGCAACAGAAGTTTTCAAGAAAGCAACAGAAAAAGATTTCATAGAAATCAGCATAAAGTTAACTACAAGCTAAAGATTCATAAGAGGAAAAGGAAAACAGAATTCCCTGATTTTGTAGGGTATAGCAAGAGAGATGGGATAATTCCCCTCCTTTGTCTCTCCAGACCAGACTACCATCCCATTCTACTTTAACTTCTTGGTGAAGCTGGTCACTACACCAGAACCTCCCCTGAAAAGAACATTTTCCTTCCTCCATTTCCACTGAACTAAAGAGAAGGCAACAACCATAGGTGTCTTTAGAGAACTGCAATTGCTGAAGCATACTGCAAAATATTTTCTTTCACTAAAAGGCAACAGTGTAAGAAGCTGAATCCTAAATATTGATGAAGACTGTGGCTGGGCTGGTCAGCTAGCCAAATACAAAATGGTTACAAACACATTGCTCCCTCTCTTTCTGCAAAAAGATCCTAAGAAATGCAAAGCTTTTAAGAACACCTCTCCATTCATGTTTCATCATCTCTAAGTGGCTAAAAAGAGTTTCATGGGTCAAAACCAATTACTAATCAGATTGTAGTGCCTGATGTGTCATGCACTGAAATTGCACACTGGATCAGTGTGAGGAACACAGCAAATCAAGACTGCTGCTTATGATGGCTTTTTATTTGATAATACATGCTGTACTATTATCTAAAAAAGACAGAAAATCTATGCATCAAAACTTAGACATACAAGACACTGACCTTGAGACAAACCACTTGCCTATTTGTAGCAGACACTCTTAGAGCTAAAGTCTAAGAAAAAAGACAGTGCAGGTCAAGATGCAGCATTTAAAAGTCTTCAGACTCAAAATAACAGTACCTGCTTCTGGTGAAAGAGAAACTGCCGTGCTACGGGGATAATGAAAATCCCCTTACAAATGTCTTTCCCAGAAATTTACCAACATGACCTTACAGGTATATGTGATTCATGCACACAAAACTGACTAGTTCTTGAACATCCATGTTCTCTGGGCTACGTTTTCCTCTCACCATTCAAATCACTTGTAGCTGAGACTTTTTAAGTCCTAGAGCTAAAAGGCAGAGCACACAGTCCATACTGAATACAACATTATAGTGCCAATCAGTACTGTAGGGTTAAATACTTCTTTCTCCTCAGTCCATCTGGATCCCAGAAGATGACTAGCAAGTAGTTGTCCTCTCATGATGCTATAACTGAGGACTTTCAGCAGTATTTGTCACACTATTAACTTGCGTTCCTGCTCTCTAAAACTCTTACATCCAAGTTGATTTCCTTGTCAGAATTTGCCCTGCATTATACAGGCAACTTTAGCAGTCATTTGAAATAACTCCCCTAAAGCTTGATAAACTCTAAACATTTGTTTAGCTAAAGTAAAGTTAGCACATCTTAAAGATCATGGCAGTACATCGGTTTTTTGCAAGGTGGCAATTGCATTTGCAATATCTTGCACAATGGAGGTCGTGTTGTTGTTACGCAGTAAGCAAGCAACATATCCTCAAATGCCTGGTACAGTACCTTTTCTTAAGTGCGTATTTCACAAATCAAGCTCTGCTTGGCCTGAGGCAATAATGCTTTATTTACTTGCTCATTCCTGTTTTGTTATGTAAAGTACCAATTCTGATTCACTCATTTATGCAAGAATACATGACTATCAACTCTTTTCTTTACCAAGTATAAATAATCCTAAGACTTTATAGATCTAAAGCCCAAATATTCCTCCACCTAGTCTGATCACTTGAATAATAAAGACAACAGAATGTCATCATGAAGAAACAAAGGTATGCTGTTAGGGCTCACTAAGTTAAAATTTGCTTAGTGCCTTACTATAAACAGAGGAAAGCTTTAAGGTATTTCATAGAATTTAGTACTGAAATCCCATAGGGGGCTAGTGTCTCTCTCCCTCCTTCTCCTCTTCTCCCCCTCCCCCCACATTGTGTATGGAGGGAACTGTAGGTCCAAATTTTGGGTTTACTGGATGAAATGTCCATCTTCGTTGTTAAACTTCTGATGTTGAAGAAACCTGCAGAAAAACTACATATATGTAGATCAATGAAGTGATATAGGGACATTTTTGTTCCTATAATCCCATCTTATAATGCCATTTAGGGCACTGAATATTGCATTCTACTTTTCTGTGGCCTGAGTTTTATTTTCAGATTGCCGGGGCATATATCTAATCAACTATTCAGCAAGTTTGACAAACCAGGTCATTAAGTCAGCAGTAAGAGCTGTGGAAGCAATTAGCCTATACACACATACAGCTTCACAGCAAAGTTCATAAATAAACATGGATAAAATAAAATTTTCAGCTGTCCTTGAAACGTATCAAGAAATAACCTACAAGAAACAAATCTTTTAATTCCTGATCACATAATATTGAATCAGCAACGTGGCAGAGAGAGACAGTGATCAACAGTCCAAATTATGGTACTGTTTACCCAGATCTCACACACATGCTCTTAAATACATCTATTAGGATAAACAGCTATAGATTGTTTTTATTTAAATCTAACTTGGACTCCTAACTGGGAGGGCAGATTATTTTTAACAACTAGACTCTATTATCCCCTTAAATATTGCCTACATTAGTAACCTCCACCAACCTGATTACTTGTACCGAGACCAATAAATTGCATTTTACTCAAACACACCAATCTTGATTACACAGACATCAATACATAGAGAATTCATCAACTCCTTAGCTGCTTGTTCGAGTGATTAATCAGCTGAACCGTTAAAAACTGTTAAAAATATCTTCTGTGTTTCTTTGAAGTCTTGGTCCTGTTATATCTTTCCCATCTCAAGATTAATGTCTGCACTTTGCCCTGTAAAGTTAAATACTGATCAGATAAATTAATTTTCTTTTTGACGAGATAAATAGACTTAGATCCACAAATCTCCTGCTGCCAAGTATTTTCTACATTCTCTTCTCTAAACCCTCAACAACCTTCACACAACTTTTGAAAGTTGATTTGACACAAATCTTGACACTGTGCTCCAGTACACAAAGAAAAAATATGCCCTCCTTCCCTATTCCCCTCAGCATGTCCATGCCTTACACTGCAAAACCTTCTGCTGTCATATCTCGGAGTTCCCTGTCTGCTATGCCTCCAAAATATTTTTCAAATTTGCAGCCTTTATTTTTTCCAGCTATGACTCTTTGCTTTTAGAATTATGACCTGCCAGACATTATGAAGGTGTGCCTTGTCCTGATGAATATAATTTATAAAGCATTCCATATTACTGTATTTACTGTCAGACGGATATTTGGCTTTTCCAAAAAAAAGATTGTCTGTGATTTTCTTCAGGTATCTTTTAGATCATTACTGAAAAAGCACATAGTAACATAAAGGATGAAAACATATCGCTGCAGAACACAACACACATGCCAATTCATTGAACATCTCCACTGACAATTTCCAGTTACCCCACTCAAAATCCAATTAACTGTGCTCTTTTGATGGGAAACAGTGTCAGTATTTTAATCAGGATTTCCAGTATCATTGTTTCAGACATCTTACTGAAATCTACTGCTTTTGGTAAATTGCTTAACCCAAACATGTTTCCTATAAAAAACTGAAAAACATTTTTAGATGACTTGATTTCTTAAGAAATTGTTGAGTACATCACTCTATTTCCTTCCAAATACAAAACCATTATAGTGGCATCTTTTATTTCATATGGATTGTTTATACGCTTCCTATCTAATGGCAGCCCCTTCCTTTGTTAGGATGCCTTTTTTCCTGGAATACTTCCAAAATGCTGTCATTGGCCTTGACAAAAATAGGCAAGGATTTTCCCTGACATCTAGAAGTCTCCTACATATCACAGCTTTAGTCATATTGAACCATTTTTTTACATATCTAACTGCTGCTTCTGCTTCCACCTGTGGCTTTAAGCTGCAGCTGACATCTCTTCTGATGACTGAATTATGATCTCTGGTCCGTCCATTAACAGCCTCCTGAAGGGCTCCCCATTGCTAGCAACATTCATCTATGGTTTGGTGGTGGTGGTTTTTTTCCTGTGCAAAATGAGTTTTTTCAAATCGCCAAGCATGGCATTGTAAGACTTTTTATCTTCATGATCCTGAAGGTGAAATTTCAAGGCTGACCACATCAGAGGCCAGTATCTAAACCAGAAAATTAAAACACACAAGTGGAATGAGAAAAACATCCTCTCAATCCCTGCTGCTTTACTGGCCCAGGGTCACGAGCTCCCTCACAAAGGTGCAGGAGACACACTGTAGGTGCCTGGGAGCAGCATAAGCCAGCTTCTCTATCGGGAACGGGAGCCCTGGCTGGGGACTGCCAGCGGGGCAGGGCCCAGCCCCATGGCTAGGACTAGTGGGTCAGGCTCAGGGGGGCGAACAAGTGCCCAGGTCGCCAGTCCAGCCTGTGGTGATGAGACATGCCCATGGAGGAGCCAGGACTGCACCAGGCCCAGAAAGTCAGTTGCAAGTCAAGGGCTGGGGCCAGGGCTGGACCAAGAGGCCCATGGCTAGGCATGGTGGTGGTTTCACGTGAGCTGTAGCTGAGGCCAAGGTCGAGCAGAAGAGCTGGAGCTGGAAAGCAACTCCCACAGAGCTCGGTCCCCACACAGTGGCTCTGAGCCACAGCCAAGCCTCCAGAGGGGCAGAGGTGACTTAAAATCATTTTGTGATGGTAAAAGATCTGTGACATGACTTGCTCACTTAGGATGGATGGTACCACCAGCTGAGGGTTTGGATAGAAATAGAGCTATTGGCTTTCAGGCTAAATATGGACCATTTTGCGCCTTCAGTGTGCCCAGCATAGTTGCAGCTGAATAACTCTGCTGACATCCATCTAGTTAACTTCGTCTCCAAATAAAACTCCAGCTACCTAAAAACATTGCTTTGCTGCAATGGCTTCACTGTATGGGTCTGAAATCTTATTTAAATGCACAGGCTCACCACGTATTTGGCAAAGACAAATTCCTTCCAGGAACTTAAGGGATGCTTAATGTTTGTGCATAGATTACAGCTTGCATATGCAGGCTGTCTATGACTAATTTTGCAAATGATGTTCACCACACCTTCAGAATATGTGCCTATCTTGAGACGAGTCATCAAACAGCAAACAACAGAGTAAAAACAGAACACAATGACAAACACAGCTAGAGCTGCTTAATGAATTGACACAATTTCAAGGTTTGCTTCAGTTTGATCCTGTTAACTTTTGCTTTAAGTTTTGTATGTCCCAAGACCACTGCTGAATACACAGATGCAGCATTTGCAAAGAATCTGTTTGATGACATTGACATGGTTATTACAGTATCAGCCTTTATTAATGGTTAAGCTTTACATTTGCTCAATACCATTCTTTTAAGTAATAGACTCGTTAACCCCAGTACATCTCATTTCACATTTTGATGAGAAGAATTTTATGTTATTTTTTCACTAGAAATTAACAAAACTGTAGATCCATGTCATCTTTTTCTTCCAAACCATCCATGGGATGTGTCACGTAAGATATGTGAGAGTACTGTTTGTGAGGTATTTATGCAGCCCCTTCCCCAAAGACACAACTTTTCTGTTCATCTGCTCAGTTACAAGTCAAACCTTGTGGTTGAAAGATCAAATCCAAAGCAAAATCAAAAGCACTTCTAAGACACAGAAGTGCATTTAAGTTTGAGGATCATGTCTGAAGCACACTAACAGCATAGCTCCTCCATGCTCTGAAAGTGGTTCTTTTTACTTCAGACTCTGCTGATGTTTTAGCTATCTACTTACAGAATATCAGCTAAGAAAGCAGAATGGATTATTGTCTGTATTTCACTGGTAATTTTCCAATATTTCATCAGATACCATACAGCTACCACATATTTGAGTGATCAAATGTTAGTCACCACATAGAAGATCAAAACTAAGTAACAATCACCCAACTATGCCTGTCAGGAGCTCATAAACACTTCAAAATGGGTCAGACAGAGCAGTCAGAAGCAGGGCCAGACAGCAATAAAAAAGAATCAAAATTATCAATCTCTGCATTAGATTAGTCAAGAGTAGAAGTAGCAAACTATCGGTTTGGCCCATACAACAGACTGTTGAAATGGAGGGAGAAGCTTATTGAAGCAGAAGTTAATTAAAGAAATTTATTTCATCCATATGTAAATTAAAAGTGAACCTACAGTGAGGATATGTCCTACTTCTTGTGAAACAGGGATGATAAATTTTAATGACGTCAGATTTATATTTTAACACTTTTTTCTGAGCAGCTGTAAGCATCACCATTCATTCAACAGCTCACTTCCTAGCCTTGAAGGCAGAGAAAGCTGACTCACTCTAGGTAGAAATCAAAGAACAGGCAGATATCTGGAGGGTATACACTGTTGCTGCATTCATAAAGCAGGCTTTTTGTTTCCTTACAATGGTCTATATAAAAGTGAATAAGAATGATTTGCATTATATCTCTAACTTGGGAATGAAAGTTTCTCTTTTGCTTATTCACAGAATATGCATCTTGTAGAAATCTCGCAATTTCTCCTTAATGATTATATCCACTAGCTACTAAATATAGAAGGCTTTCAATGTAAAACTGCTCCTACTGGAAAATAAACTAAAAAAACACAAAGTTTGAAAACCAATTCTCTTAATTTTGGGGGACCTGATTAGGGAAAACCCCCAATAACTTACAGTGTGGCAGATAAATGTTAAACTATTCATGAACACTTATTACTAGGTCTAACCACAAGACAAAATTTAGCATGAATCATAGCAAGAGTCAAAGCTTTCAGAATTATCTTGGGTTTCTTTTCTAAAACTCCTAAATAACATTTTCCATGTTACAGTGCATACAATTTCCCAAGTGTTCTCTATGTTAGGTTCCAGAGGTATTTAAGCACATAAGGATGCAGACAGAAACTCAAGCTTAATTCACAAAGACTGGCATGGTAAATACCAAACTATCAAGTGCCTTGTCATCCAGGGAAAGCGGATTCCAAAAGGACAGGCACTAAGACTGTGGTGTGTGCAATGTACAAAGAAAATCAGAATCCTAAAAATACAACTGAGAAAAGTTAAAGCTGAAATGGGAAGCCACCTAAGTAGAAGATGCCCCCAAAAGGGTGTTGCTTATGATGCTGTACTGAGGCACCAAGTGCTTAGCTCTGGGCTGCAAGCAGGCACCTTTATTTCCTTGGGACTCTTTATGGGAAAAATGGTCTAGAGCCAGGGAATTATAATTGAATTAATTTATTACAAACAAACCTCTCATTGCTGATTGCAGTTTTGGAAAAAACAAAAGCAAAACAAAAACCAAACCAAAACAAAAAAACCCTGAAGAAAATAAATACTGAGACAAACACATAACCATTTCTCCTCTCATTTCTTCCCAGTCTCATTTTTCCTTGTTTTAGCTGTGGATTATACTCAGTCCCTCAAAATTCCTATGATGAGGTGACAGGGGGTGTAGGAAGTTGAAGTGGTATCTGTGATGGTTTCTGTCTGTCACTGTAGGGCCCTCAGGTGTGTCTATGCTCCAGCATGGGTTGTCTATAGGCCACAGTGCCTCAGGGGTGTAGGTACCCTCTTTCGATGCAGAGTCCTACACACAACAGCCTGTCCCCAGCCTCAGGGAGCTGCCTTTTTCTTTTTTAACTGTGTTTGGGCAGGGGCACCATGGGCCTCTGATAAGATAACGTGTTCATAGAATGGTTTGGGTTGGAAGGAACCATCTAGTTTCAAAACCCCTGCCATTGGTTGCTCAAAGTCCTATCCAGCCTGGTCTTGAACACCTCCAGGAATGGGACATCCACAACTTCTCTGGGCAACCTGTTCCTGTCTCTCACCACCTTCACAGTAAAGAATTTCTTCCTATTATCTAAACCTCCCCTCTTTCACTTTAAAACCAGTACCCCTCGTCCTGTCACTAGTGAAGAGTCCCTCCCTCATCTTTCCTGTGGGACCCCTCAGGCTGTGGAAGGCTGCTATAAGGTATTCCTGGAGCCTTCTCTTCTCCAGGCTGAACATCCCCCACTCTCTCAGCCTGTCTTCATAGGTGCTCCATCCCTCTGATCATCTTTGTGGACCTCCTCTGGACCCACTCCAACAGCTCCATATCCTTCTTATGTTGGGAACTCCACAGTCTGACACAGTACTCTAGGTAGGATTCATGAGAGTGGAGTAGAGAGGCAGAATCACCTCCCTTGACTTGCCAGCCACACTTCTCTTGATGCAGTTTGGGTGCTCAATGGGTATGTTTCTGTACATAAAGCGTTTTTTTCTCATGGTTGTTCTCATGTGTGCCATGGTAGGCTGGAGGCAGCTTTGACTGGCACGTGGCTATTTGCAGCCCGTCCTCACAGCTCACCACAGCAGCCCCCAGCAACTTCCAGCCACTAACACAGGCTCAGTACAGAGCCATAGCTACCTACCTGCTGCAGAAACAAGGTGGCAGCACCAGAATTTTTTTGTTTTAACAGGAGATACAGGGGCTAGACAATGCACTCTGTAGCGAGCCATGATCAAAACAATCCTCTGGCAAAAGAGAACTCCTCTCTCTTCCTTTCCCCAAGGAAAACTGGTTACCAGTAAGTATGAAGCTATTTTGGAGGTAGAGCCCTAGCGGCCTTTTCCACTGCGAAATCAAAATTTAAAAATCACTGAAGCATGTACTAGACTTCCTGTCCCTGCATCGCTCCAGGTGAATTCTCTAATTCCTGGGTTGCTGTGCTCCCTCTTCTCTCTCATGGGATGTACAGTCCAGTGGGGACATTTGGAGACTGTCCTTCACCACAGTGAATGCTGGGTCCCTTAAGGGACCCTTAAGCCCCTTAAGGGACTAGGTCCAGACTCACGGCTATCTAAAAATCTCACAATCTAAAAATCTCACATGTTGAGGGGTTACAAATGGGTTTAATTCTGAACAATACCACATTTTATTTCTATTGGTTTTGCAATCCCCATTTACACAATGATGTCAGCACTTTTGCACATTAATTAAATAGAATGTAAAAACAAATACCAAAGCTGCAGCTGATGGATTTTGGCAATGTTATTTCTAATGGCAAATGTGCCATGGATGAATTAAACCTATTCTAGGGTTTCTGCACTTAAGTAATTTCCAAGGTTTTGAGAAATATGGAAAGGGGTGTGATTTTGTTACCTAAAATCTGTTTTGATAATTTCCAGCATGCATCAATATACTCCATGTCTTTATTTAATCTGATGATTTTTGAAATTCCACATTTTAAACATGGGTTAACATTATCTATCCATCAGAAAAACATGCTGACAATGAGAATTGTATTTTTGTTCAAAGAGATTAAATTAAAGGAAACCATAAGGTAATTTTGAAAAAAACGCTCTTCTATGAGTATATAGAATAACCAGTAAAAATTTTGCCATCTAATTCACGAGATCATAATTTATTATTTATCACCAAAACTACAGCAATACAGGCACACAAAGCCGACTATTTAGCTTACAGAAAACATAAGTCCTGGAAAGGGAGGCAGAACTTAAAGCTTACATCTTTAGTGTAACAGGATGCCTATTTTCATAGTTGGCTCCTGTTCCAGTCCTCTTAGTGAATTTTTTTTACTGCTTAAAAACTCTTTCTGCATATTAACAAAGGAGACAGAATGTGTACTTTTTCACACTAGCATAGCTGTTCTCACCATTTACACCATACAATTTTGAAGATGGCAAGAAAAGAAGACTTCTGTATATTTTCAGTCACGTATATTAAATGCTATAAAAGAAACTTTTAAAATTTTTATTAGCACACTATTGTTATTAACAAGCCAAAGGGACCCATTTTCTTTTTCAATCCTGATTTAGTAAAGCCTCTAAATCACATCTTAAAATGGTTATCTTCCCCATGCCAGTCTCATAGCTGTATTCAGCAGCACTTGCAGTGTCACATCTGGCACAGCTTAACAACATGTTAATTCTAAGTCTTGCCAAGAATCCACAGATCATGCTAAATACACTGCCATGCTCTGATGAATCAGGGCCTTCCTACAGAAAAGTGCCCTATATAATTGGTTTATTATTCAGTTTAGGTCATTGCAGAACTTGCTTCCTATTTGCAGTTTACAGTCCCACAGTATTAAAATTCAATTGTTTGTTTTAGGGGTGTGACTGGAAGGGAAGAAAGAAAAAACAAATGTTATTCTCCCAGTGCTGCTCTCTGTGTCAAGTGGATCCATCTAAACAGGCACCGCTGAGAGGTGAGGCTCCATCAGAAGACAGGATGGAACGAGGAGGGAGAAAGCATGAAAAGTGGGATAGTACTCTGTCGCATGCAACTGACTTCTGCAAAGTACACTGTCAGCCAAGCATGAATGTGATAGAAAGATTTCCTAGAGACCCAGATGGTACTTGGTGAGGTTATTTCAATGCTGGAAGCCAGTGAAAGTTGCTGAACTAGAAGAGGTTTCTAGAAGAAGGCTCTGCCCTGCAAGAACTCAACGAGAGATTTCTTTTCAAGTCTTGGTATTTCCTCTGTTTCATTAGCAATTCTGATTTTTTTTTGAAGAGTTAACTTATTCTAAATAAGCTAACTTATTCCAAATAAGTTAACTGTGCTGTAAATAAAACCTAATTTTTTTTGAGACTGACAGCTATTCCACCCAAGGATGTATATGAGTCATGCTCCATCATACCAAGTGTGGTTTAAAGTTTGCATAAGCTCTCTTGGTGATCCAGCAAGGTTAAGCCTTTGCAGCTACACCTACTCCTGTACAGATTTTGGTGCATGCAATGAGCAAATTCTGGAACTTATTTGGGGGCAAAAGGTTGTTTCATATTTGGGTGAATCAAGAGAAACTTCCATAGCAAAAGCTTAGCCCTTAGCTCATAACGACTGCTGTTCAAAGAACGACACTGCAGACACACAAGGTAATTCCTATTTAATGTTTGACAGATAAAGGGCTGCATCTTACCTGTCTGGTGTGATACCAGTTTTTCTGCAATTCTCCCGTATCCTTTTCATTTTGAACCCCCTCAAGAAGCCTGGCGGTTTGGTCTGAGGCTGTATGCTGAAATAGTGGCACCTGTTTCAGTGCAACTAGTACATCTTTCTTTGGCAAAACCTACAGCTCTTCCAGCAGGGCAAAACTCAGGGGATTCAGGACAATATTCAGATTTCATCCAGACCAGTGACCTCACATCTTCCAGCACATCTTCAAAGTTTGTTGTTCTCTCAACGCTAAGGGGAAAGTGACATTTTGAACAACTGCCTCTAGTGGTTTCAGCTAATTTTCCTCAACCGTACATTCACATTTCTGTTTTTCAGATGCTTGTTTCTATTATCTAAGAGCAGCCCATTGGAAGGATGACTCTCCAGATGTATTTTTTCCATCCAAGTGGTACAGAAATCCAACCGCATATGCAATATGGTATTTTCATTTTTCTGCTTCCAGTGTAGATAAAGGGAGTAAATAGAAAGGAAAAAAGTATGGTCCAGGAAAAACTGCATGTTTCTTCAGTATGATATAAGAGACAGAAAAGAAAAATGGCTGTGCCAGCTGGCCAGGCTTAAAATACCTTCAGTTACTTAACCTGATGGGTTTGCTTCTTTTTATAAAAAACGGTCAACCAGAAAGCATGGGGCTACACCAAAAGCAGGGTCCCAAGCTACACTGTAAGATATAGCAGTAAACATAGTTGTTATTTTCAAACACTAGGCAGAAACATTTTGATGAACAGGCAAAGAAAATGCCTGCTGTTAATTTTACAGTAACAATTTGCCCTACCCTCAATATCCCTGTTATTTCAGGAACAAATATATCTAGCTACACTAAAGCAAGAAAAATAACAGCAAACCTGCACCTTATGAATTCAAGTAAAATTACTCCTTCAGTATTCTTTCCATCTTCTAGAAACATTCATAAACTACCATCTGTACACTTGCATACTCAGGCTTTATTTATACACGAATAGAGATCTAAAAATATCTTACATAACAAATCAAATTTATTTACAGATTTACTTTTGGTACTATAAAGCTCACTGTACAAGCTTACAGATCTCCACTCTGTAGTGCAGTATGCAACACTAAAGAACTTCTATGAATAATTCTATGCAGACTGGTAGAACATGCTCCAACAACAAATTATAGTTTCTGGGACTTGTACATATTTTATGGTTGATAAGTGACTTTCACTTAAATTTTTACTTTTTGGAGCAATGCCAAAAGCTACTTTTAAAGGAATCTGAGTGTAAAAGAAAATTAAAGGAAGATGAGAGGAATTTTTTTTTTAAGACATCTGAAAAAATTATTGATGGGGAGAACTAATCACATTTAAAATATTTATTATGCTTAATATTTTAAAATACTTATTACATACAAATATATATATTAAAATAATATCATGCAAAGATATTTGTCCTGTCCCATGACTGCTTACTTTCTTCGAGAACCCTATTCTGAAGAATCTTCCAGAAATTCAGCAGCACATATCAAATGGATCATTCTCACACCCACAGGATCACTGAAACCTTCTATGACAAGAGAACCTTCTAATTTTAAGAGAATTCTTATTTTTTTTCTCTATAGAAGCTGTCTTGACTTTTGTTTCATACCTCACTCTCACCCAAATGTGCACTGATGTTACATTCTGCTTCCACGAATACACCCAAAACAGACATTGGCTTTTGAGGTCAGTAGTCCTCTGGTTTCCCCTGAAGCTCTGCCAAAATTGGCATTGCAGTTTCCTCCCTCCTGCCTTGCAGTATCAGCACAGCTCTTGGCCAGAGATTCCACATAAGAGGTAATAGCAGCATTTCAACTATTTTACTCCTGAGTTTCTTAGGTCTCTGTGCTGAACGCACAGACATGAAGACTTATTACCACTTATTTTATTTAGTCTATCTACTCCTTGGCCTCTCCTCCTCATGCTTTACCTTCAGATAAATGCTGTAATGAGTCCTCCATAAATGTGGAAACTCCTTTCTTCCACAATGAATGCAGAGCATAACAAAAATTATTTACTGGATTTACTACAGGGAAACACATGGCATAGTTCCTGAATATGAACTTAGTCTGGAAAAGACAAATCAGTGCGTTTCTGTGCAGTTAAAAAAAAACAAAACCACTCTTCATGCTTCTTTTTAATCATTGTTAAATCTACCATGACATAATCTCTTTTCAATTTTAATTTTTCAAATTTTTCATTATCCCCTTTCATTTAAGCAAAATTTCAGATACTCTTGCTGTTCTTTAAAATTACTCTACTACTAATTTGCATTCATGATAACAAGATATTAAACACTAAGAATGGATTACATTCAATGTCTCTCCTTTCTTTTTTTTCTATTTTTTTTTCCTTGTGATTGCTAACAACTACTTAGTCTAGAATCAACTAAATTAATACTTTGCTCTCACTGGTGGAGGGAAAGTACACAACACAACCCTTGTCCTTTAAAACTTGTACTGTATACCAACTTACAAGTTCAAAGGGCACAGATATCACAGAGTGCCTTAAATCTGTATTTTTCAAACTTCCTAAAGCTGACTGGTATAATGAAATTAAAATGAAATCAAAACACAAATTAACAAAACCCTACTATGCCATCTTCTTATTCTCCAGTAATTCATTAAAACAATACTTTATATCTATATATATGTAGACATATCTATATATAGAGAGCTCTATATATATATTGATATATATATATTGAAATGAAAGGATTATTATTGAAATGAAAGGATTTATATCTATCTATATAGAGATATCTATATATATATATTTATATATATATAGATATAAATCCTTTCATTTCAATAATACAGTGTATTCAACAATGGATGCTATGTAACATTCAAATATGTTATCCTATATCATGTCTGGTCCCCTTGAACAAAGCAATTAACCTAACACCACAGCTCTACAGTAGAAAGGCTGAAATCTTCCTTTTCTGAATGCTGAAAACTGACAAGCACATCCTCCTGCACAGCGGAGCTATCAGACACGAGCCAGGCGGGAACTTGCGGCAATGAGGACAGGAGGGCACCACTGCACCAGCTGTAATTACCACAAAGTGATGGGGACAGTGGGGTTAGGGCAGCCCTTGGAAAGCCATTTGCTCATTTGCTCATCTTTCACTGGGGGGTAAAACAACCCTGAATCTGTGTTAGCACAGGCAGTGACTCAGAAGTAGCTGTCACTGCACTCACCCTGCAGCTGATGCCAGAATGTTCCCAATGCCAAATCTACCTCACAAAATAAAAATCTCTTTAGAGATATTTTTTTTTTAATATGTGAGTTTTTAAGACTAAGAAACTGATTCACTCATTAGGGTTAGGCTAAGCACCTGATCAACTTAAGCACACATTTCTTTGGAATGAAAAACCCACATCACATCATACCAGTAATTTTATTTTCTTTCCTACTTCTTAAAAATGTGTCTTATTGCCCATCCATATTAACAGGTTGAAATTCCAATATCATTTATGATAAGCCACTGCAAATGAGTTTGTGCATTTCGAAAATAATAAAGTTGACTTGTCAACCAAAGTGAGATATTTTAGTGGTATTCCCCACTGGTTCTTCCTCTCACTGAAAATGCATCTCGTTGCAGGTAAATGACTTACTGTCATGATATTTTGAGGGAAAAGAGTTTAATTTATGAAAAAGTTTTGGATATTATGTCTGGAAAAGGAGGAAGGCAGTGAGTTACTTAAAAGACAACAATGGTACATAGAGTCTGCTTATGCTCAAGATGAGACAGAAGCGTTTTGGCAATGGTTCTCTCTGAATCCAGTAGCAATGCAGCTCTTCTCTAACTGTAAGAAATGTAATATACTAGGGAAAGGTAGTGACTGAACGATATGCTCATCTTGTTTCAGATTTTTCATGAGTATTAAAGAAACCAAACTTGCTTGAAAATTACTATTCTATTGGAAATCTCTTAATGAATTCAGCTCCCAGAAGAGGAGGTGGAAGAATGCCTTTTTAAGAGGGGATATGAGGACAAAGAGGCTACATAAGCTGACAGGAGGAGGATACAAAAGTGAGCACCAGTAACTAGTTAGGTGAAGTCTGGTCAAGTACTTTCACAGACTAACTGGTTGGCTCTTCCTACACATAGCAAAGGTACCCAGACTACACCAGCAACAGACTTTCCTGATCTGAAACCACAGCCCAAGTGAGGTGTTTTTGATGTCTGCTGGTTATGCACATCATAAACATCCTTCTCTGGAGACATTCAAAACTCGCCTGGACACATTCCTGTGTGACCTGCTCTAGGTGTTCCTGCTCCAGCAGGGGGATTGGACTAGATGATCTTTCAAGGTCCCTTCCAATCCCTGATATTCTGTGATTCTGTGATCATGGCTTTTTCCACTTCGCCCCTGCACCACAACTGTTTATTATGCTTTTTAAAAGTTTTCTGAATGTCTTATAATATTTTTCATTGTGGATTGAAAATGTTAACAAGTTTTTAAATCTGAGAAGTACCACTGAACTTGATTAATTCAAGACCAACTCAAAGCTTTCTGAAACAAGATTTGAGAGACTCTCCTATAATGCTCTGTCAGAATTAATCTACAGGACAGCTGGTGATACCTGTAGAGAATATAAATCCTTTGGTGTATGCTCTTAGGGTTTTCTTGATTTTAACAGTGAAGTCAGTGAAGAGGACTACAGTTTAATGTGATTTTGGGGGCTAAACAGGTATTGAATCTCTTCTGAAAACTTTCAGTCTTCTTTCAGTAGTAGCACCTACTTTTATTGTGGCCGCCCCTTCAGCTCCCTCTGTCTCTTACAAGTTCATCCTGTCCCTCATGGTTCTCCATAGTTCACAGTTTAATTGTATAGCTGCTTTGCCTCATTGCTTACGTACAGTCCCAAAATGGTGAAAGTCCTTATCCATTTCCATAACATTGGATTTTTATTTTTTTTATCTTGTCACTGAGACTGATCACTTAGTTTACTCCTAGTAGATGGAAAACAATAGCATGCCTTTTCTGGAAATCACTGTAAATCATCACTATGACAAACAGATGCTTTTCACAAAATCTCTACACTTTTAACATGTCTTCCTCAAAACATATGGCTATTTTCCTAGACATATTAATAACATTCACTTTTTATTTTTACCAAATTTTCAATAAGCATCAAGCTGACATGATTCTTTTCTTCAAGTGTGTTCCTGACAGTATATCATAAAATTTGCAAAACTTATAACTGCATGCATTTTAAGGCATCTCAAACACGTGGTTCTACTTAGCTGTCATCAGAGTTTCCTGAGATTCAGTTCACCTACTGCATCCGTGTTTACATTCCAGACATATTGAACTATGGTGGTGCCACTTCCTTTTCTCTTAGTGCATCTTCATTCATACCGTTCACACCTGTCAACCAATTCACCTTCAGCCAGACATCTCTTTAAAATGCTAATGTATGCAATGCTATGCAACAAGGTACTTATGCCTTTGACAGGCTGGATAGTAATTTTAACTGAATGAAAAAATTTAGGAAGAAACTGTGGTGCAGTGATTTATGTGAGTAAGTTATAGTACGTCTATTTATAGCATTCCACAGCCTTTTCACGATACTGTGTTGGCATCATTGAGAATTCTGGCAGAGTGCTTGGACAAAACCACTAAGCACAACAGTAAAATTTTATTGCATTTTATATGCAAAAATTAATGGGACTTCAGCTAAAAGTAATATGTTATTCATATGCTGCTGATTTTAGATTGTGTTATGACATATCATTTGTTCCTCAAACTCATTGAAGATGCATGCATTAATGTATGAGCACTCTAGAAAATGCATATGGAGAAGAACAATTACCTCTACAGTTTACACCAAATGAGGAAAATGGAGGAAAGTTTATCACAGGACACCCATAGGATAAGCAATGAATTCTCATTAGAAAAGCATGTACTAATAGAGTGACAAAGGATTACATCTAAAAGAAATATTTAACATTAAAAAAAAATGTTATAAAAAGAAAAAACAAAAGGTTGTGATCTATTTTAAATTATCTTCTTAGAGCAATAAAAAATCCCAGACATGCTTGGACATATTTGCAGACTATTTTCATGTCACAATAACGGTCTCAAGCACATTACTACTCCTGTCTTCTATTTTTAGACCTACTATACAAAGTTGAAAATTTTTTTCCCTACAGTACCAGAAAACAAATGTTCATTCTTAATGTATTATGACCATGCAAGGATGTATTTTAAAATAACCTGGAAGAATATCTTAATTTTAAGGAAGAGAAAGAAGCAATTATTTTTTTCACAAATATATAGAGAAAAGGGAGTTGTTACTAATTTAAGATTCCACTCTTCACAGAGAGATTTGCCCCAGCAATTTCTACACTGCAAAATCAAAGATGACGACTCACAAGTCTGGAGCAAACATCTTTGCTGTAATTGTACTTTTTAAAAGTGCTGTCACTGCGAATCGTATTACAGCTGCACATAATCCTAATAAGCACTAGGCCTTTTTTAATTAATTAAAAAATGAAATGTAGCCCCCAGATGTTGCAGCACATCAGGCCTGGGCTGCCTGAGGGTTCCCTTCAATGCTGTTAAAGACATTATTGAAGGTATATGTGACAGCCTGACTTGTGCAAAACCAGACATGACCTATAAAGCAAAGATAATTTAATAAAGACAAGTTACATCTTTCTTTTCCCTCAGTCTTCTCAGATTTAAGAAGTACCGAATATAGCTTGGAGTTGGGATAGAAGGCGGGTGTCAGGATCTGGCTAGAGAATTTCTAAAGGATCACATATGTGACTGGAGAAAGTCGGTCCACGTGTCTTGACCCATGAGCTTTCTCATCCCTGTTTTTTTCCTGTTTTCTTCACTTTTCCTGCTGATGCTT
>VZTM01024247.1:97721-125294 GCA_013400555.1 Jacana jacana | reverse complement strand
AGTGCTTCCAGCGGCGGAGGTGAGCGCAGTGGGGTTTCAATGAGGTCTGACCCCGCACCCCACAGTGGACTGCGTGGGGGGTGACACACACACCATCGCAGTTCTCAATCAGGTCTGACCCTGCACCCTGGGAACCTAGCCAGGGTTTTGGAGAGGCTGGCAGAGCCCTGGGAGGTGAGCCGAGGCTTTGGGGAGCCTGGCCGTAGCCCTGGGAACTCTGGCAGAGCCCTGGGGACCTAGCCAGGGCTTTGGAGAAGTAGCAGGGGGGGCTGGGAACCCTGGCGTTGCACTGGGGAACTGGCCAGGGCTTTGGGGAGCCCAGCTTTGGCCTGGGAAGCCTGGCAAAGCCTCGGGGAACTGGCCAGGGCTTTCAGAAGCCCTGGCATAGCCCTGGCAACCCTGGCAAAGCTCTTGAGACCTTAAAAGGGCTTTGGGGAGCCCAAATGTGGTGCCGGGAAGCCTAGCAGAGCCCTGGGAACCTAGCCAGGGCTTTGGAGAAGCCAGAAGAGCCCTGGGAAGTGTGCCAAGGCTTTGGGGAGCCTGGGCATAGCCCTAGAAACACTGGCAGAGCCCTGGGTACTGAAGTGGGGCTTTGAGAAGCCCGCACATGTCCCTGGGAATTCTGGTAGAACCCTGGGGACCTAGCCGGGGCTTTGGAGAAGTAGCACGGGGTCCTGGGAATCCTGGAGTTGTTCTGGGGAACTGGCCAGGGCTTTGGAGAGCCTGGCAGAGCCTTGGGAAATGGCCAGGGCTTTGAGGAGCCCCAGCACAGCCCTGGCAACCCTGGCAAAGCCCTAGAGACCCCAAAAGGTCTTTGGGGAGCCTGAGCGTAGTGCTGGGAATCCTGGTAGAGCCCTGGGAACCTAGCCAGGGCTTTGGGGAACCGGGGTTTGGCTCTGGGGAACCTGGCAGACCTCTCCAGGGCCCCGGCAGAGTTCCNCTGGCTCCCAGGCCCCTCCCCAGGCTCCCCAAATCCTCAGCGGGTCCCAAAGGCGATGACTGGGCTACCCAAAGCCCCAGCCAGGACCCCAGGGCCTTGATGGGCTCTTTACAGCTCTGGTGGAGCTCCTACAGCCCCACACGTGATTTCATGGCTCTGGCCGGGCTCCCCAAATCCACAGTGGTCCCCAGAGTCCTGCCAGGATCCCCAGGGCCTCGCCTGGGCTACCCAAAGCTCAGCCAGGTCTCCAGGGCATTGCCTGGGCTCCCCAAAGCCTAGGCTGTGTACCCCTTCTGGCCCTGTCCCTAAGGCCCTGCCTGGGATCCTGTCTCTATTGCAGGCTCAGACATACTGGTTCAAGTGCCTGGGCAGGAGCAGCCCTTACCCACATCCTGGGCATACCCCGTGGAGGTGCCCCGCCCCCCTCCCCCCAGGTCCCAACACGAGGTAAGGGCCCTCTAACCCCTCTGCCACCTTCACCATCCCACTGCCCCTCGCCCAGGTCACCTTCATCGTCCCACCTCCCATGTTCTCCCCACTACCAGTTTTGGCATCGGAGGGGGAGGCGGGGGGGTGGTGGTTCAGGAAGCCCAGCTGAGCATCCCTGCCCTCACCTGCCCAGAACCCTGTGGGCCCCTCCCATATCTTTTCCATCCTTCCTGTTACCTCAAGTTGCTTTCAAGTTGTTGCTCTTCAGCAATTTCCCATTCATGCCAATTTATCCCCTGAGCCCCTTCCTCTGGGATTTTGGGGGTGGGTGCTTGTTCTGTGCCTCCGTCAAGGACCAGAGTTCCCAAGGACAGGATCAGACAGAGCTGTCAGGGGGACCCTCTCCTTAAGTCATGAGGTTCAGAAAGGACCCCCTTTGCTTTCTCAACCCTTTCCCTGAGAGGAGTCTGGGAGCACCTGGATCCAGTCGTAGTCCCAGTTCCAGCCCTGGTCAAAGGTTAATGTCTAAAGGATTCTAGATTTATGCACAATAAACCCATCACTTACCTGAGGTTTCGCCCTTTCTCAGGCAGTTCCTCACTGACCCAGGAGCTCTTGGAATATCTCAGCCCGGAGAAGCAGAAACTTCAGGGAGCATCCCCGTTCCAGGGAACCTCCTGGGATGAAGCCGCTACCCTGCAGGAGAGCTCAGGGGTCTTTGGGGCTGCCCAGTAATTACAGAGAGAATTTACCTAGAGTCAGGTTTTCACAGGAAAAAGACACCCAGGTCCCAACAGTCTTTTGGCCATGTTGCCAGCCTTCCCCCAACATGCAGGTGCAAGTCACCACCTCCAATGAGACCTGGAGGAGTGTGGAAAGCAGAGGAGACCTTCACTGCCCAGGGGCAGTCCTGGTTTAGGAAGAGTTTGCCTGAGTTTGCAAATTTCAGGAAGAACCTAAAATGATAGAACAAGTAGCCAACAAAGAGGGACTATTTCACCTAGATGTCAAAGAAAAAGAAGGAATTTGTGACCGTGCGGGGTCCTTTTGTCCTTTTTTCACCTCACTGAGCAGCCAGACAGATGGGCAAGATGATGACAAGGATACTTTCAAGCTTCTTGGCTAGCGGATGCTTCAGATACATTATCTCAAGTTTAAATTATTTTCCTCGCTTTTTAGTATCAGTAATGCTGCAGGGGAGCTTGGTGACATAAACTTTTTGGCCTTCTTTTCTTTCTGCAGCTCAGTGTTCATTTCAGGCTGTATTGAAAGTGATTACCTGGGAGGGATTTTGTTACACTGGACTTCAACAAAGGCATCACCAGATGCTCAAGAAACACTTTAACCATAAGCTCTGGGCTGCTTTATTTTTTCCGAACTGTTTACTAGCCCCCATGGCTAATGCTTTGAGTTGGCTGATTTGGTTTGGTAGCCTTAGGATCTTCCAGAGAGGTGAGTAGGTAACTTTCTTACACAGGCAGATCTCTTTTCTGGTTTGTTTTCTTTTTTTTTTTTTCGATTGGATGCTGATTGTGTTATCTTCTGAAAGCTATAAGACATTAGAGGCAGCAGTTGTTTAGCTCATAACCGGTCATAAATTGGCAAGTGTGGCTGCTGCTATTTCAAGAGTGCACTGTTTTTTTTCAGGAATTCATTTGGGGAGAAGCCAGAGAAGGTGGGGGGATGCATTCACCAAGAGGTTTTAATTTTCTAAAGAGAGGGAAAAAAATGAACACATCAGTGTTTTTAGGTAACAATAGTACTAGTACCAAGGTGTTTATTTGAGGATGGAACAGATCAAAAATGAGCCTGGAACTCTTCTCTTCACCCTGCATGCTCCTTTTTTGATGCTCGGGCACAGGCAGCCAGAGAAGCCCTTCGTGGGGAAGTCCTTAGCTTGGAGCATTGAATGTTTTGTCATTCCACCTTGAAATTTATTTCTTTCACTTTCTTTTAGGGACCTCTTCCCTCTCGCCAGTTCGCAGCACAGATTGTCAGACCCACTGCCTCATAGACTGCGGGCAGGGACATTACTACATAGCTGGCAACTGCTTGGAATGTCCAACAGGTTTCTAGTAAGTCTCCTTCCTTCCCTCCCTCTCGGCACTTACGCTCTTGTGATATGAAGGTTAAGCTTTGTTTTCATGTTGAGAATATTCTGGGAGCTAATCTCGTAATGTGGATCGTGAGACGGGGAAGAAAGCTCAGTGCCAGAACACGCATCTGTGATTAAAAGAGCATTTGTTTGTGCAGTTGGTGGGGGGGACGTTCTTGTGGCTGCCACCAATGCTAGCTGATAGGGAATGGGATTCGCATAGAATTCATTTTTATAACTTCATTATTTTTGATTCAGTTGCCCTGGGGGTCGAGCAGCTCCGAGGAAATGCCCGCTGGGAACAGCCAATGAACTTACCGCTCAAGCAGAGATCACAGCCTGCCGGGTAAACTGAAAGACAGGGGAGGAGAGTGAGGAAGTGAAGTAGTACTTGTTGCCTTCTGCTCCCGTGTATTTTGAATCGTCTCATTTCAGGCTTCTTCCCAGTTTTTGAGGTCTGCTTTGAAATTTTTCAGGAAGTGCCTGCATTGTGTTTGGCTCTGATTTGCTTGGAGAAAGCAGGTTGTCCTTCAAGGTGGTCAGTGAGCAGCACTCCCTGCATTTATTGTTTACACCACTGACAGTAAAAAGTAAACATTGGGAGCTCTCGAGTACATAAACCAGATTATGAAAAGGATCCAAGATTCTTTCTTTCTGGCCCTTCTGGCTGAGGATGTCGGAAACTGCTGGTTTACATTATTCATGCAAAGAATATGTTTCTGTGGATCTGAAGCTCTTTGTGAACTCACTGCAGGTTTGTCCTAACGGCTATCTCAGTCTCGAGAGCGGAGCTGGGTGCCGTGCGTGTCCAGATGGTTATTCCTGTGATCGGCACAGCGGTGTGCAGAGAAGCTGCAGTCCTGGGCAGTACTCATCAGAGGGAGAATTGGAGTGTCAGGAGTGTCCAGAGGGATACGTCTGCCCAGATGGACAGAGCAGACAGGTACAGAATGAGCATGTGGTATAGTAGGTCTAAGACCTTCCACAAGTAGCCTGTATTAAGAGAAATAAATATTTCTCATTTAAATTCTGAGAATGGTAGTGCTCCGTTCACCTGCCACCACTAAACCCCTCAGCTGAGGACGCAGAGAAGCTTGGAGTTCAAAGCACCATTTTTTTTCTTACAAAAATCATTCTTGGAACATAGAGCTGAAGCAGCGCTGGGAAGGGAGGAGAAAGCAGAGAAGGGAAAGACACAAGATAGAATGCAGTGCAGGGCTTTTTCCTGATTCGGGCCTCCCTGTGACACAGCTTTGGGCATCAGTGGCCATCAGACCTTCTGGTGACATGAATTTGTATTTCTTCACCTTAGCATTGTTTGGCTGGTCAGCAGCCAAATCCGAGCCGCACTCACTGTGTTGCCTGCTCTCCTGGTTCTGTCTCAGCCGAAGACACTCTGCTGTGCCAGCTCTGCCCAGCAGGTGAGTGTATCTCGTGGGCATCTTCTGTGGTCATTAAAACAGAACTTCAGGAGACTAAAATGACACTTTGTTCTGGTAGCACTTAGCTGGCAGTGTTGGAACAGAGATAGGATCCTTGTGTCACTATGGAACTGGGGGTTAAAATATAATTTCTGAGATAAAGCCGATGCTGTTCAGAAGAGTTCGTGAAAAGCAGAGAATGAAAATGAGGGAACACTGGGAATCACAACTGCTTTTGAGAGTCATCGCACTTGCTGGGTTTATGGGGAAAGTCCAGCTGATGTAGCCTTGGGATATAAACTAGCATGTCTGAGTGTGCAAATATTGCTGAGCAACGAGGGAAGCTTTTGCTTTCTCTTTCCACACAGAAAGCAATTCTATCCGTAAAATTGATTCACACGCAGTTACAGCTTCTTCCACTTAAGGGACTTGATTCACTGGCCATCACAAATGCCCATATATAGTGGGTGCTGTATTCCTGGGTGGCAACTATAGAATTAAATAAGGGTCCAGTGTGGTTTTCTTACCTAATTTCTCTTTCTGCTTGATGCTCTCAAATCCCAGTAAGCCCATGTTCAAGAAATCTCTTCAGCGAGAGTGCAAGTTAAGCCATTCCAGTAGTGAATGGCTGCTTCGTGTAGTTTCCCCGTAAAGAAACTAGTTTTCTGAAGCATTAAAATCCTGGCATGTCTCCTACACATCCCAGAGAAAGAGTGTACACCTGGTGAGGATTTGGTAGCCCACGGTTCGTCTTCTGCTGCGCTTTTTTCTTGTGATACAGTGTGGTGCTTTGGTACCCCTCCCGGGCCCTCCCCATAAAACCTGAACCATTCTTCAGTGGTAATAGGAAAAGTTTGGTGGTGCAAGTAGCAGCAATATCACTGAGAATTGCTTCCACGTACCCTCAGACTTCGATTAATATTTCTTAGCCCGTGTGAACCCTAGGAAAAGGCCTGATAAGGAGAGCATGAACTTACTGTGGATTTGGAAAAGGATGTGTAATGTCACTATGGGGATGCAGTTTGTGATATGCAGCCCTACCAAACCTTCCTTTACTGTAAGCCTTGTACTGCATGTAAAGATGAACTATTTCATGACCTCCTGCAGAGTCACTAAACTCAGTAACTTGATTCTTCTGTTGGTAATTAGAATCTCTCTAATAAAATAATAAAGAGTTCCTGTACTCTGGGTACCTTACCTGTTGTCCAGTAGAAGGAGAAATGGAGCAGCTAAAGAGATTGTGCTAGATCAAGATCTCAGTAGTTTAGCTGTAGTTATAATACGTAGGTGAGAGAATAGAACACGGGATTTCTCTTATTTCCAGTGTCTGTGGTTAGCTATGAATAGCAAAATGCATCCCTTACTGGGTCCCAAAATTCATCTCTTGTGTGGATTTGTTGAATTGGAGAGTGAATTGGAGCTCAGACCGAGTACCACGCTGACACAACCGGTTCTCCAGCTTTTACTTTGGAGGTGGTTTGTATCCCGGCCAGATCAGAGCACATTCATGTCTGCCTTCGGGGTGCAACATTCATACACCCTGACAAGATTTAGCCACCAAATACTTGTACTGCCCATTTGTCCCCTGCACCTCGCACACATCAGCATGCGAGAGACCCGCCACTGCTCTACTCGGAGTCTAACTTGTCTCAAATGTCGTTTTCTGAGCCGCCTGTTTTCTTCTTCTGCATAGGTCACTTCTGTTCTGATGGCCTTGCAGTCCCTCCGTGCCCAGCAGGGAGTTTCAAGCCCAAGGAGGGACTTCACACAGCCAGCAGCAGCTCCTCGTGCTTGCCAGGTCTGTATCGTAAACGATTTTCGTTTTGGACAGTGGGGATAATAATTCTTGCTGTAAATCACACTGTTAAGTACATCTTTAGGAAGAAGGGACTGGTGGTTACAGTACTTACTAGGCTCTGGCTTAGGCAGTCCTAGAGTTTTGGATGAAAGGAACACTCATGGAACCTCCTAGGAGCCACCAGATTTGTGAACTGTTGCAATGCAGGGAAAAAGGATTATTTTACTTTCAGAACAAGAAAGAAAATGAAGGAGCAATGCAGGTTGGTTGTGAAGCCTGAGTCAGCAACTGGCTGCTCTTTAAGCTTATTCAACTGTGTCAGCTTTGCACCTGAAACAGTTTTTAGCACTATTTGTCCGCTTTGAGGAGAAATTTTACGCTGTAACGCAGACTCCTTTTCAAGCTCTTTTATGAGTGCAACACTGGAGTAACATAAGTAAAGTTGACCGTGCACTTTCCCTTTGGGAAAAGGGGTTGTTTATTTGTGTGTGTTTGAATCAATCACAATAGTCCTCGGCCTTTGAAATGTACAGCAAGGTAAAATTAGTTTACACATTAGGCAAAACTTTTTTTATTGTAATAGTATAAGAGCACTGGAATTTATGCCTTCAGAAGCAGTAGAATCCCTGCTCTTAAGAGTTTTCAAAGTGCCAAGTAGATGAAGCAGCATGTAGCATTCTGAAATGCATTCCAGGAGGTAAGCACAAGGCTTCCACAGATTTCCAGGTCCATTTCTGTGATGTTTCCTTCTAAATATTTTTGTTTAGAAGAACTTTGCTTAGAATCAGTAGAACTTTGTTTTGCGTGCAGTAGGACTAATGATTGGGAAAGCTGTTGAGTTGAAAGTGGATAAGTTAAACTTATCCATTCAGTAATCATAGAATCATATAGGTTGGAAGAGACCCTTGGGATCATCAAGTCCAACCATCAGCCCTACTCTACAAGTTCTCCCCTACACCATATCCCTGAACACCACATCCAAGATCAGATCCAATAGATAAGTTAATTTAAAAGGACAGAATAGTAGACCTTTGCTAAAGTCTTCTCTGCTACCAAGTCTTTGCTTAGATGTGGGAAGGGAGACTGGCTTTTTGCTGCAGTAGTTGCGGGTTGCTGAGGCCAGTTCTGTCTGGTTTTGAACGTTTTACAGCAGCTCAGTGTATCTGACAGCAGAATAAAAACCACCTCTTTCTCTCTAACACCACTGTACAAATGGGAAAACAGTCAGGGGAAGATTCAGGGAATGAGCTCAATTCACTAAAGTAAACTTGGGCCCAAGTTTGGAATGTTTTATCCGGTGTAACTGATCACCAGGTGCACTGCAAGGGGCAGAAACTGCTTCGGGTTACTCAGTTGCTAGTCTCCCTTTCCATTTATGGGGCTTTCCCCCTCAGACAGGAACACGTGCTAAGAAAATAATTACCTCCTTCAAATCAAGCCATGTATTTTTGTGTTTGAGCATTTCTTTTCTAGCAAGTGACTCAGCTGCTGAAGTGTTTTGACTGTTGAATGACTTTTTTACTCACCAACTAAGTCTAGGAAATGGCTGCTTTCTGCCCGCTTCTGTAATTAAATCCAGAAACGCGTTTACATGATGCAGCAAGGAACAAACAAACAAACCTCACAGCTCATCAAGACAGCAAAATTCAAGAGACAGGGCCAGTGGCCCTGAACAAAGACTGTAGAAGCTGCAAAGTAAATTAGATTTTAAAATCTCTTTTGGTTGAATTATGTCAGCGCTTATGCTGTGCCTGTACTACTTCATATATGGAAGTTGTCAGCTCTCCTAAGGTAGGACACCACCTGCTGCAAAACAGACAGGGGATACAGGAATAAACTCTGACAAGCCATACAATAGTTCAAATATGCTACCATGGGGTAGGCGATGGCTCTTATGGTATTAAACTGTGCCTGCCCTCTGCACTACAAGGTGTTAAGTGAGACACACTTACCCCTCAGTGACACCCAGTTTGGCTGCATCACATTTGTCCCTCAGCAAGTCCGTGCCTGGTACTGCAGAATGGATAATACCAATAGCTCCATGATGTGATCGATCTCATGTAAAGCATCCAGACAGCCACGCTACTAAGTCTGATCTGAACTCCAGAGGGAGGTGTCATCTCCAGAAAGTCAAGAAGTGGAAATTTTATGTCCCTATACCCGGGACACAAAAAGGAGGATGGAAAGAGGATGGAGCCAGACTCTTAAGTGGTTTCCAGTGACAGGACGAGGGGCAACGGACACAAGCTGGAGCATAGATAGTTCCATTCAAATGTGAGAAAAAATTTCTTGGGGGTGAGGGTGTCAGAGCCCTGGAAGAGGCTGCCCAGGGAGGGTGTGAAGTCCCTTTCTCTGGAGACCTTCAAGCCCTGCCTGGATGCAGCCCTGAGTGATGTGCTCTGGGCAAACCTGCTTGAGCAGGGAGCTGGACTGAGTGATCTCTAGAGGTACCTTCCAACTCTGACAATTTTGTGATAGCCAAGTGGCATAGATAATGGTTCTATCAAATGGCATTCCCACTGGGATTGCCAGGGGTGCACATGCACCTCATGAAGCTTTTGTCAGCTTTAATATGATCCCACAGCACGATGAGGTTGCCAGCCCCGTCGGGTGTGTTTATTCACTTGCTGTGCTCAGAGCTGTGGAATTTTATAGTTATGAGAAATTCAGTCTTTGTTGTGCAGAGGTCTTTGAAGCTTGTGTTCCTCTGTGCCGCGTGGAGTAAGTGTAAGGGGAGAAACGATGAGGTTTTTCGGAGGGATGAGAATGTGCAAGTGGGCAGAAGGCAGAAGGAGAGATTACTTGCTTTATGCCCTGAGGAACTCTAATCTGGACCTACACGTTCAATCTGTGTAGGGGGCAGCCTTTTAATAAATCCTGGGGCTGCTGTAAGGCTCTGTTTGAGCCTGCAGAGGCACCTAGATACTTGCGTATGCTTGAACCTCGCCTTGATAAGCACTTGGAAGGCAGCAGGGGTTCAGCCTGGAAGCACTTCAGGGAGCTATCAGCAGCAGCCAGTGTTTTCTTTTCCCTGAACTGCTCTGTTTGCACTGTTGAAAGGCGTGACTCAGGAGGATAGCAAGTACTCCCATGCCAAATTTGTTCCCTTCTTGCTAAGTTAAACATCTGGGGACATTTTGTAAATGAAATGCACTTTCTGAACGTGGTAACGCCAGCAAGGGATCATTGTTTTATTATGTATTGATCTTATAAGTGTTCCTTTACGTTACAATGCAAACATCTTTCGTTTAACACATGGGATTTTAGAGATCATCTCATAGCTCAAATCAGTTGTCATTCAAGCAGGTATCCGTGTGTGTGTACTGAATGTATCTGAGGTCTGTGAAACCCGTTTCTCTCTCTCTGCATTCAGGATGCAAATGTGGAGAGAGCTCAGCTTTCGTGGAAACCCCAGGCTCTCTTAGAGCTGAGGCCTAAGCACTGTGCTCATTAAATAGGTCTGCATCAGAGCATTTTCAGGCTGATGTTCTTGCTTATTTAGAATGTATCTCATGTCTTGTTCTCAGAATGCAGTCCAGACGGTTTTACTGCTTCCACCACTCCACTGCCGCCTTCTGGCTGTGCAGTAACTTTATCGCTATTACAATGAATCTCTATCACGCTAGGTGAAAGCTAAGGAATCTTATTTTGTAGGACTCTCTATTTTGCCAGTAGGTCATGCTCCCTTTGAGACTTAAAACGTCTTCTCTCTCTTTAGGAATTGGATTGTGTTTGAAGTGCCCTGCTGGGTATTTTTGTCCTGCCGGAGCAAGTTACCCATTCCCGTGCCAGCCAGGTACACACAATCCTCTGCAAGGACAGGATGAAGCCACGGATTGCCAAGCCTGCCCAGCTGGGAGAGCTTGTACTCAGACTGGTTTAGCCCAGCCTGATGCCGAGTGCTTACCAGGGTAAGCCTCGGCTGATTTCTGTGCTTCTGTTTATATCTGTGCATATATTTCACCTCCACTGATTTTGCTTTGTGCACGGGGAGCTGCAGGTGGCGTGCTCTGCTGTGCCCAGATTTTATTTGGGTTTCTGGTAAAGCGGTGCAGTGTAGACTGTTGCAGTGGAAGGCTCTGCTGCGTGCCACGCATCCCATGGTGAGAAACAGCATGACCTGGGTGGATAACCCACTTTTCTTTTGGTCGGAAAAGTGTGACACAGCCAGTCTGCTCATAGAGTTGAGTTTTCAGTATTTCTGTGTTACCGATTGTCAGTTACATCGCCGTCAGCCACAGCATCAAGTGTTTCAGCTTTTTCCCTTTGCAGCATTCATCCAAATATTCTGGGAGGACACAGAGATTGTCTCCCTCTTGCCTGAAAATATTTAGTCCCAACCAACCGGCTGTGTTTTGGTTAGGTATGTGTGCCCAGTGGGGTCATCCAGCCCTCATCTTCCCACCAATGCCTGTCCCCCAGGAACAGTTGGCAATGACTTCAACCTCTTTGATAAGTCCCAGTGTGAAATGTGCCCGGCTGGATTTGTCTGCCTGAGAGGTAGGTGGTACCCGGTATCACAGAGCCCACCAGTTAAATACTGGAGTGTGTCAAGGAGGTTTCACCGTGGTGGGAAATGGGGAAAAGTTGCCTGCTGGTGTTACTGCAGAGAACGCCGTGCCCGCTGGAGAAGCTGATTTTAATGTTACTCTGAAGTTTTCTCCCTGTGCCACCCATGGTTATTCTTTTAACTTCATGACCTGGAAATGGCCGGTTTTTACAGTCTTGAAAGTTTGTAGCTTATTGGTGGCTTCTTTGCCTAAATGTCTGTGCCAGCTTTGGACGGTGGCACTTGAGCTGAAGAACAATTGCTTTAGTAACCAGTTCTGTGATAGAGCCTCTCATCAGCAGAGGAAGTAATTATTGTTATCCCATTTAAAATAAAGAAAAGGCTCAAAATGAGAAGATGACTTAACTCGGGGTCATCCAGCAGGACTGAAAAGAGAACAAGGGACCTGAATTGTGTGAAACCAGTGCAGTACCCAGTTGGCTATTAAACTTATCTTTGCGTTTACAGGAACAGGGGGGAAGCAGAAGCCTCCCATTCCGTGCCCAGTTGGACACTACTGCCCACCAGGCACAAAGCACCCGATGCAGCACAAGTGTCCCCCAGGCACCTGGAGCAACAGGACAAGCCTGGCCTCAGAAGAGGAGTGTTTTCTGTGCCCCACAGGCTGGTTTTGTGTGGGAGGAGCCCATATCCCTACTGGGATGTGCAGCTCGGGCCACTACTGCCCTCAAGGTAGGCAGCTTTTTGCAGGAAGGAAGGAGATGTAGTTTATTTTGGTATTTGGAAATGTTGTGGACTCTGATGTAAAGTCAGACGCTGACTTTATCAGGATATTTTTTTGCATCCAAATATTTCATTGTGGAGTCGGACAGCAAATTGTCTGTTCTATATAATCGATATTTTAAATCTGTGCAGTTTGAACTGAGTATATTGGTGTCATTCGTTTTCTTTCCCTTAATTTCCAAAGAATTAAAATGGGTAGTCAAGTGTCTTCTACAAGCACAAATCTAAATTTGAATCTTTCTGCAAACATTCTGCAATATTGGCTGAACAGTGGGTTTTTTGGTGATGGTTGTTCTCAGAGCTGTGAGTGGTGATTTGTTTATATATAAAAATATGTATTAACATGTAACTCACGTAAATAATAGTAATGAAGAACAGGGGGACTTACAGCCTTGTGTCTTCAAGGTTGCATTAAGAATTATGATGGTTCTCTCCATTTTTTGGGAAGGTGCGTGGAGGGGCACGCAGTACCCCTGCCCTGCAGGAACTTACAGCACCAGGCTGGGGAATGGCAGAGTGGAAGATTGCTCTGTTTGCCCTGCAGGAGCTTTCTGCACCAGTGGGACCTCCAAGCCAGTTCTGTGCCCAGTGTAAGTACACTACATGTGCTGCAGTAGTTGCAAATCTCAGACACCCACGCAGGTAAAAAAGACAATATTTCTGCATGGCATTTAAGAACAAATCTTATTTTTAGGTAATATCTTTCTGCACCAGAAGTGCTTGCAAGTTCCTTTCACGTTGCACGTTACTGGGTGGTTCAGGCAATTTTTTTTCCGAATCGGGCAGCTCCAGAAATGGTAGATTCCCTCTTTATAAAAGACTAAGAATGCATTGTCCTTTTCTTGGTCGCTTTGTTGCCTTTTGTGACTCTCCCTTCTGTTGTATTTCTTCCTGCAGAGGAACCTTCCGTGTGGAACGTGGTGCAGAAGTGGCTGCCGACTGCATCCCTTGTCCTGGAGGGTATCGCTGCCCTGAGCTTGGCACTGTTACTCCTCAAACATGTGGTGCTGGCAACTTCTCAGTAAGTAGTAATAATTTTATCCTGGCATCTGTTCAGCACAAGGACTGAATTTTGGCAGAAGGGACAGCTTCAAGGGGAGGTTGAGCCTTTGAGTGCCTCAAAGGAGACACCGGAATGAGCCCGTCTCCTTGATGAGTCAGAGTATTTGGAGTGATTGTGTACAGGTGCTTTAAACAATATTGGTCACCTGTGCCTGACCCTTGTGGAAGTGCCTGAAGAAGACAGTGGGAGTGTCCCTACACTGTCAGGTTTGGAGCTGCTCCAGGCACGATGCTGAAAGTACGAATCACTTGTGTAATACTGCTTTTGCTCTTATTCCCACTCCAGAGGATTGCGCTGGTAATCTAAGTACGTCTGTCATGTGTCTGGCAGTGTGTGGTCGGAGTCGATACTTTGGGTTTTCATGATCCGTTTTAACCCTTTTCATTTTAAGTAGTGGGGTGGGGAGTCGCAGAGAGCAGACACTTGTATTTAGGTCCTGCTCCAAAGGAAGTATTCGATTGCAGTGGAGTTAAACTATCAGTTGACTTTGGAAGGTAAAACAACAAGATGGAGCCAGCCGTGGCACAGCTATTGTTACAAACAGGTGCTAAGACTTTTTTCTTATTTATCTGCCCCAAACTGTCATGAATAATTATACTGGTAATTGCTGTATTTCCCTGTTGATGGGAAATAGGGTTGTCACTCCTGTCAAACGCCCCCAGTATCTCTGACCAGGCCAGTTTTCTATCGCTGTGCAAATTGGGTAGTTATTACTGAAACCCTTTATTAAGATTAAAGAGGAGAGAAATGGTGAATGGAGATTTACATAGATTAGTTCTCGTTTGTGCTTTGGAGTTCAGTGCAACCGAGAAAGATGAGTGAATGTGTCTGTGTTTTTCTCTGCTGCTGCTGGCAAAGGGTGTTGGATTGACTGTTCTGAGGATCAGAACCTTCCGTGTGGATAATCTGCAGGCAGCGCCAGGAATTATTTCTTCTTTGTGATTTCTTACTCTAACCATTCTATGATTCTATGAAGCACAGGCTTTCTTGCCTGCGGGGTGAACACACTGAATTGCATGCTCTTTGTTGTTCGTAGGTTAGGCTAGGTGGAATTATTAAAGGCAAGTTGCTGTGTTTCCAGTAGTATTACTGAGCATAATGGGAAATGTCTCATAAAAGCAGGGTCGTGTCATCACTTCCCAAGGACAGTGTGGCTCAGTGGCCATGGTTGTGTGGACTGTTTTGTTTACTGATAGAGTCTGTGGAGTTGATTGCATTAATTTATTTGGGTTTATGCCTCAATGCGGCTTGCCAAATGTGCAGGGGATTCTTTTGCTCCCTAGAAGTGGAACCGTGTGCCTTTCATGTTTTAGGACCTAGGTTCGGTCTCCTGCTCGCCTTGCCTTGTTGGACATTACTGTGCTAGTGAGCAAACCAGCCGGGAATTGATGCTCCTTGTTATGGTTTGCCCAGCGGGTCTCCTGTGCCCAGAAGGACAAGCAGTTGTCCCAGATGCCAGTGGAAATGCCTGCCCAAGAGGATACTACTGTCCCCGGGGAGATACTGTAAGTGAGTCTGCTTTGGTCTCTGGGGTTCATTCTTTTCTCATCAAGCTGGCTGTACAGTTACAGTCCGCACTAGAAGTAATCTTGCTATGGGAGCCTTTCCTAATCCATTTTTACCGATTTCTGTGCTCCCTTGGTGCCTCTAGATCCTTGAAGTATTTGCCCTACGTGAAACTGTTCATAATACTGCAATAACGTTTTCTGAGATGCCTTATGTAGTGCAGAGGACTGGATCCCCATTCTGTTACACCGTCCTTTCAGCATTCACACCAGATTCCTAGGGTTGCTCTTGAGCGTTTGTTCCAAATTACTGGGAAGAATTATTTTCACGGCTTCAGCTGCTGTAAGTTTGCCTTGTGGGATGCAGCGGTCCTATTGATATTCCAAAGACCCATTTTTTGATTTTATTTCAAGGGCTTGCGTGCTACACCTTGCCCCAATGGGACCTATGGTGAGCAGAGGGGTCTGAGCAGCGCTGATGAGTGCTTGCTGTGCCCCGCAGGGAAGTACTGCTACAGAGATGGAATCGAGCCTGTGGGAATTCCTCACCCTGTAAGTTTAGCCCAGGTTCTCCAGACTTTCTTCTGTAAAGGCTGGGACTTAATGGAACAAGCTTAATTAATGTTCTCTGTTCTTACTTTGTCTTCTGCCTGTCAGTGCAGGCAATAAAAGAGAGTTCAAAGGACAGGCGTCGGTGCTGCTCTGTCTCTAATGTCTTGTGAGATCTTTCATTGGGATTCTCTTGCATCTGGAAAGAGTGAACTCTTCAAATATTAATAGCTGTTAAAAAAAGAAATCTCTATTAAGGGTGAAAAACAAAAGTTGGATTCTGTTCCACATGAATGAACCCGTGTTTTTGAGGGAGTTGATAATGTTTACCCAGTTACAGCTGTTTTCCAAGCGTGGAAGAAGATAATCTTCTCCACAGCTGAACAGGCAACATGTAGGGCCTGTCTCAGTGACAAGATTTTAGCTTAAAATGATCTCGCCTAAAATAATTATCCTATGTGGTCAGAATTTACTGATAAGATTGTGAATTCCTTTCCTTCTTTTTTGCCCATTTTCTTCCAGTAAAAGAAATGCATGTTTTTCTAATAGTAGATGAAGCTTGGATCTTTTGGGGCTGAATGTTAACAGATAGCGTTTCCCTACTCAGGAAAAAAAAAATACCAAAGCCATGCCTGATTCTATATTTCCTTTCCAGACAGGTAATTGTCCACCTGGCTACAACTGCCCTCCGGGAACTGGGTTCCCTTTCTCCTTCCCCTGTAGGCCAGGCTTCTTCTGGGATAATTCCAGCGTAGAGGGTGAAGACGCTTGCAGACTATGTCTCCCTGGGTACTACTGTGATTCTCCTGCCATGTCAGAGCCCAAAACCTGCCCAGCAGTGAGTTGGTCTTTATTGGTTATCTAATGGAAGAAGCTGCTGCGGGGGAGTCTATTAAATATAAGAGCCTTTAATGCTGTATTAAGCTGCCTTTGTTTTGCAGGGGTTTTACTGTATTGAAGGCAGCTCTAAACCTGAACCCTGCCCTGAGGGGACATATGGAAACAAGAAGGGGCTGTCTGAACCCTCGGAGTGCAGCCCCTGTGGCCGTGGTTTCTACTGCGCTGCTCCGGGACAAACTAGACCCGGTGGTCCCTGTAAGGCTGGATTCTACTGCCAGGGCAAGGCCCTGACTCCAGTAAGTCACAAAGGAAGTTTTTCTCCTCCTATATATAATTGTGCTTTGCTGGTGTGGCTTTTTTTCCACATTTTATTAATCCAGTGACTTCAATAGTCACAGTTTTGTACTGCTCACATGCAAGTTTATGGTATGAGAATCACTTGTGTTGCCCTCAAGGAGCATGTAACCGTGTCATATTTTTGCTGCTCAGCACTAACACCCTCTTAACTGAAAATGTAGCCCAGTTAAAAGGCTACAGGTGAAGAGGTCAGTGGGTATGAATCATATGGCCTGATGCCTTCACTATTTTAGCCCCATTTGCTCCCTTTTTTTGAATGATGTCTTTTCCAATTTCAGTTGCCCACAGACGGTGTGACGGGAGATGTGTGTCCTGCTGGGGCGTACTGCCCACCCGGCTGTCCCTTACCTATCCCCTGTCCTCCAGGAACGTACAGCAACGTGAGTGGGTTGAGAAGCCTCCAGGACTGCCTGGACTGCCCACCTGGGTGAGAGTCATCTTCGAAGAGTGGGGCTCAGTTCTGTCCCATTACAAAGGGATTGTCCAACCCTCAAATCTGTTGCCTCAGCGGCCTGTCCTTACCTTCAGCCCTCTTACAGAGCTCCTCTGTTCCCAGGGCTCCCATGGCTACATCTGTGTATCAGGAGATTTACAAACAGGAATACTAATTTTCTGAATTGTCTTGCAGATTTTGCTGTTCACTGCCTTCTGTCAAGACTCATTATCTCTGTAGTGCAGGATGGCTTGACCTAGCAGCTCTTGCTTAATCTTTCTTGTTAATACTAATTGGGTGGTCCTTTTTATATTACCAGTATTACATATATATAAATATATATATATTCGCCAGTATAATTCACCACCCTCTTGCATTCCAAAATTACACATCTGGTTCTGAAACAAAAGCTTGTGGTGGTTTTCAGCTCTCTGTGAGTGTGCACTGAGTATGTGCTGCTGGTAAAGCCCAGGGAGGAGCGGTCTGACTTCGAGGTGGCCACATCTTTATGCTGTCAGGACAAACGGCGTGTGTGAGATCATCTGGGACTTGGTGGCACAAAACTTGCAATTTTTGTGCTTTTATTGTGTAGGAGGAGACCAACTAGAGTTGAGTCATAGATCTCCATGGGGTGGACTCCAGAGCTTTGAGAGAATTTAAAATTAAAAAACTCCATCCTTCTATTTTTTACTTTTTCTTTACTCTGTTTTTCACAGGAGAGGTAGCCAGGAAACCAGAGCAAGAGGCTGCTCTGGTATTCACATTCTGTCCAGAAGTTGGAGGGAATGCCATCAAAGTCCCCTTTTTTGATATATTTTTAGCTCAAAGCTGCAGAGGTTTGAAAAAAACCCAACATTTAGGTGCTTTTATGATCTTTATTTGGAAGTTTGTGCAGACCCCACTCCCTGATTATGCAGGGGAGAATTATTACCGGGATAGAGCTACTGATTGTGAGAGGGTATGATCTTTAAAAAGCACTTGTGAGAAGTAATCCGTATCCTCTGTAACTCCCTTTCAAGGCCAGTAAGCAAACAGGAAACAGGTCTCTCAAATCCCTCTCCCCTCCCCCACTCAGTCAGAAGGACTGCAATATTGGGACTGTGCTGTCCAGTCACCAAAGGATGTTGTTGCTACCCAAGGTTTTTGTTTTTTCCCCCCATAGCCTGTATTGTGATGGGACAAACAACCAAGCTCCCTCGGGACCCTGTGAACCTGGCTACTTCTGTACAGGAGGTGCCAAAAGTGCTCTTCAGGAAGTGGTGATGGAGGGACATTATTCCTTGACAGGAGCTTTCAAGCCAGAGCCGTGTCCTCTTGGCAGCTTTCAGCCTGTAAGTATGTAACTGTCCACAGTGTAAGATACTTGTGGGGATGTCAGAGCCCATGGAAACTGCATATGCATCGATAGAAACTCAGGAGAGTTTGTGCAGATCCCACTCCCTGATTATGCAGGGGAGAATTATTACCGGGATAGAGCTACTGATTGTGAGAGGGTATGGTCTTTAAAAAGCACTTGTGAGAAGTGATCTGTATCCTCTGCAACTCCCTTTCAAGGCCTGTAAGCAAACAGGAACCAGGTCTCTCAAATCCCTCTCCCCGCCCTCAGTCAGGGGGACTGCAGAGATTTGGTTTTGTAAGTGTTGGGCTTAAAAACAGGGAGTTTTCTCCTAAAATAGGTAATCACCTCCTTTGCTTTTGTCCTGCAACAGAATTCTGTGCAGAACTGAAAAGGTTTGCGTCGGGCAACCAGATCTATCAGTCCAGCGCTGGTGTCTGTAGCTCATTTGGTTGTTTCTCTTAAGGTTTCTTTTATGGTGGAAATTGAGACGTGAGGTGAGGAGCTGAGTGTGAGTGAATTAACATGTGCTTTAGATCAGGGCTGTGTCTGCCCCTGCTTTGGTGGTGCCAGGTGCTATTCAGATACCGCAAGTCTGCATTTGGACTGCAGTTCATTTGCTTCAGGGTGTTTATTTTGTAGTAGGGAGTCTCTGGGTGTTGGTAGAATGTGCAGTTTATTCATTCATGTGGTAGGCATTAATGCTCTCCATCTGCCATGTTCTTTCTGTGTTTCCTTTCCAGGGCCGTGGTCAGTCTCTTTGTAGGGACTGTCCAGAGGGTACATTCTGCAATGAGACAGGCCTGGCTGCACCCCAGGATTGTCCCAAAGGGCATTTTTGCTTGGCTGGAAGTTTCTTGCCTCTCCCATGTCCAGCAGTAAGAAGGAAATATGGGCCTGTTTTTCAAATAGTATGCTCATCAGGCTTCCAGGCCCTCCCCAGGGGGTGTTCATTGGTTGTCTCTCTCTCTTTGTGCAGGGAACTTACACAGATGTGGTCAGAGCAGGTTCGTGCAAGCCCTGCCCAGCAGGGATGTACTGCAGCGTGTCTGGTCTGACTGTGCCAGAAGGACATTGCCAACCAGGGTATTACTGCATTCAGGGTTCCAGCAGCTCCTCACCTGTGAGTTCTGTGTATCTTGCGTTGCTTCCGATGTTTTGGCACTACAAAAGCTTTTGTAAACCTTATTAATTTTATTTTCCTTGCTTCAGGTGGGTCTTCCCTTTGGAGATCTTTGCCCGAAAGGACATTATTGCCCTGCTGGCACAAGGCACCCAAAAGAGATGCCATGCCCTGCTGGCACCTGGAATGGACAGAGAGGAGCCCGAGATGCCACTTGGTGTCTGCCTTGTGCCCCTGGGTTTTTCTGCAATATGTCTGGCCAGGATGCTCCTGTAGGACTTTGTGCACGAGGTGAGACAAAGCCAGAGCTTCTTTAATGAACTAGAAATTCAATTGGTTTTGAACGGGAGACAGAACTCAAATACTTTCTGCTTTTAAGGCTATTACTGCACAGGAAGGACGAAGACTGAAAAGCCAGAGGATGGTATCTCTGGAGATCTCTGTCCTCAAGGACATTTCTGCCCTGCAGGCTCAGCAGCACCTTCTCCCTGCCCCAGTGGAGAATACAGTAATGCAACAGGTCAGGAAATGGGTCTTTGCAACTTCAGTGTGACTTGGGGGAGCTAGAGATGCAGATCATACTTTACGTCCGTATCCAAGAATGTCTTGGTGGCTGCTGGACATTATGAGCATTTGGTATTTGGAGGGGCCAGAGAAAGGGTGTTGGAGGGTTTTTGCAGTGGGTTTTTAGTTGTTTTTTTTAATGGTGTCACGTGGGGAATATATTTCACCCCTGCAGTAGGTCACGCGTTAGGATTGTAGCAGCGACAATGTACAGAACGCTAGTAAGCAGTTAACCAGATAGCCTCCCTGTTCTGCCTGCCACCTCATGGGGAGGTGTGAAGGTTACTGGCACTCTGGGGCTGGCGAGGTGGAGTTGAGACGCTTGCTGAATCAACCACTCCTGGAAGAAGGTTGATGTTTAAAGGCCAGTTACTGCAGGAGGGCTTACAGAGTGACTTTACTTCCATTTCTACTTCTTTTTAAGTGTACAACCAGGCAAAGGGAAGGGAACATGATATTTTTCTTCCACTTTTGTGCATTGTTCTGTTTAATTCCTGTGTTGCCTTCACAGGTCAAGATAAGTGCTTTCCTTGTCCTGCTGGGTTTCACTGCTCAAAAGGACTAAGACGTCGCTGTCCTCCTGGCTTCTATTGCCCTGAGAAAACTGGAGTCAGATTTTATCCTTGTCCCCCTGGGACTTATAACCCCTTGTATGGACTCAGCCAGGCCGAGAGGTGTCAGCAGTGCCCTGCAGGTGAGGAAACGACGGGGTACTTCTGATTACTTCTGATTGTCCACATAGGACAGTGTCTAAGGGGATGATCTCTCTGCTCATCTCTTTTCCTAATCCACTGATGTGTGTTTCACCTCTAGGAAATCCAAATATAAAAATATGCAGTCCAAGGAGGTTCCTTCTCCCACTGATGGTGTCCCTCGATGAACCACGGGTGTTTTTTAGGCTCTGCAGAAGAGTTTGGTTTACACCCAGGGTTTTCCAGAGGAGTGTGGTCCAAGTTGGAATGTGGTTTTGTCCCAGTTGTGCTGGTGCTGAGGGACTGGCTCTCTCAAAGTCTTCCCCTTTATCTTCTAATCATCATATGCAGCACAGCAGCTCTCCTGGTTTTTCTTCTAGTTTACCGGTAACTCTTTTCCCTCTGTGATCTTCCAGGAATGTTCTGTGAAGAATGGGGATTATCCTCTCCAAGTGGTCCTTGCTGGCCAGGATTCTTCTGCACAACAGGTATTGAATTTAGTGTTCACTGCGCAAAAAGGGAAGTGAAAAAGTAGGATTTTTTTTTTTTCCTTTAGGAATTAGTTTTTGTGTGTTCTCTGTACAATCTCTCCCTGGCCTTTATTGCAAGATAGTTCTGAGGAATGAAGCTATGTGGTAAGGTTATATTTACTCACATCAGAAGTTTCTCTAGTCAAATACCTGCTTTCTGAGGCTAGTGGAAGGACTTAGGCAAAAATACAAGAAATAGACTCAAATAAGTTGTTACCGTAGGAATTTGACTGTTATGAACAAGTTTGCTGGCAGCTTTCAGCTGGTGTTTGTTAAAAATAAAGGTATCGTTCAAGATATCTTTGGCCTATCTTCCTCATGTAGGAGCAAGTGCCCCAAACCCTAATGGAGTCACAAACACGAGCACTGGTGGCCCGTGCCCACCTGGACACTTCTGCCCAGCTGGCACAAGCGTCCCACAGCAGTGCCCTGTGGGCACTTACTCAGACAGGTAAGCCTCTTGCTTCTGCTGTTGCTAATTTTCATTTTCCTTTTCTTTTGGGTTTCTCCCTCAGTCCTTTAAGCAACAGTGTGCAGCTCAGTAAGGCTCATCAGATGCATCTTTGTGTTAATAATTAAAGCTTCATCGTTGTTTTTGTTTGGCGGGAGGCATCGGCATCTGCTGAACTTGCACAGTTGCCAACAGGAAGCCTGCTTATGTCCCTCTCCAGGCTCTACAACTGGCAGGACTCTGGCTGCACTGTGTGTCTATCTGGCCATTACTGCAGCTCTGCTGGCCTTACGGCACCCTCGGGACCCTGCTCAGCCGGGTACTACTGTCTGTCCGGAGCTTCCTCACCATCACCTCTCGGTGAGCTGACTGTGTGAATGTCAGTGTCTTCATCTGCCTCTGTCCAGTAATTAGAGGTTTGGGCAACAGGTAGCCTTAAATATGCCACATTTTTCCCTGGTATTCCTGCCCCTGCCTTATCTCAATCATCCGGGCTGTCTCTATCAATTTGGGTTGAGTTAATTTGTACCAATGCGTACATGCCAGGGATGAAGCAGCAGATGATTCTGCAGTCTGTGTTATCGAATGAGATACTTGCATTAAACACTGTGAAAGTTATGGGTACCTGCCTGTAATGGACACAATCTGATTCCTCCTTGTCTCTTTAGTGTGTCTCAGAAATAGTAATTTCCAGGGAAGAGGTCCATATTAATAATTCCATGTTCTCTAGAATTCCTGGTATACGTGAAGCAGAGTCTTGAGAAAGCTAGTCTGTTAAGTATGTCTTGTTGTGGCTTTGCCTCTAGAGCAGGGAGGGAAGAGATGTGGTGACACTGCATCAAATGATTCCGAAGCTGGTATACGGTGGCCATTCTAGTTACTGTTTTGCATCCTCTTGATCTTCTGGGATCCCAGAGAAGACATGATCCCGCCCAGTGGGGTATTAGCTCCCTTTCTTGGCATTGTCTGTCTCTCAGCAGCTCCCTTTATCAAGCATGTCTCTTTCTGTGTCCTAGGTCTGTGGGAGAAAGGAGGCCCTTGTCCTGTGAGCCACTTCTGCCCAGAAGGAACCAGCTTTCCCTTACCCTGCCTTGCAGGGACTTACAACAACCTCACCAGACAAGCTGCATGTTTCCCTTGTGCTGCAGGCTATTACTGCCCAGAAAATACCACCAGCTACAGTATGAATCCTTGTCCAGCTGGCTTTTACTGCCCCAAAGGTGAGATGGGCCCATGGGACAAGGCAATCAATTGGCCAGTCTGGAATGTCCTTCCTAAAGGCAAAGAGATCATCTCCGTGAACAAAACATGTCAGTGTCACTGGGTCTTCACAGAAAAAAACCCAGCCTCTTAAACGACAGATTTGGCTGTTACTTAACTCCCTTGCAGTCAAACTAAGCAGTGCCCAGAGAGTGTCTTCGCTATGAGGGGCAAACTGTGCACTGTGGAAATGAGAAATGAGATAAACTGTCAAAAATGACATTAAGTGATATAACAGGATTAATAGCCAAGACAGTATTTACAGCATATGAAAGATTCTTTTTCTTTATTCCAAAGGAACGAGGTTTGCTACTGAGTTTCCCTGTCCTCGAGGCTACTATAACCCTGACCCCATGGCACAGAGCTTGGATAGCTGCTTGCCCTGTCCACCTGGGCACTTCTGTGGGAAGGAGAACTTGACGGCTGCCTCAGGAGAGTGTGAAGCAGGTGAGGCTGGATCTGGTTGGCTGTTGTATCGCACGGCTCTTCAGGGCAGTACGTTTGGTGATATTAGTCTGTTCCACATTCCACTTACGGTTGTGCTCTGCAGAACTTACATGCAAGGCCATCCCTGCTGGTTTATTCACAATAATTTACAGGGCTCTGTCATTGCTAGAACTTCTCAGATGTGTTCTTTTCTCAGGTTGGTTTTGCATCTCAGCTGCTTGGATCTCACGGCCTTTTGATCTGGATAACTACACCAGTGCCAACTGCCTCTGTCCAGCCACTGCCACTGGAGGGAAGTGCACAGCTGGTTTCTATTGCCCCAAAGGGAGCACGGAGCCTCTTCCTTGCCCTCCAGGGTTTTACTGCAGCATCTCAGGTTAGTGTCTATTGTGAGGAGAGTTAAAATAAAGGCATTGTGCAGACCAGGAAATGTTCACCCAAATGCGTTTCATTTGCTGAGCACCACTATCCTTTTTGTCTTTCAGGTCTGTCTGTCCCCAGTGGGGAATGTGGTGCTGGGTTTTACTGTAAAGGTGGAGCAGCTCTCCCTAAACCAACAGATGGTGTGACTGGGAATATCTGCCCTGTAGGGACTTACTGCAGTAAGTATCCAGCAGCAATTGGGACTAAAAGTTTCATATCACATACTATCTGAAATACTGAAAATTTCGTGTCACATAATTGAAACACTGATGGGTGATTTTGAGACCCTGGTGGCCAACTTGGGGTCTGACCAGAGTGCCTGAAGTCCCAAATTCTTCCCCTAGTCCTTCCCCCTAGCCTCTTTTGATGAAATGGTGACAAACTTGTCTACCTTCAGAATGTAATTAGCTTCATCTCCCTTTCCCTTGGTAAAATGAAGCTACTAATGTCTGTCCCCTCCCATGCAGCACTGTTTGATCTGTGAATAAAATATAAGACTTCACTGATACTGTTTCCATGCTCATCCAACCCCTGCATGCAGCCATCTCAGTGGTTCTTTAATTGTTCGTTTCTCTCTGCCTTGCTTCTGTTCTCACAGCTGCAGCATCAGCGGTACCCAAGCTCTGCCCAGCTGGCACCTTTTCCAGCCTCCCAGGAAGGAGAAAGCTTTCCGAATGCCAGCCTTGCCCCTCTGGCTTCTATTGCAAAGTACCTGGCCTCAGTGCCCCAACTGGAGAATGCTGGGAAGGTAAATCATAAACTGCGCTGCAGATTGACAGAGTCTCTGGGGACATGCTCAAAGGAGCATGTGGTTGTGTGTATTGGATGGGATAAAAATAAATGTCTTTCTGTGAGTCCCTGGTTTAGGCTGGAAATGCCGCTCCCATGCTGGGAGAGGAGACAGGAATCAGAGAGGTGCTGTGGACCGTTCTGGCATCCAGAAAACAGGAGTTCCCTTTTTCACAATATTGTTCTGTGCATCCTTATACTAGAGATGGCTGCTTTTTATTCACTCTTGAGCCTTCCCATGGATGGTAGTTCAGAGACTCACTGCCTACCTTTGTGATTTCCTTCTGTTGACTGCAGAAGAACAATTTCTGGGTCTCTGTGAAAAGGCCATTAGAGTTTAATGTAATTCGGGTATGAAAGCAGAAATGTTAACTTCTGTGTATTCTGAAATATTGGCCAGGGAAAACTGCTGTTGAGTGGGAAAATTTTATTGGAGGGGTTTCGGTAACTGAAAAGAAACAGAAAGATCAACGCTGTTATCCCTCAGTGTTTTCCTGTGCCACCTGTAAGTTTTGTCCTGTGTTCTGGGGATCACTGGGTGGTAAGTTCCCTTTTAAAGAGCACAGCAAGTGGAAAGCGTTGGTGTGTATTTGTCCCAGCAGGAGTGTGATTCAGATCGACAGCAATTTAAGGTGAGCAGTAGATTTATTTTTTTCAGCGAGGTGCTTTGTGTGCCTGGGAGAACCTGGTAGGAGTCTACTTTTTCCTTCTAACGAGCAGCATCTCAATAGCTGGTATCACCCAGTGACTAATTTAGCTTTCTTTCTTGCAGGGTATTACTGTGACAGCCAGCAAGGGCCAATTATTGATGTTACCCTTTATCCATGCCCACAAGGTTTTTACTGCCCACCAGGGACAAACAGGAGCACTCAGTATAGCTGCCCCGCAGGAACCTTTGGACCAAGGCAAAAACTGAAAACTCTGAGGGAATGTCAGAGATGCCCACCAGGAAAATACTGTGAATTCTCTGGACTTGCTGCACCAACAGGTATGTTGCTATTCTTCTGAGCATATTCACTGCCGCTAGAAAGTCACGTCACTGGCTGGTGGCTAGTGCTGGCAATTGGAGTTAGGACTCCAGGGTTTTGATCTCTGCTAAGGTGAGCTGTCCCATTTTACTTGTCAAGAACTTTCTAAAAAACAAAAAAATACTTTTTTTTTTTCTAAGCAAGAAGTGAGAGAAGGACTGCAAAAAGAAGAATTCTCTGTATGATACCTCATCAAAAAATCCAGTAGGGCATTTTCCATGACTGTATTTTAATCTGTGTGCTGAAATTTGCATTTATGTGCCAATTACTTTAATATATTCACATAGTTGGTATATATTACTCTGTTTCCTAGGAGACTGTGCTGAGGGATTCTGGTGCAAAAGCGGTGCCCAAATAAGAAACCCCCAAGATGGAGAATCAGGACTTCCTTGTCCTCCTGGTCATTATTGTCCTGAAGGTCAGGCGCTTTGCTAAAGCATAATTGGTTTTTTGCATTCACAGAAAGCAGAGGTGGTATTTCCTCACTGCGGTGCAATTGATTTTGCCAGGTGCCCCGCTTCCGTTACAGTGTCCTCCTGGCACGTGGGCTGGCAGTGAAGGCAGGAGGAGTGCGCAGGAATGCCAGCCGTGCCCTGGGGGCTATTACTGCAACAGCTCTGGGCAGAGTGTCCCCTCAGGACACTGCAGCCCAGGGTAAGTAGGACAGCATCACATTTATGTACTCTGTGTAAGAAGAGGTGTACTACAAGGAGTCTTCTCGACCCTCTTGAAATAAAGAGAGTGTCTTCTTGTATTTGTGGCTGCAGGTACTACTGTGTCACCCGGGCCCAGACCCCAGCACCTACTGATGGCCTCTCAGGAGCTCCGTGTCCAGTCGGTCACTTCTGTCCTCTTGGATCCGTGAGTCCAGCCCTGTGCCCCCCTGGCTCCCACATGCCACACACCCACGGAGAGCAGTGCTATCCTTGCCCAGTGGGTGAATATTGTGTACCTGGTGAGAAGCCACAGCTGTGTCCCCAGGGTGAGTTACAGTTCCCACTTAAATGTCTGGTTTGTCTTTGATTTCCTAGAACAGATTCTGATCTGTTCTTTCTTTTCCAGGGTATTTCTGTCCCAAGGGCACAGCTCTTCCAATTGCTTGTCCGGCTGGGTCCTATAACCCTTCACAAAGGCAATCCAGCTGCCTCCCCTGTCCTGGAGGGTAAGATTCAGACAGTGAGCTTAGTCTTGTGTGTATAGTGATATTATAATGTTCCTATTGGAAATACACTAATATTATACTATAACTATTGGAAATTGTTTATCCAAACATCATGGAGCAGTGTGCAGTGGGAAAATAACTTGTCTCACTTGTCTCTGAGAAGAAGCAGAGCAATTACTAAACTCTGTTAAGCAACACTGTATACTTGATTATGGGACCAGGCAAAGTCCCCAACCCAGGTACAGCTACACTGAAAGGGAATTTAGATCAGAAGGCTGTTCAGAGCAAGGAAACCTTTGGCACCATAGACTTTTTTTCATGTCTGAAGTGATGGATGGTTCCCTTGGCAACGGAGTGGTAGAGGCCTGTTGAAGGGAAAGAGGATCTTGTGTATCACCTGATGCCAAGTCTGTTTTTTCCCTGGGGGATTCATCTCCAATTACTGACTGGATTTGACCTTGTTTAACTTGTACAAGTTGATAAATCACAGCCTGGGTGTGTTATGACTCAAGTTAAGAAAATTATGTCTCTGGATTTTGCAATTATGCCATCAATTTGGCATACAAGGAAACAGCTAAGAACGTAGTAATATGCATAAGTAGGTCTCTTTTGTGGTCAATACAGCACAGGGCAACAGCCACATTAGACTGGCTAGTCTCACCATAAAAACACTATTCGGGTACTTATGGAAAGAATATTGCTAGAAAATGTGGGGTTTTTTAAATGTCTTTTTTTTTTCCCCCTTTTTTTTTTTTTTTTTTTTAATCTCCCTTGGACCAGATTCTTCTGCCCCCAAAATTCCTCTTCCTTTTTGGAGAATGAATGTTCAAGCGGCCATTACTGCCCTCCTGGTACTGCATTTCCAACTCAGTTCCCATGTCCTCAGGGGACTTACAACCCACAACCTGGACGCAGCCTGATGTCTCACTGCACCCCCTGTGACCCAGGTAATGGCAAATAACCACCTCTCAGTCTTGTGACAAGATGTCGTGGTTTTGACCAATCAGACAGATGATGACCCCTCCTCCTTCCCCCCCTCCCCCCC
>VZTM01024247.1:68916-97145 GCA_013400555.1 Jacana jacana | reverse complement strand
AGGATAAGTCTTATGAGGATCGATTGAGGGAGTTGAGGTTGTTTAGTTTGAGGAAGAGGAGGCTGAGGGGAGACCTCATCGCTCTCTACAACTGCTTGAAAGGGCACTGCGGAGAGGTTGGTGCTGGTCTCTTCTCATGGGCAATGAGCGACAGAAGGAGAGGGAATGGCTGCAAGCTGCAGCAGGGTAGGGTTAGGCTGGACATGAGGAAAAAGTTTTTCACAGAGAGAGTGGTCAGTCAGTGGAATCAGTTGCCCAGGGAGGGGGTGGAGTCCCCATCCCTGACCGTGTTTAAGAGTAGATTGGATGTGGTGTTGAGGGATATGGTATAGGGGAGAACTGGTAGAGTAGGGCTGATGGTTGGACTCTATGATCCCAAAGGTCTCTTCCAACCTGAATGATTCTATGATTCTAATTTCAGACTTTAATCGGTTAGAAGAGGCCCAGCTAAAAAAGTAAAACTACTGAACAGAAAATTGGTTTGTTTTACCTCAAACCAGGACACAGGAGAACACCTGAAAATGTATATTGAACGTTCCTGATCTTCAGCAGACGAACCGTGTAAGAGTTTGTTCTCTGAAGTATCTTTCTAGTGTCTTTTCTTCCAGTACTAATGGCATTGCGTTGCTTTCTCAGGGCACTACTGTGCATATGCAGGTCAGCCGGTCGTTACAGGGCCCTGTTTGGCTGGGTTCTACTGCAACGGAGGTGCTTCTAGTCCCACACCTACAGACGGGCTCCTGGGGAATGCATGCCCGAAGGGAAATTACTGCCCTGTGGGGTCTGCCTATCCACAGCCATGTCCTCCTGGTTATTATAGCAACTCAGCTGGGAATACAGGGATTGAAGACTGTCTCCTATGTGATGCAGGTATAATGTGGAAAGACAGCATTGTTGAGATTCTAGCAAGACACCATCATTTCTAGGGCTCCTGAGGAACTTTGTGGTTCTAGAGCAGGCACTCATGAACTGCTTTCATGGAGAGATATGTTAAGTACAGCACAGAGAGACTGCTGCTTTTCCACATAATATGATACTCAGTGAGGCACAGGCTTCTGCACTGAATTTCCCTTTGCACCCTTTCTCTAGATGCTTTCATATTTGGAGATGATCTAAGGAGTGCTCTTTGTTCAGATGTGTACACACTGTCCTTACCTACTGAAAGCATCCCCAGAAGAATAGATGTGGGCGGCATTAAACATGATGCATCAGTGATTATTTCCTCATTATGTACCTGCTATTGTCTGTCTTCTGTCACCGGTATTATTATGGTCTTTTGTGGTCCCTCTTCAGGGTATTTCTGCAATGGGACTGGACTTGTGTCTCCAACTGGATTATGTGAGGCTGGATTCTACTGCAGTGGAGGAGCCATTTCTCCTAAGCCTCCCAGGGTAAGCTGTGCTGGTATAGTGTGAAATGTTGTGTCTGTGGACCTGAAGACCATAAGGTCACCTTAATTCTTTTATCTTGTATTAAATTCTCCCTTACTGCATGATCTTCTTGGTCAGGTCCGTCTGGTTTATTGATAGTGAAAGGGGTGGAGATAGCAAAACACACCTGGCCTTTTTTCAACTTTTTCGTCTAAAAGCTGACCAAAAATAGTTCTGTCTTTGCATATTGATGCCACAGAGTGGAGTGGAATGCCTTATCAGATGAAAATTACAGAGGTTAGGGAGTGCACGGGTTTGATCAGAGTACTGCATCCGCCAGCCCTCCTCCTAGGCAAAACACTGGAAGAATTTTTATTGCTAACTTGGTAAGACACAGGGCTTATGCTGCAGCTCTGTGGGCTACAGATGAAGAAAGGGTGGTGCCATCTTCCAAATAGCCAGCCCAGTGAGATTCGTTACGGACAGAATTCTGATCCTTTATTTTGGCAAAGGATAGGTGTGCAGCCTTAGGGACTGAGGGATGAGCACAGGATGTCTAATTCTTTTCACCACTAGAATCTGATACAGGTCTTTTTGCAAGGCCACCCTCTGAGTTTGTAGACTCTAAATATGGTGTTTGCTTTCAAAGACAACAATCAGTGGAGGACCATGTCCACCTGGACACTACTGTGTGCTGGGGAGCAGCAGAGCCCAGCCGTGCCCTGCAGGCAGTTACAGCCCATCTTGGAGCACAGCACAGTGTCTGGAGTGCCCAGAGGGCTTTTACTGCACGGTGACTTCTGCAAACTATACAGATTGCCCTGCAGGTAGGTCTGATTAGCAAATGCCCCTGTGGCTATTGGGAGTAGGTTTGTCATTGGACCGGGTTGCACGAGGCACAGATTTTTTTCTAATGGACATATCAATAACCTTGGTCAAAGTACTTTGGGATTCAGTTGTTGTCTGATTGTGAAAAATGGTAAACAGAGCAAACAGTTTTGACAGTAGACCTTTATCGCACACTTTGAGATCTTCTCATTAGAAATCTACATGCTATTTAAGCTATTGCCCAGATCAGCTTTGTTTTATGCAGCCAGTGTGACATAGCTATTACAGAGTAGTGATAAATTGCAAGATGGACCCACCATCATAGCTTGGGATCAGTCCTCCTCAGAAAAAAATGACAAAGAGAATGCTATGTCTGCAGGTTGAGAATTCTTCCCACGCTACTACCAGTGTGTTAACCTTTATGAAACCTGTTTTTTCTTTCCTAGGTCACTATTGTCCCAGGAATACACAATTTGCCACACAGTATCCTTGTCCCCCTGGAACCTACAGTGAAGTTTTAAACATCTGGGATGCTTCCAAGTGCCAGCTGTGTCCTCCTGGAAGGGTCTGCTCCAAGCCAGGCTTAGCAAGACCAGATGGACTGTGCATGCCTGGATGGTTTTGTCTGCCTGGATCCACATCAAGCAAACCAGTGTTTCCTGGAAATTACTCTGGTACAAAGGGGAACAATAAAGATAAAATGTGATGATTATTATTGAGGAGGTGGTTATTACAGAGTTGTCATCTAAAGGGACCCACCCAGGTTCAGGATGGCTTACTTTCCCTTTTTGCTCTCCTTAATTTAATGCTCTGGTTCTGTTCTTCCTGAGCTCTTCAGATAAGAAAGAGTGCTTGCAATTTTTGTGTTTCAACTCAGTCTGTGTCTTTTCCATTAGCAGGCACAGCAGCTCGAGCTTCTGGGTCTGTTGGGTTGTGCCAAGCAGGAACCTTCTGTCCTGCTGGTTCATTTCTTCCTCTGCCCTGCACTCCAGGTAGGAGAAGACTCTTTCTTCCAGCACAAGTTTATTGGGTTGGGTTGGGTTTTTTGAATATTTGCACTATTTTCCTTATTGCTAAGATCAGTGGGCAATCCCGGTCTTGTGCTGTGACTGTTTGGTTCTGGTGTCTCTTAAATAATGTCCTTGCTTCGGCCCTCTGCTTCAGGTTTGTACTGCGCAACTGCAGAGCTCGCAGCTCCGTCAGGTCCTTGTGAGGCTGGCTTCTACTGCACGGGGGGCTCCACGCTCCCAAACCCTATGGATGGAGCAGTGGGGAACATTTGTCCTCGAGGCCACTTTTGTCCTGCAGGGAGTTCTTCTCCATCTCCATGTCCCTCAGGTGGGTTTGATGGCAGCTGCTGTGTGCAATTGTTTCTATGCCCGGAGCCTGGATTGCTGCTGAGCTTGTCTGAGCTTGTCCCTGTCTGAGTCCATGCCTTTACGTTCTCCAAGGGACAGCTGGTATCGACATGAAAGCTCAGCCTTTAATCCGGTGCTGCTGGGTTGGAAATGTCAGGCCTAAACATGCATTCAAACAGTACCTGCAAAAACTGCCTCTGGAGCCCCGCTCTGTGGTTTCTGTGCTGCTGTGCAGCTCTTGAGGGGGAAGCTCTTTGCTGAGCTCTTCCTGAAGGAAAGGTCACAAAGCCAAGCACAGATAAGAGCCTCTGCCACCCTCCTTGCACAGTGAGAACTGTCCTTTAATATCGCCATTAATGAGACAAAGTCTTCAGTTGAATAAGAAAGATTGTGGAATATTTGTTTCTTTCCTGGGTGAAATCTATAGTTGCATTAAGTGAGTGATTGCAGTGCTCAGACCAGAAATAGAGGGAAATTCACCTCAGCCAGCACTCGGGACCAGTGTCTGTCATCTACTCTCCTAAGGGAGTGCTGGGAACTTTCTTTGAACTCCTTCCTAACCAGCACCCTTCGGTCATCTTCTGCAAGAGGTAGCTGGGGCTAGCGTAGCTGGAAAGTTACTGCATGACTAGCTTGCGCTTGTCTCCATAGCCACCTCCAGCAGGGTCTAGGATGATGGGAGAATGTGCTTTAGGTGGCTTTTTATTTTCAGGGTCCTTTTTGGCTCATCGTGGTGGCCGGTCAGCGTGGGATTGCCAAGCCTGCGTCCCAGGGTGGTTCTGTTCTCAGCCAGGTCAGAGGTCCCCAGAGGGCTTGTGTAAAGAAGGATGGTTTTGCCCAGAGGGCTCTGCATCAGGCCAGCATTCAGGTAGGAATTCTGGGGTTGTTTTGTTCAACTCCTACAGGAGTTGCAGTGGCAAGACAATGTTAGAGTCCACCTTTGCTTACAGTTTCAAGTTACGTTCAGAAAGAGCTAGCTACGTAGATTAAAAAATGTTTTCTCAAAATTATTCCAAGTAGCACAGGTTAAGTAGTGGGTAATTGTGTGTAAATGCAGCAGGGAAAAGCAGGGGATCTTATCGAGGCAAAAAATAAGCTGAAAAAATATCCCAAGAGGAGTTTATTCCCCGTGATATCTTCACCTTTGATAAAGCAGTGCTTTTAACAACACATGGGAATTATGGTTTTTTGTTCTTTATAACTTTTTTATCTTATTAAATCTTCCAGTTCTAGGTTTGTGGTGATGCTTCCTCTAATGGCAGCTGTTCAGAACATAAGCAGAGCAGCAATGTTAGATTTGTATTATTATTTTTTTTTTCTCCTAGACTATTTGTGTCCTGTGGGTCACTATTGCCCCACTGGCAGCCCAGAGCCCATACCGTGTCCATCTGGAAAATATCAGGACCAGGCTGGTAGAAGCCAGTGTGAAACATGCCCAGCAGGAATGTAAGTGGAAGGGATTCACCCCTTCTTCTTGATGCTTTTCTTAGGAATTAGGATGTGTATTTCCTGCTGCCTTAGGCTGCTCCATCTGTTGTAACCTCTGATGTACAAGGCTGGTTTTCTTCTTTCTATTTTCATATCACCTTTCCCTTTATGGTGTCATTTTCTGTACTGCAACCCATGTATCACAGAAAGTCCAGCCTGGTAGATCTGTCTGCATTGAAATGGCCTTGAAAGCTTCTCAGCTCTCCATATCATAGAAACACAAGGTTGGAAAGGATCTACAAGATCATCTAGTCCAACCGTCCTCCTGTCACCAATACTACCCACTTTGCTACTAAATCATGTCTTGTAGCACCTCATCCAGATGCTTTTTGAACACCACCAGGGATGGTGACTCCCACCTCCCTGAGCAGGTCATTCCAGTGCCTGACCACTCTTTGGGAGAAAAAGCTTTTCCTGACATTTCATCTAAATCTCCCCTGATGCAACTTGTGGCCATTCCCTCGAGTCATAGAATCATTCAGGTTGGAAGAGACCCTTGGGATCATAGAGTCCAACCATCAGCCCTACTCTACCAGTTCTCCCCTACACCATATCCCTCAACACCACATCCACTCTTTGAGCACCACTCTTTGGGACCGTCCTTCCAGCCAGTGCTCGATCCAGCAGACTGTATGCTCATCCAGGCCACGAGCAGCCACCTTTTCTATTAGAATTCTGTGGGGAACAGTCTCAAATGCTTTTCTAAGGTCCAAATATATTATATCCACTGTCTTCCCCTCATCCAACAATTGGATCATCTTATCGCAGAAAGAGATCAGATTCGTCAGTCCTATTGTTAGTTTTCTGGGAGAAGAGGCCGACCCCCTCTTCTTCACAACTTCCCTTCAGGACATTGTAGAGTGCAATGAGGTCTCCCTTGAGCCTGGACACATTCCAGAGTCTCGATGTCTTTCTCGTGGTGAGTGGCCCAAAACTGAACACAGTACTTGAGGTGCAGCCTCACCAGAGCTGAATACGGGGGGATGATCACCTCCCTGCTCCTGCTGGCTACGCTATTCCCGAGGCAAGCCAGGATACCATTGGCCTTCTTGACCACCTGGGCACACCGTTGGCTCATGTTCAGCTGAGCATCAACCAACACTTCCAGGTCCTTTTCTGCTTCACAGTCTTCCAGCCACTTTGCCCCAAGCCTATAGCGTTGCATGGGGTTGGTGTGGCCAAAGTGCAGGACCCGGCACTTGGCCTTGTTGAACCTCATCCCATTCGTCTCAGCTAGGCAATCCAGCCTGTCCAGATCCCTCTGAAGGGCCTGCCTATCCTCAGACAGATCGACACCACCTCCCAACTTGGTGTTATCTGCAAACTTACTGAGGGTACACTCAGTCCCCTCATCTAGGTCGTCAATAAAGATACTAAACAAGATGGACCCCAGTACCGACCCCTGGGGGACATCACTTGTAATGGGATGCCAGCCGGACTTAACTCCATTAACCACTACCCGCTGGGCATGGCCCTCCAGCCAGTTCTTTACCCAGATTTTGTTTCCTCTCAAGTAATTAGCTTTCCTTTTATTGTGTAGTCTTACACTGTCACTGTCATGCAGAAAGTGTTTCTTAATCTCTGGCATAACAGAGGGAGAGAAATGGGCTGAGGCAAGACTTGGAGGGGTTTTTTTGGTAGGTTCTGTGCCCCAGAAGACCACCCCGCTGACCTCCAAGAGAACTCCTCACAAGGTGTGGTCAAACCAATAGAATGTCCAGCAGGATATTACTGCCTGTCAGGAACAAGAGCTGCAAATCAGTACCCATGCCCAGAGGGCACCTACAGTAACCAAACTGGAGTGGGAAATCCCAAGGAATGCAAGCCTTGTCCCGGAGGCACGTTTTGTGCCGGTGCAGGTAGGAATCACATCCAGATTAAATACAATCCTAGGATGTGTTGTGCCTAGGAGAGTCAAGAAGTTCCACCCGTAGCTGAAGTGTTCTTCTGTCTGCAGTTTGTATGACTTTTAAGTAACATTTGAAGTGTTCTCTGGGACCCCTTGAGTAAAGATTCTTTGTGATTATTTTAAAGATTTTTACAAACTGTCTTCTGTAATGCTTTAATTAAAAAGGCAGATTAAAGCGGTTTTGTTGTAGCGAAGATCATCAAAAGGCAAGCAGCTTAGATTCTAGGACTCATTTGGTCGTGGTTGTATAAAAGGAGGTACCGATCAGCCCAATCTGTGATTGAGAAAGCTGTTTAGGCCTTTATTTGGTTATCAGTTACGGAGAGTGTAGATGGAGCTTTGAACTGACAGTGCTAGTCATGGTAGACTCTGAAGTCACTGTGATGACAAGGCTTGTCTGGTTTGCTGAGTGCAGAAGCTGTGATTTCTGTAACGCCACTGGCTTATTTGACTTTATGTTCTTTTTCTTCAGGACTCTCATCCCCAAGCGGTCCTTGTTTGCCTGGTTATTACTGCACTTCAAAGGCCCATATACCCAATCCTGTCAGTGATGAGACAGGCAGCCTTTGCCCAGCAGGCCATTACTGCCCACCAGGCAGCAGCAAGCCAGAGCTATGTCCCACTGGCACGTTCTTACCTCAGTCTGGGATGGTTTACCGTAATGCCTGTCTGCCTTGCCCTGGGGGGAAGTTCTGCCGAGGAGAAGGCCTGGCCAGTGTTTCTGGTGAGTATTACACTCGTCTAACATCTTTTGCGTCTCCAGGTTTGGACATTTTTGTTTTCTGCTTGCTTAATCCTAATGCTGAAACTTTTTATTTCTTGCAGGAACATGTTACGCTGGGTATTTCTGTGATCTTGGATCCACACAGCCAGACCATAAGCATTGTCCTGCTGGTTTTTACTGTCCTGAAGGCTCTGAATCCCCAATCCCATGCGGCCCTGGAAGCTTCAACTCTGAGAGTGGAAAATGGCAGTCAACAGACTGTCAGGTCTGCCCAGCTGGATACTTCTGCACTGGTGAGTTTCTTCTGGTGTGTTTGGGAACTGGGGGGGTTACACAATGTGAGTCAAGATAGATACCCACTGCAGGTTTATTTCTTACAAGCTTGTCCTTAGCAGATGCAGGAGGAACAAGCACAGTAAGTGCCGCACATCACCTTTGGTCAGTGATAGTTTCTGCAGGATGTTCATTAAGTATAAATGTCTCAAATTGTTCATCTTTTCAAACTCATTTTTGGGTTATTGGTAGCAGTCTCGGGTCACCCATAACAGTTCTTGGTATTACACCTTGTTTCTTCCTTGACTCAGCTACCTCTTCTAGATGTCTCGTATGTCTTCCACCTCTCGGGGAAACAATACCCTGGCAAATAAGCACTTGATACTGGCTAGCAACCAGGGTCTCCGCTCACAGACAGCTGCTCCTTCTCAGAGGTTCTCACCATTTGTCTGTGCAAGATGTTTATTTGTTCCTCCCAGCACACAGTGGTCACACTGACAGTAACAGGTTGCCCCATCATGTTCCATGAGACAAAGAGTCTTTTCCTTTCTCAGGTGAGAAACTGAAGCAACAGGGATGAAAAGATTGAGCTAACATGAGTTTATAGCAGAGCTGGGACCACAGCTAAGAGCCTCAGAGTCATAGTTGAGACTTTTAATTGGAAGATGGGGGTTTCTATTGTTTTGATCTAGCAAAGGAAAAGAAGAGGCTTTGCTTTTGTTGTGGTGGGGTTGTTCTTTGGGCTGCTACTGCCCACCCGGCCAGACCTCAGTCTGTTCCCCATCCCTGTCCACAAGGCTTTTAATGCCTCATGTGATCTTCTTCTGTAGCCTTTGAGAAGGGGACACATCAGTCCCATCAGAACTCTTGTGTGAATAGCCTGACAAAAATGAGGAGTCCGGGGTATTCTGATAAAAAGGGATTCCCTGTCCCTAAGGGCTGAGTTTTCCTCTTAGACTCAGTGGAACACAAACAGGTTTTGAATGCCACAGCTTAAGATTCTACTAAGTCAGTATTACATGGGTCAGACTGGACAGGGAGGTGGATCAGCTTCTGCTAAGAATCAAATCAAAATGGGTTTCACAGAATACAAGGCTGTAGCAGAAGAAGCCAAATCTTTCTTCCTGCCTGAGGAAAGAAACTCAATGCCCAGGAAAATTCAAGTAACATAGATATTGCTGTGTGGCAGCTCATGCATTCAATGAAAGCGCCCAAGAAATACAGTTGCACAGGTGGAATTGAACTCCCTAGATGGAATTCCTCTAATTAAACTGTAGGTAGCTCCTTTGGAGATGTCTGTGTCCGAGCTAGTTTTCTGTACGTCCACCTGTAGCCAATGGGGAGAAAGAGGCATTTCTGAGGTGCAGTTTATCTTTCTCAGTTTAGATGTCTGCTTTTGGATGAGATGAACTGCATCTGAAGTGCATTTCCTCTGGAAGTGCTCTCCAATTACTGCAACAGGAATCTGAAGAAACTAAATCAGAAGTACGCACAATGAATCCCACGTCCTGCGTGTGGTTGAATTCACTGGAGAGGAAGGTTGCCTGTGCGTTGACAGAACGACATTGCCTGTCACCTCATGTAATATTTCCTACACAAGATGCAATTCTTTGTACCTAGGTTCTGGAGCCCGTACTCCTGAGCTGTGTCCTGCTGGGTACTTCTGTCTACCAGGTACCAACTTTAGTACAGAGCATCCGTGTCCCAAGGGTACCTTTGGCCCCAGGACTGGTGCCACTGGCGAGTCTGACTGTGAACCCTGCCCAGCAGGTGAGTGGGGAATGGGCACAAGAAACCCAGGAGACGTACGTGGAAAGGTTGAGGAAAACATGACTTCTTCCTTCATGTTATTGACTGCTCCGCTGATCTTCTGTGCAGGCCCTCACACTGAGATGGCTTTTCTGTTTGTTTTAGGCATGTATTGCTCAGTACCAGGTCTGTCACAGCCTTCTGGATTTTGCTATTCAGGTTACCATTGTGCCAAGGGAGCCGTCAGCCCAGCTCCCTTCAAACCCAGGGTGAGTGGGTGCTGGGGGGGCAGCACAGCATACCTAGTGACCTGGGGACAAGGACTGGACTGTCACAGCCTTGTAGGTTCTGGTGTAATGCTTTCCAAGCATTACTGCTTTGTAAGGGGTTGTTCATGCCTTTTACTGCTGCCCTTGAGAGCTCCTCAAATGTGATGACATGCTGCTCTTAATGTCTGATAAATTATGTTGCTGCCTACTAATAAATTCTGACAAGACTTTCGTTTCTGTAGATTGCACACCCTAAAGATGGCACCAGGGATCAGGTAGCCACACCTTAGCATCCAGTACTGTTTTTATTCAAGCCGTGGTCTTCACTTGGTTTCAGTGGCAGCAAACCTGTAGAACTCAGCTCCTGTGTGTCCATGCAGAACCTGCCACTGGTAGTACATTGTGCTAACTCTTCTTTCAGTAGCATTTTTCTCTCTTTCTCTGTATTGTTCTCAAACAGGTGGAATTTTCCATCCTTGGTCTGCCTGGTAATGACATCTGTCCTGCAGGGCATTTCTGCCCCAGTGGTTCAGGGTATCCCGTGCCCTGTCCTCCTGGATCCTTCTCTACCATGGTGGGCTTGGAGACAGAGGAGCAGTGCCAGCCCTGCCCGGCCGGACGGTATTGCAGCAGGGCAGGATTGTCTGATCTGGCCCAGACGGCACTGTGTAACGCAGGGTATGGTGAGACAGTCACTTGTTATTGGGAAGACAGCTTTAGCAGGACTGCTACAGGTTATAGTAGAGGGACAGCCAAACTAGAAGATACTGGGCCTCAATATCTCTTGTCAAATGCCTTGTGTGCAAATGTTTATACTCAAGATTACTAAAACCTCAAACACTTTGTTCTTAGCCCTTTGGGTCAGCTATGTAGCATCTACTTGGTGACCTCAGTGGATGTTTCAGAGCTGGTCCTTTTCACTTTGTTTGCCTGACATTTCTGTTTCAGCCTTATACATGTTTTATCACTGCTTTAACCACAGGTTTAGTGTATTTCCACTTAGTCTCATCATCACACTCGCTGAAAATTTGACTTGCCATCCGTTTGCCTTCTGTGTTTTATATTTCCTCCCACAAGGTGGTGCAATAACCAATGACAAAGTGGCAGTTCCAGCCTGCGTAACAATCCTTGTCCATCTCTCTCACGAGAACGCCTCATAGCAAGAGGCTATGGAAGCTCGGTCTACTTTATCAGTGAAAGAGTAGACCGTGAATCTTAGCACCTTAGAAGTTATTTCACTGTAGCATAGCAAGAATTTGTGAGGAAAGATTTCTGACAGCAGATGGCTCTTGAATCTAGTGGAAAAAATCATCATGAAATTCGGCTAGAAGTCGAAGCTGAGCTCAGACTACAAGTGAGGGCTCAGTCTGGAATGACTAAAAATAATTAGCCATGGAAACCAACTTCTTGGGAATAAGAGGGATTTGCCATGTCCCAGTCAAATTTGAAGCCTTCCCAAAAATTCATTTAACCCTAGAAAGATGTCACACCCTGGCTGTAAGGTTTTCTGGGCTGGGTGGTAAAGACTGTCGTATGATTATAAATGACCCTCGACTTTAAAAATCTGTGAAGTTCTTGCCCTCCGACAGGGTACAGTTCGTACTTTGCCTCTCCCATGTAACATCCATCACTTCTCATAGCCTGCAGTTTGTTCTAAATAGATCTTGCTTCCAGGCAAAAACCCCACAATTTTACTCCTCCTTTGTTCAGTGCTGCTCATTAATCATATGTGCTTAATCATTTCCCTCAAGGACTAGGAATTGCTTCTTCTTCAGAAACTTCACCCTTTGAATCCTTGTCCACAGCATATGCTCTTCATTTCCTTGTTGCTTAGCTCTTACGACCCCTAATAATTTTCATAGTTATCATAGAATGGTTCGGGTTATGGTATTTCCATCTTTACTTGTTGGGAGGGGTTGGGAGGGAAGTGGTAAAGGGAAGAGTCAGTGATGGCATTAAAGCAGAGGCCTACAAGAAGATTGAGGCTAAGAGGAAGCTAAGCAAAGACAGGAGGAACTGTACTTTGAGGTGAAAAATCTTTACTTTTCAAAGGCTTTTCCTTCCATAATTAGAACACTCTCTAGTCAGCTTAGTCCAAAATAGCCTTTTACCAGGATTTTCAGGTGTGCATTAAATTACAGGCAGAAGTTGTCAGCACGACTGAAATAAACTGCATTTTCAAGGGATGTTTGTTAATGTGCTGACCCTTGGTGTTCTGGATTAGTGTCCCCTCCACCTATGGCCTCTGAAAAGGGCTCATTGTTTCACATCTGAATTCTCTCTCTACAGGTATGTTTGTCTAGAAGGAAACTCTGCTCCCTGCCCTTCTGATGGGATTCATGGATACAGATGTCCCAGCGGCTTCTACTGTCCTACAGGCACTGGGCTAGAACTGCCCTGCGAGCCTGGCATGTTCAGCCCTGTGCCCGGGGCAAGTGTCTGCCTGCCTTGCCCAGCTGGTATGGCCTGCAGCACTGCTGCCACTGTGGAGCCACTCAGCTGCCCCAGAGGTGAGCAGTACGTGTGTGTGGCAAAATATCTGGTAGAGGAACGGGAAGAGGTGCCATGGATCCTTGAACAACTCTTTCTGTCTGGGCTGTAGCAGTTGTTCGCCCTAGGGAATGGCGAATTTGCCATTAGTTAGAGCAGACTTGGCATTCCCACCTCTTTCTGCTTTCTGTTTTGAGCAGTATCTCATTTGCCTCTCTCAATGTCCAGGTTACTACTGTCCAGTTCGGACTGCCGTCCCCTTGCCGTGCCCTGAGGGGACACTGAACACCTTGGAGGGAGCGCTGGCCCCCACTGCCTGCAGGCTGTGCCCGGTGGGGAGGTACTGCAGAGGAGATGCTAACTGGGAACCTGATGGTGAGTTTGGTTAATAACAGACCGCTCACAGTGGAGAGGCTGGAGGTTCGGGGCTGAGGGATGCAGGGAAGTAGAAAACAGAGTAAAGGCTATTGAAGGGCACCCTTCTACCCTGTCTCTGGGCCTGTCAGTTATTTTTTTAATCTGTTTCATTCTTCTAAATAAGTATTTGTTTTGTATGTTACTTCTGTGTTGCAGCACTATTTTCCTTGTCCCCTTAGTTTTTTCCACTTCCTTTATCTTTGCTTTTAATCCTTTTATTGCTCTTCTTTCTGTCCTCCTAAATCCTTCCCCTCCCATTTAAGCACAGAGTAATTTTCACTGGGCTAATATGCAAAGATTGCATTTTAGCCCAGTGAAAAGAAGACATTTCAATTGCATTGAAAAGAAGAAAGGCAGAACTCTTTACGCAGTAAAAAAAATATAGGGAACCAGTTAGAGAAGTGAGAAGGTGAGTAAATGCCAGATGAGGTCAGTGCAGTTAAAGAAAGGAAGTGATAGAGGCCAAAGATTGATGGAAAGGAGGGAAGGCAAACCACAGGTGATTGGCCCACGATGTCGATAGTGACAAAACAGGACAAGGACAGGCTTCAGCTTCTCTTCTCTGAGTTATCTGAGGGGTTGAGGAGGTGTCTCTTTACTGACCACACTGCTATGGACTAGCAATTGCCACCCTCTCTGTTGTGCCATGACAGGTCTGTGTTCAGCTGGGTATTACTGTGAAGGAGGAGCCACGGATTCCATTCCACGTGGGACGCCTGCCTTCCCGCTCAATGGGCCCTGCCCACTTGGGCACTATTGTCCAGAGGGTACTCATTTCCCAGTTGCCTGCCCAGTTGGGACCCTGAACAATGCCACAGGTGAGCAGGGCTCTACCTGCAGGTTTCTCCTGTGGCTCACAGTGCTGGGGAGCCTCATTGCAGGCAGCCATGTTGAGGAGATGGCCTGACAGTGACAATGTGTTATCAATTGAAGTAAGCGTTGTGGGTGCTGCGACTGCAGTGGGTGTACTTTCATCTCCCCCTCTCATTGGCCTTGACTTTTGGTTTCCTCCTCAGGTGGTACCTCCCCAGAGAGCTGTGTGCCATGCTATCCTGGGTCGTTCTGTGCTAGCGTTGGTTTGAGTTCTCCAACAGGACTTTGTGCTGAGGGGTTTTACTGCCCGGCAAGCTTCAGCTCCATCAGCCCCACAGCATTCCTCTGCCCTAAGGTATTACTTAGTGACAGTAGGGCAGGGAAAGAGGTGGGTCTCAGCTCTGGGCAGGAGGTGTTTGTTTTCCACAGTGGCAGAGGGTCACACATGTTCAATTGAAATGTTGATTACATCCACATGGAATGGTGCTCTAGGCTTTGGTAATCCTGGGATTCACCCTTTACACAGACTTTTGAGTTTTTCCATCATCTTCCTGCAATCTTCCTTCTCTGTCATTGCCAGGGGCACTTCTGCCAGGCAGGGGCAGCCCACCCAACGCCATGCCCTGCTGGGGAATACCAGCCAGCCAGGGGCTCTGCGTCCTGTCTTCCGTGCCAGAGAGGATTCTATTGCCAGGAGCTGGTGGCAGGAGACCCCAAGCGCTGTCCACCACATTCTTACTGTCCTACAGGTACGCTGAGACTTTTGATACCAGCTATTCCAGGTATTCAAATGTTGTCTGTCCTCACTGTGATCCCAGACTTGACCAAACCTAATGTGCATCTCACTGTAGGGCCAGGTGATAAGGAGGTGGTAACAAGCAAATGTGGCATAGTGACTGCCTGCCTTTCTGGGAGTCACCTGTCATGCTCTGATACAATTCTAGGGTCTTGTCAGATCACAACAGTCTTCCTGGAGTTTGTCTTTGCTGTCTCCCTTTTAGGCACATGGGTTCCCCTCACATGTCCTGAAGGCACCTTCACTCCTGCAAACATGACTGGGCTCTGGAACAAGGAGGAATGCCTGCCTTGCTTACCCGGTCACTTCTGCAGGTCATGATTCATTTCAATCTGGCATTTCTTGTCTTAAGCAGTTTCACATCCTTATTTTGTCCTGATAAGTGGATGCTAAGTTCTTCCCAGCCCCTCTATCATATCTTTCTCATGCAAAGAAAAGAAATATAAGCTTAGATACAGCTTTTGGGTACAGAAGTGTTAGATCTCTAGTAATCTGTATGTTTTTATAAGAGGAAAAAAATGGTCTCTTTTCTCATATCGGTGTAAGTTGTTCTTATTTTTTGTTGCAGACTTCACAGAGTTCATTACATCAATACTTGCTCTGCTTCTGCATTAAACCATTAACAGCAGGTCGTATAGAAATTCTTCCTGTCCCCTCTGCTCCAGGCACGGACGGCTAGAGGGAAAATGTGCTGCTGGGTATTTCTGCCTTGCTGGAAGCTCTCAATCTGCTCCCCAGGGCCACAGCTTTTCCTGGCGCTTTCTGTCTGGGTGCCGCTGGGGTCAGGTGTGTGCAGGCCTGTGTCCTGCAGGTGAGTGAGAATCTCAACAGTTTTTAAAGTGTAGAATCCTGATTTGCTTCTAACCAACTGGAAAGCATCTGTTGTCTTGCAAAATATATTGTAATCCCTTCTTTGAAGTTGTTAGAGCTCATTGGTTTCCTCTGGTTTTACGTCTTTTGAACAAAGAGGTGTGCCTGACCAATAAGGCCATCGTGAATTTGTGGTGCTAGACTGCTAGTCCGCAAAAGTGTGAAGACTGTTGGTTTGCCTTTCCATAGACACACTGAGATCCCAACAGCTGCCTAGATGTTCATTCTACAACAGGAGATTCCTACTGAGTCATTTTTGCCATTGGGTGCTTTCATCCTTTTCCCATCCATTTCTGTAGGTTTCTACTGCACAGAGGGATCTGAGGTACCTATACCATGTCCTGCCAACACTATTAGAGATGTTCCAGGGGCTGTGAAGAGGGAAGACTGCCTGCCCTGTCCACCAGGCCACTGGTGCAAAGCAGGTTGGAACTTGGGGGTGAACGGTGAGGGAAGGGAATGGGAGTTGCTTTTCAAGAGGATTCTATGTATCCCAGAGTCTGGTAAGTCTGGCTTTGACACCAGGTACTGCAGCAGAACACTCTAGTGATGAGTTCTAGTCTTTGCAGAGAAGAGAGACGAGACGTTTAGCATTTAATATAATGTGCTGTTCCAGCAAATACTGGAAATGGAAGCCTGCAATCACAACCAGTCTCCAAATACCTCTGTGTGCCATCTGTCAGAAGAGGGGCTTGAATTGTGGAGGTGGATTGTACACATATGTGCAGTAGCTTAGGAAGGACCCAGGGAGGATACAGGATAAAGGTGTTCCAGTTGCAATGAAAAGATGACTAAAGCCCTGCTTTCTGCTTGTTAGGGGATTCAGAGGCCTATCCCTGTCCATCGGGACACTATTGCTTTGGAGGCAATGGCAGTGACCACAGTAGTGTCCTGGCACCTCAGAAATGCCCTCCACAAACTTACCGCAAGCACCCGGGAGCTCAGAGCCTGACAGATTGCCAGCCGTGTCCTCCAGGCTATCGCTGCCCTTTATCAGGTAAGTGCCAGGTGAAAGCCATCCCTTTCCCATCTCTAGAGCTCGTAATGAAACTCCCTAAGATGAGATGGGGAAAGGGAGAGGTAATACATGTTCACTATGAGCTAAGAGCCTTTCTCTAAAGGCCCTCCTGGTCATTTAGGCTCCCTTTCTTCATTCGTTTCTCTTCCTAACAGGTCTGACCAGGTTTGAGGATTACCCATGCCCCCCTGGACACTGGTGCCCTGGTAAAGGGGACACTTTCCTTTGTCCAGCTGGCACTTCCAGGATCCAGCCTGGTGCAAAGTCATTGGAAGAGTGCGATCCCTGCTCACCTGGATACTATTGCCCAGATCCAGCACAGACGGGGCTGCCTAACACCCAAGGAGTACCCTGTAAACCTGGCTACGAATGCCCAGCAGGTGACATGACTGTGTCCCTTTGTTTTCTTTATTTCCAGCCATTTCTCACTGTAGATGACTGAACAGTGCACAGCAGGCACAGCCATGGCATTTAGCAGTGAGTACAATGCCATTCTTAAAGCAGCCTTCCTAGGACATGGTCACTGAGGGAGTGGCTTTAGAAGCGAGTTTATTACTCTGAATCCCTTTCCTTAACGACGGAATTGTCAGAGTTGGAAGGGACCTCTAGAGATCATCTAGTCCAACTCCCCTGTTAAAGCAGGAATAAATAATAAAAAATAACAATTAATAATAAAGCCCTCTTGCCCACTGTGTCCCCAACACAGGCTCTCCTGTTCTGGGAATGGCATGTAATCACTGTTTCCCTTTTTTTCACCAGGTTCAGTAAGTCCAAAGCCTTGCAGGCCTGGCCTATACTGTGGTGCTCACACGGCCGTGCCTTCCATGTGCCCTGCTGGGTATTACTGTCCTGAAGGATCATCCACATACAATAGCCCTGAGCAACTGTGAGTCCCTAGAATGTTCAAGTTTCTAAGAGCTCCTGATTATTGTGAAACGTGCCTGTGATAAAACCCAAGTTATGGCTTCATCTGCAGCCTATGTGCATTGTGCAAAAGCAAATGCACTTTGTGATTACAGTTACGGATTTGGTGACTGTTAAGACAGAAGAGGGTGATTTATGCTTTCTGCTATTTAGCTTGAGTCTGGAACCAGATGAGAACCATTTTTCATTTTGCTCTCTGGGCATCGAATCCAGAAATCAAAACGTATTCAAGAGACTTTCTCCCCTCTTCCTGCCTTGTTTTGCTTTCCAGGTGTGTGTTTCCCTACTACTGTCCCCCAGGCAGTGCCCATCCACTGCCTTGCGAAGGGGGGTACATGGCCCTCAACTTGCCTGGTCCAAGGGATTCATTTGAGAAATTCTGCAGAATCTGCGATGCAGGCACCTACCGTAGCGACTCCCTTATCACGGCGCCCTGTCAGCCCTGCCCAGCAGGCTTCAGCTGCCCGCAAGGTAAACCGAGCTGCCACAGAGAAGCGGGGCAAGAACTAGCTGCTTAAATCCTAACCAGAAAGTTTTATGTGGGAAAAACTCTCTACAGTTATAAATCCCTGATGTGAGCTGTCACATTTGTTTGCGAAGCATTTGCTGTGGTAGGTTTTGAGAGTTTAGAGAAACGGGTCAAGGGTCTGGATGTTGGTGTCCTGTCCCTCAGGCCCCCATGAACTCCTGTTTTCTCTAATTTTGTGACTTAGCTGAGAGGCCTACAGTTAATGTATTACCAGAAGTAGAAGAGCAAACCTAGGGATTCTAAATTTCCCGTATGGCAGGCACTGCTGCTTGCAGCCTGCTGGGTTAGGATGCAGGAGGAATAGCTTTACAGGCATTTGAAAGCCTCTGCTGGCTGGGATCCTCCATTGAGGTCGCTGCACTCTTGCCACTGGATTTGTCCAGCGAAAAAGCTGGGACAAAGAAATCAAGATTTATATTTAAATATAAATCAATTACACTGAAAAATTCTGACGGTTCATTAACTCGAGATATACATGTTTGTTTATATGTACACATATATAGATGTGTGTATGTGTAACTGGGATAAGTAAGTGCTTTCTTAGCACTTCCTCAGGTCTGAGAGAGCCCACTGCTTTCTCTAGGCAGTGAGAACTACCACAAGAAGCCTTGCCCCAGTGGCCATTACTGCCCTCCCCTGGCATCGGCCCCTCTGCCCTGTCCCCCGGGGACCCATGGGAGCAGCACCTTTGCGAAGCACATAGAGGATTGCCAGGCCTGTCCTGCTGGCACCTTCAACTACCTTCCTGCTCAGGCTGCCTGTTTCCCCTGTGGCAGCTCTTCTTCCTCACAGCCTGGTAAGTTGCTGTTTGCGAGTGAAACTTTCACCTCTGTTAAGAAAAAGGCTAAAAAGGAAATCACCTAGAAATGTGATTCCCCCATGTAGTTTCACCAGGGACCATAAGCCCTGCGATCGTACTCAGGATGTGTTTGCTACCGACACCTAGCTGCTCTTACTCTGTCCCACACAGGAGGAGGATTTCATTTTCAAAGCTGTCTTCTGTTCTCTTATGCTGTTAGCTGAGGGCATTTGGTCTCAGTTCTTTTAAAGGAAGGAAGGAAGAGATGAGCAGCCCTACTAATTCTTGCTCTGTCATTGGTTCGAAAGCAGTGTAGTTCCCCTCAGAGTACTTTTGCACTGAATTAAGGATCTTGCACAAAGTGCCAGGTGTGCTTTTGAGCCTAAATTAGGTGCTGCAACCATGTCCAGCCTGGGCCAAGATAAAGTGGGAAAAGGCTAGGAAAGTGGAAGGTAGGTGGCTAAGCACAGCAGAGAGTGCATAGGCCTTACTCAGTGTGGTCTGCATTTTAAATCAAGTGGATTTGAGTGTGTTGAGGCACAAGAGAGGGGCTGGGCAGCTTTGATTGACTGGGTCCTTGCCCTGTCCAGTGGATTAATGTACAAATTAAGGGAATGCTTGTCAAAATGCTTCTGCAGCAAATGACCAGCCGGGCCTTTCTGCATCTTTTATGAAATGGACGCTTCAGGAAATGATCTAATAATTGCATTGGTGGAGCAGAAGGCAGGCTGGCTCCAGCTGGCTTTCCTGTTGGCTCAACTCTGCTGTGCTAGTGGGGCAGCAGGAGCATCACTTAAAATGAGCAGTGTGATTTGATGAAAGAGTATTCAACACAGGAACTGCTCCTTTGCGATGAGAATGGCTTTTGTGAACTGTATTCTCCACTCTGATTACTCCTCTGAATCCAGCCTCTTCTCTAAGGTGCTACCAGCTGTACCTGTCGTGGGCTGAACCGGGCTTTCCAGCAGTCAGATGCCTCCTGTATCTGCCAGGCAGGGTATGTTTACTATGATGAGAGGGGCAAGAAAGACCCTGACGGCAACAGTGATCAGGACTGCCGACCTCAGGTAAGGCTGGGCTTCCAAACAGAGTTGTTGTGTGACCCTCGGGAAAAGGAGAACAGTTCGGTGCTTTATGCAGTCTCAAGATATACATGGGTGCAATCTGAGCTTAGTTCTCTGAGATTCTGCAGATACAAGCAAGTCCTTTAGCTGTTTCGTTTGAGACTCTTGACCCTTCCTTGTAGGATAAATGGTGTTGTCTTTACCAGACTCTTATGAAGTTCATAACGGCTGGAGGGCAAAAGATACTTCCATGTTGCAGCAGTCGGGAGCAGCCAAGTGTCTCAGGAATTTAAGCCTCCATATTGTTACTATGGAGTTCTTGTTTAGATCTGCTTGGGGAGTTTGTATGAGAAATTATATTGTTGTGGTCTTTCTTCAGTGCTTTCCAAGTTCTCTCTCATTGGCCTTTACTGGATTACATTTATGTTGAATGTCAGCAGTGGCAGGGGAGGGAGGAAAAGAATTTGAGGGATGCTGCATCTCTGTTGAAGTGCTAGAGCTTGTCTGGTTTTGCACATTGGATGGGTGTTGTTCTTCCAGGTAGATGAGCTGTGTGCTCCTGGGAAGATCCGTCTAGCATCTACACGCCAGTGCGTTTCTCCTGAGCGATACAACTGCTCTCTTTCTTGTGGGCCTTCAGGTGGAGAGATCAACGCAGAGCTGGGCATGTAAGTCTCAGCCCAGCCTGTCCTCAAGCAGCACTTCACAATTAGTTCTGAGTTACTGATCCATGAGGTCATTCCAAGATAGAGCTGTAGGAGGTGTTTTGGAGAAACCTTCTATGGCTGGAGTTCCTTTCTGTGAAGATACCGGACTTCAGTCCTCGTTCATTGGCCTCCCTACCTGGGCAGTGTGCCTGTGTTTTCAACCTTAACTAGTGATGTTGTGTCCTGGGGTGGAAACCCAGAATGAACACCAAGTGACAAGGTGAGGGTGGGCAGAGCTGACATTTTCTGAGGCAGACCTTTTCCACGTACTTCAAGTCAATCGTTCTATTCCATTTAGACCAGAACTGAGGGAGTTGGTCCTCATTCCCCACCCCGCTTTTAATGCTGACTAAAACACTGAAGAGAGAGTTCTTGCCGTATGATGCTACTTTTTTCCTCTTTGTGAATGAACTTCTGCATTGCAAAAACTCCTCCTGACATGGATTGCACAGGAATCTAGTCTGTTAAAATTATACTTTGGTGCTTTCAACCACTTCATTAAAAGCAGAACTTTAGGGGAGGGGTGTATAATGCCCCGTTACGGGACTGAAGTTTATCTCTATTTTAAACTAACAGAAGCCTGTTAGAGTGTGGGGTACAGTGTTTGGGCCTTTCCCATGCACCGATCAGCAGACACACGGACTGTGAGTTTGCTCTGTCCCATTTTCCATGGGTACACCGTAAGCCCACTCATTGTGCAGGTTGTAAGATACTGGGGCCAGCCTGACCATCAGCACGTTGGGGCGGTTAGCTCAGGACTGTAAGTGATTGCAACCCGTTGTCTGCTTTATAGATGTCAATGCAAGCAGTACGTCTCTGCTGAGGAGCTCTGTGACCAACTGTGTTTGCTGAGAGCCCCACAGATCTCCTTGAGATTCGGCATCAATAGGGAATTACTTCTGAGTATGAATGACAGAGAGGTGAGGGTAAGTATGGAGTGGGGGAATGCTTTCTCAGTGTGCAAGTCTGGAGAGAGCCCTTATAGATTACAGTGAGATAAAAGGGATTCCTGAGGGTTGAGGTTACAGAAGGGTATGCTGCTGTGAGTGGAGAGAAGGAGAGGCTTGGTATGTCCCATTACCCAGAGCACTGATCAGGCAGCAGGTTGGTGCATTACTGAGAAATGACCATTCCTGAATAATAGGGGGGGGGGGAAATCTCAATAAAGCAGTCTTGTGCAGCTGAAGATTGATCACAAACCAGGATCTGAGCCCAAGGTTGATTGTATCAGTGATCAGTGTTCCCCTCCATTTTTGATAGGAAGTGGCAAATGTTCTGGGCCCGGATGAACGCGTGCAGAAAAGCCAGCGGGTGCATTTAGTTCTGTTTAGTCCCAGTGGAGTGCTGGGTTTCATTGTCTCCAGCACCGATGTTCTGGATGCATTTCTCATGGGTAAGGCTTGAGACCCCCTCAGAGGGAACCTCAGTTCCAGCCAGACTAAGCCATTCGTTTTCTTTCCAGTTGACCCAGAAGGATTTTATTGTCAGACTATACTACTATTCCAAACTATTTAGAAAGTAGGGAGAGATCCCATTCTATCTGGGAGACCTGCAATGGGTGTATGGTTAGCTTCCTGGGAATGGGTCAAATAAAGATTGTAGGATGATTTTGGCCTTCCAAGGAACTGAAAGGAAATTCCATTTGGAAGCAAATGTATTGGCAGGTGTGTGATGGCTCCTGATTCCAGTTGCTCCTCATTTATGGTAGCATGACTGAGAGTAGAATTTGGCCTTGTAAGCTGTAATTGCCCACAGATACAAGGGAAATTGTTCTTTCTTGCCAAGGCTTAGGTGTTTTCACGTGCTGCTCACTTTGCAGAATTAATTCTGTTTTCTTCTGTTGCCTGTGGCAGGAGATTTTTCAGCCCATCAGTTGCTACACAAAAGTTGTCACATCCAGAGGTCTTCCTCCAAAGATAGCCATGCCTTGCCCCTCGTTCCTAACCCAATAGTATGTCTGGAACCCGGAGACACGATCCTTTTCCAGCTTAGCATCAATTCCCACAGTAAGTATTGTCGGGTCTGGGTCCTCTTTGCAGATATGTGTGTCCAGACCTGCTCAGAGCAATGACTCCACGTGTAGTAGAACTGCATGTATGAGAACATTCCTTCACCTCCCTTCTCTTTTGCCCTCAAGGCATTCCAGAATCTAGTGTAGGATCTGCCAGTGACTGACTTGGTATGCGTTTTTTTTATTTTACTTTTTGACTAGATTTCTGTAGAATAGAGATAATGTTTTTTTCACTGTTAGAGAGTGTTAAATCTTTGTTGGGCAGTAATGCATCTCAGTTAAATGAGCTGACAGTGTGTGGCCCCTGTAAAAGAAATACTGGCACATAGTATTTTGCTGTACCGGTGTCAGCTGTCCTAACTGAAGTGGATCAGAAATGCTGACGCTCTGCTGAACTGTTCCCAGACCGTACCTCCAGCCATTACCCTGTTTATCAGAAGCAGCATCTATATAACAGCAACCCAAGATGGGATTTTGGACCCTTCCGAAGGCTAGACCACCTCATCCAGGAGACTCAGCTCAACATCTCCTGGTAATGTCTGGTGTGATTAATAGTGCATGTCTTACAGGCAGTGAGCAGTATGTGGAAATGCCAAAGTTTGGGGTGTTCAAGTCCATGTATTCAACCATCAGCACAGCTGGAGGCTAAAGGAAGCTTGGATCAACCAGTGCTTTCCTTATTTCTCCTTTGTAGGTTTGCCCATGTTTTCCTGGAGTCTGGGACATATGTTTTCAGGGATAGGACCATCCAGGAACACTTTCTGATTGTGACTGTGAATGAAGCAAATGTGAGCTGTGACCCCAGAAATGTGTCCTTCCAGCCCTCTTCTCTGTTTCAGCTGGCCAGACACGGGGTTCTGAAGCAAAAGGATCTGAACTTAGCTCCAGACTGGGCTGCTATCACAGGTACAGCCGAAAAAAGTGATGCCTATCTTGAACCTAGATGCTTAGCTGTGACCTTTCTCATACCTCTTTGGGTATGTTTAAACAAGAACTTTTATATTCCTTTTTTAATACCATCAAACCACTGGCTTTGTCAGCTTTAATACCTTTCTTCTGTGGGAACTCCCCAAAGTTCACTGCTGTCTAGCCAAGAAGAGAGGGAAGGACCAGCTGTATTTCTCCCCACACCCTGCTTGAGGAATTAAAGTAGTAGAGAGCTTTGTTTTCCTTGGCTTGAAAGGAGAAAGTGCCTGTGTGTTTCTGTGATAAACTAAACTGAAATTTAGTGCATCATTTGACCATTGGCTAAAAGCTAAACACAAGGGCAGTAAAAGTAATTCCTCAAAGCCATACCTGTGTGTCAGTGCTGTGCACATGCCTGTCCCGTGTTCTGTCAGAGAGAGGACAGTTAAAGCAAGAGAAATGAAAGGGGGGCTTGCAAGTGTGATACTGGGTTCTGTCACCTTCGGCTACCAGCACTGAAAACATTTGGCCTTCTTGCCTGCATGTACCAGATCAGCAAGGGGAGAAGCAGAACCTCGTGTAATGAATATGAAAGTTGCTAAATGTTGGGTTTGTGGGGGAGGGTGAGTGTTTTGTAAAGTGTAAAAGGGAGCCTGTGTTGTTGATAAACACTGCTTCCTGTGTGTCTCACTTCTTGCCATCCCTCTGGGCTTCCCCAGTGGCTCTGTTTGTTCTGAGCTTCCTAATTGCGGTGCTGACAACCCTGGCTATAGTTCTCCAGCCTGCTGTGCCTGTCATTAGCCCCCTGAAGAGCTGGAAGCCGCGATGGAGGAGCCTGGGCGAGCCACACATCCCACCAGAGTACATCCTCCTAAAAGACAGGTAAACGCCTTGGCATGGAGCAAAGGAGCTCAGACCTTGATAGCACAAAAGTGAGTCCTGTTGCAGTTACTGACTGCCTCGGTTCCCGATGCAGGGCTTCTTGCCACCTTTAGAGTACACTGAGTTTCTAGCTGCACAGGGAGTTTCTCGGTATTCCCTAGGAGTTCCCCACGGCATTCCAGCTCTCTTGCAGTGGAATATAACAGCTCTGCTGTGATCTGCAGAGTGTATTACTGCCTGGATTTGCATGGCCTAGGCTTCTTTGCCGGTGTGTTTTGACTTCAAAATCTAGACAAGAAACCTGTCCTGCTGCAACTAGGCTGGTGATACTGCAGTATCTGATCTTACTGAGAATAGTGATATGATCTCTACCTTGTTCTGTCATTCCCTCTAGCCTTCAGTTCTACCAGACAGCTGGTCCTCATGGTTCTGGAGCAGATCCTGACTTTGGAGAGAAAGGAGCTACACCTCATGCAGGTGAAGTGCTGTGTCAACCCCAGGTGTTCTCCCGTTCGATTCTTCCTAATTATTCCCCATTCTCTTGTCTATTTAAATAATGATATTTAAATATACTTCCTTGGATTCTCCTGTTGGTCTTTCTGTTCTCTGAAGGGCCATGACTCATGGGCCTAATTTGCCTTCTGGGGATGACCTCATCTCGGGAATTTCGGGATGTTCACAGGGTACAGCAGGCGCAGAGCCCAGCAAATGGCACCATCTGGTGATGATGAGAACAGTTTGCAAGCACCCTGACAGTTTACTGGACAAGTTAGGAGTTGATAGTAATGCTGTGTCACCCTCCCCCTCACTCACGTGTGTGTCCCCCCTTATATCTCTTGCCTGATCCATTTTCCTTCTTCACAGTGCACAAAATGGACTCGTTACACTCTTACGTGGCCAGTGGTTAAGTGTGAGACTTAACCTTGTTTTTCAGAAGAGCGTTTTGCACGGAGGGTTCTGGAGGATTTCAGTGTTCGCACCCTGTACGATAAGCTGGAAGATCAGAATTTGCACCTGGCATCTCAGCTGGCCAAGCACAGGATGGATGTGTTGGTGTTCTACAATGGGATCAGCCAGCAGATGCAAAGTCTCTCGGTCAGTGTGAGGAAACAATTTGGGAAAAGAAGTCTTGGAACTGTGAAATCTGTAAAGGAAATGGTTGCCCTTACTCCTTCTGGTACCTTAGTCTGCCATAAAATAGTTGTGCTAATCTCTGGTGGAATGGGTGGATTGTGAGGCTTGCAGAGTATAATACAGCTGCTTTCTGTAAACAGAACATGGTGCAAGCGCTGGACCCTGAAAGCTTGAAAAGCTTTGCCAGGCAAAAGATTGGTGATCATAAACCTGCAGAGAGCAGCTGGGCAGCAGTGAGCCTTGAACAATGTGATGAACGTTGCAGCAACAGCTTCCAAGCAGGTGAGAGAACCAGAGTGCAGAGCAAGAGAGAAGCACTGTGTAAGGGTAGTGTCAGCAGAGTGGGTAAAAGAGGTATGACTCGGACACCAGAAGAGACTCCACAGTGCCTTACAGTTCTGTAAGAGCTGCTGGCCTGCTTTCCTGTGAGTTCAATGAGAAGACAGGTCTGTCAGCTTAGCAACGGGTAAGCACAGAGGTAGCTGGAAATGTTACAGCATGAGGCATCTTGGCATTTCCAAAGAAAGATTCCTGCCCTTGATTTTGCTCTGGAATTAATTACAGTTCTTCATGTGGTTCTGTCAAAATCCACTTAAATTGCTTGTTGGGTTCATTAGGTGCTCCATGGCAAGAGGCAACAGAGTTAATGAAAGCTCTGGAAATGCTGCTTGGGAATGCTGTGTACAAGAACGTAGCCGTGAAACAAGAGATGGAGCAGAAAGTCCCAGAACAGGATGCAGTTGTACCCTCACCGGGCAGCCTGGCCAGTGAAAATAAATCAGAAGTAGCGGAAGGGCAGGTGAGTTGCAGATGGCTGTTGGGCCATCTCACCTGTCTGCTCATTTTTCTACTTAGCCATTTCTTTAAATCTTGGGCCTTTTTTATCCCACAGGATCATGAGCTACCTCGGCAATGTGAGCTCTTGAGTAGGACAGATGCTTTTTTCAGCTTCCCGGGCCTTGAGGAACACGGTAAGGACAGTGACACAGTCACTCAGTTGTGGGTGCCATAGGTACTTTTCAAAGATGACAGCAGAAGGCTGCTTCAGTAAAGTCTAGGTTAAGAGAGGGTGTGTGCGTTTGCTAACACAACAAATGTATAATTATCTTTCCCCATGTATGTTATTTATTTCTTACGTAATTTTTTTTGCTGAGGTGGAAGAACTGAAATTTGCCCAGTTTAGTAAATCCACTTCTATCTCCTCTATTTCTCTGTAAGAGGGAAGTCAAGAAGCTTTTCTCCCCACAGACCCTTTACACCGACACATTATATGTGACCAACTATAGGGAAGAGATTGGCTGTTATTATACTAATTAGATTCTAATATGGGGAGGTCAGGAAAATTCTGTTCTACCAGGCCTGTGATCCTCACAGCCTCTGGGTAGGATTCCTTCCACTCAGTACAGTAGTATTTCCTTGCAGTAGCATGTATGTTGCAGTCACCCAGCCATGAAGAGCCTCTTCCTCCTTTAGGCCTAAAAGTGACTGTTCTATTCCGGTTTAGATCTGCACTTGGCTTATCTGACTGAGTTGGAGGTGGAGAGCCTGATAGCAGCTTCCCCTCTCGCCAAGACCCTGTGTGAGATCAAGCAAGCTTTGGTGAATCTGCAGCAACCTTCAGACCTTGTTAATCCAGGTGATGACTCTTAGTGCCCTCATCTACTTGTGGTGGTGGTTCCATGTTTTCTGAGCTTGCTCCCAGAAAACCAAAGGTTTGTTATGGTTCCTTTGCAACTTGACCTTGGCAGAATGTAGGTACTCAGTGACACTTTGAAGGGACTTTGAGAAAATGGAAGGATTTTAAGAAGTAAAACATACCTACAGGCAAACACTACAGAGCACCTGTGGGTCACTCTGTGATTGTCTCTTCTAGAATACAGTAGTGGAAAAACTGTCATTGTTTTCCTTACTGCTTTCTTTTTTAGTTATCAGCAGATATAATGGTGCTACATGGAGGTAACTATCTTCAGTAATTGATGTCTCTGTAATATTCACAGGGAAACAAGGTACCCAGAGAGGTGATAAAGTTTTCTTTGTGACTTGTGCTTCCAGGTAATATTTGTAAAAGGCAGGATGGTAGGCAATAATAAGTAAAATTGATTAAATTTTTCATTGCAGTGTTTTTTCAATCCAAATAGTTTTTTTGGTTTAGATCAAAACAAAGATACCTGTATGGGATTTTGTTCCGAGTTGTCATTTTTCCTCGCTGTGGTTTTCTTAACAAGTACACTACAGTTATAAGTAAACATTTTTGAGTTTCAAAATATTTAAAACGTTTTGGGTCTTTTCTTTTTTTCCCCTCACAAAACCAAAGAATACCAATGAAGAGAGCAGAGTTTCACACAGCGTTTCTTTTCATGCTTGGTTAGTAGTGCCTTGGGAAGAACAAACACAAGGAGTGGTGCAACCCATGGTTTTGCTCACCTCTTCTACACCAGCCCCCTGGGGTCAGGGTCCTGTCCTTGGGAAAGCTGTGGCGCTTTGCCGGGTGCCTTCTTTAGTAGCTCTGCTTTTAAGCTCACTTGCACAGAGAGTGTGTGGAAGATCTTGTTACCAGTCTGTTTTTCGAGGAAAAGAAGGGTGCTTTCATTTATTTTAGATCTGTGCTTGAAAGATTTATGAAACACTGGACAGAAGCAGTTGCTCTTCTAGGCTTTTCAGAAATAATTGTTGCCTGTTGCAATTGTTTTTCTAACCAAAGTTGCACTTCTTAAAACAAAGTGGTGTTTCAGAGTAGACTGTTAAGTAAAAGACAGTTCTAGGCCAGTCGGGGATTTTGGTGCTTCACTGTATGGATTTGCTGGGAATTCCATGTTTGCTGCACTGCCCACTGACTGCACTGCTTGCTGCTGTGACTGCACTGCTGTGACTGCGCTGCTGTGACTGCGCTGCTGTGACTGC